>LPNX010096267.1:17259-71446 GCA_001517045.1 Pseudotsuga menziesii
AAGAATGGAGTATAAAACAATTAATGCATATCCCAACGATCATATCATATATTACAGACAATATTCATCATAGAGTGAGTTCCTTGAATGTGGAATTAGTAGATATCATACTGATCATGTAAAAAATAAGGTTCCCGTCAAATTTCTTATCCATATCCCAATAATTCCATGATTTCAACGATTGTTCAGGTGTAAAAACATTGTAGAATTTATGGATTACCATGCATGACACAAAAGTGAAGATGATGTCATGAGAATACCAAGAGATGGTTCTGCATTGAGAGACATTGATGAAATATTTCCTATTTTTAAATAAGAACCTAATAATATTATACTTTCATTGGAAGTTGATGGTGTCAACCCATATGGAGATCCCATAAGCACTTACTCAGTTTGGCTAGTCTTTATTATAAACAATAACTTTCCTCCATGGATCGCAATTAAAATGGAGAATGGAATGTTGGAATTAATTGTTCCATGTATTTGTTTGTTAAGAATGTTAACATGATATAAGCAATCAACTTTATTTTTTATTGCATGTACGAGAACTTATTAATCATGTATGTTACTTTTGAAATGACTACTAGGTAAGCACCAAGTTAAAGATATGGATGTATATCTTAAGTCTCTTATAGACAAACTTTTAAAATTATTGGTTGGTATCAGTATGTGTGACATATCCAAACCTATAGGCCAAAAAAAAATTTAGTTCCATGGAATACTTGACGTTATACCTCAAAATGGAAATTCTCCACCCAAGTGATGATACTGAGTGTTTTGTCACCTATAAGGACAAGTTAGATTGAAGAAACTTGATTCTATAGAAGGATTTGTTCTAGACCATTTGATTTTTACTTTGGTGTTTATGCTTCTATGTTATGAGTTTAGGGAATGCCCATGAATTTCATTCTGACAACTCATGTGTTACACGTAAGTTGTCTATAAAAAACTAGTGTTTTACCTCAAAAATTGCACACACGAGCTTCCTCAAGAAACCCTGTGTGTCACATGCAGGTTTCCCTTTTCACATTCACATGTCCCTTAAAAACTTGTTAAAAACAAAAGGAAAATTAATTATGAGGTGGTTAGGGTTGATATGGGAACCACCCCACCTTCCCTAACTTATCTAGCCTCATAACTTTTCCTCTCAAGTGACTATAACAAGTGTTAAAGTATTGTAACTTCAGAAGATATTCCATATGTATTGATTGTATTCCTCCTTCAGGAGATGAGTTTGTTCATGTAAAATCCATTGAAAGAATCAATGTAAACCTCTGGATGTAATTCGGGTCAATAGTACCCAAGTGTCATTATAATAAGTATTATTTTTGGTGTCTTACTAGACAAGTAAGCCCTGTCAGTTAGACAAGTCATCCCTGCTAGGTTCTAGGCCAAGTCAAGTGAAAAATATAAATAGGGAGGCACCCCCCTTCATGTGTACACACTCAATCAAGCAAATTTGCAAGAGAGGGAATAAGAAGTGTACCAGGAAGAAGAGAGAAGCAATTGTCTTGGGTTTTACACTGCTTTGGTTGACTACAATACAAAGTAAGTTTTATAGGGTTTTCTCCCTTGTGGTTTCCTCGAGGAAAATATTTGTGTTCTTTGCGTTACTGTGATTATTGTTCTTTCAGTGATCCTACTATTGTAAATTATTTTAGAATATCATCTAAACAATTAAGAAAACTTAACATGGTATCAGAGCCACCCTGACAGGAGACACTACACAACTAGGGTTTTTCATTCCAAAAAAATCCCTCGATAGATCAATGAGAAAAGAGGGTTCACTCAACATGCTTAGAAGGGTGCATCTTTTTGTGAAAAAAGAATTGAATTCCAAGAATTTTCAGTTTTGCACCAGACGCTGCTGCCAGGAAGAACTAGGGATTTAGTTTTCCTAAGACTCCACCATCAATCCCAGAAAAAGAAAGATACAGTCTAGCTCACCCTAGTAAGGCACATATTTTCCATCACTCAACCACACCAGTGATACCAAATGGAAAATTAGGTTTTCTTAATCAAACCCTAGGTTATCCAGAAGAAGGTCATCCAGGAGCTATATTCATCAAGTATTACTTCCTCTAATTCCATTTGAAGTTATCATTACGTTAAAAGATGACAATGAGTACCATGCTAGATGAGAAGCTTGAGGGTGCTGAAAACTTTAGAGCTTAGAAGTATTGGATCATGATCATCCTAGAAGAAAATGATATAGAAGGATTTTTAAAGGAGGAAGTTGCAGAACTAGAAGAAGATAAATCTAACTCCAAATACAAGAAGGATATGATCAAGGCTAAGAGGATCATAGCTAAATCCATCAAAGAAAACTTGATTCCTCAAGTATCCTCAAGGATAACACCAAAGGAAATTTTCGATGCTCTATCCAACTTATTTGAAGGAATAAATATTAATAGAAATATGACCTTAAGGAATCACCTCAAAAGTGTCAAGGCTCAAAATTCAGAAACCATGCAATCATACTTCACAAGAGTAGCTCAAATCAAGGAGTTGTTGGAAGCTATTGGTGATATGGTTGAAGAAGAATAAATTGTAATGACCACCTTAAATAGTCTTCCAATATATTGGGAATCCTTTATCTGAGGAATTTGTTCAAGAAGAAGACTGACCAAGTTCCAACAGTTATGGGAAGAATGTGTTCAAGAAGAAGAAAGAATAACAACTAGATAAGAGAAGCTAAATGAAAATGAGGATCAAGCTTTGGCAGTCCATACGAAAGGCAAGAATAAGAGAAAGAGTTATGAACATCCTCCTAGAAAAGCTCAAGGGTTTAAGAATCCCAAGAAAGAATTCTCAAATTATGAATGCTTCACTTGTCATAAGATGGGACACATTACTATAAATTGTCCCATGAAGGCAGAAAGAGTCAAGAAGAAGAAAAAAATATTTCAGGCCCATATTGTCGAAGACAATGATCAAGAAAATGAGGAAAGAGATAAGGAAAATGAAGATTCCTATGAAAAATATTTCTTGATCTCTACACTCACACATTTAGTCTCAGCAAGGAATAGCACCTAGTTAGTAGATAGTGGTATCTCCAAGCACATGACAGGTTACAAGGACTCACTCTTATGTCTTGTAAAAAAGGATTCCCCACACAAAGTAATGCTTGGAGATTATTACCAATATCCCATCAAAGGAATGGGGGAATCCTCCTATAAGTTGGACTCTGGAAATTCCATGAAGATGAAGGATGTCCTATATGTCCCAAGATTAAATAAGAACCTTCTTTATATCTCGGCCTTAGATAAGAAAGGGTTCATAGTTTCTTTTGTGGATGGAGAAGTCCTCATGTGGACAAAAGGAAAATCTATAGATGATGCACTAGTGATTGGAGTTGAAAAAGGAGGAATCTACAGATTAAAGGGACAAATATATTCAACATTGATGGCAAGTACCATAATCCCATGTGATCTATGGCACATAAGACTTTCTCATATACATTACAAAGCATTGCTAATTGTGAGCAAGGTTTTCACACGTTTACTAGAGATTCAGATAGATCATGAATGAGTGTGAAAAGGATGCGCACAAGGAAAGAAGTGGCTAAGAACCCATTAGAAGAAATTTGGGGTCTAAAATGGGCCTTATAAGAAAACATGCCAAAAATAAATTTTGTGAGTTGGAATTCAAGAACCAATAGAATTTCAATAAAATGAGTCAACCATAATGGTTGAATTGACATATTTGTCATAAAAGAAAACTACTTTTTTTGTCCGTATTTTCGACATATCTCCCTGTGTGTTTACTCAAATTTCAAGCAAGAGAGCTCATTGGATGCGAAATTTAATTCCGCATCCAACGAGTACCCACACTTCATACTTTTGATGGGCCCCGCTACTCCAAAAACAAGAAATCCCTGAAAAAGCGTGATGATGATGTCATCATCATCACGCTTTTTCAGGGATTTCTTGTTTTTGGGGTAGCGGGGCCCATCAAAAGTATGCCGTGTGGGTACTTGTTGGATGTGGAATTAGTTTTTGCATCCAACGAGCTCTCCCGCTTAGAATTTGAGTAAAAACACAAGGAGATATGTCGAAAATACGAACTCAAAAAGTAGTTTTTTTCATTCTTCCTTTAAAATTAATAACTATTATTTTATTATTTTCCTTAGGAGGCCCATTTTAGACCTCAATTTTCCTCTAATTCTTATCCAAATAGTGACAACAAAGAAAAATGGATCTTAGACATTATTCATTCATATATATGCGAACCAATGCAAACTAATTCATTAAGAGGGTATGTTTACTATGCTTCCTTTATTGATGACTACTCCCGCAAAACTTGGATCTATTTCTTGAAGAAGAAGGATGAAGTGTTTGAAAGGTTCAAAGAGTTTAAGGCCCTTGTAGAAAAACTCTATAAAAATAGGATCGAGATCTTAATATTAGATAATGGAGGAGAATTCACATCAAGTGAATTCAACGAATACTACAAAGAATTTGGGATTAAGAGGGAGCTCACCATTCCATATAATCCACAAAAAATGGTGTGGCTGAAAGAAAGAATAGATCTATCATGGAAGCTGTTAAATCCATGATCCATGATCAAGATCTACCTATGTATCTATGGGCAGATGTAGTCGAAACAACAGTATATGTACATATTAGAATCTCCCATGATACCCTTGGGAACAAGACTCCAGAATAGGTGTTTACTAGAGAAAATCCTAAAGTCAGTCACCTAAAGATATTTGTTCTTCCAGTATACATAAACAATCCCAAGGAGAAAAGATCAAATCTAGACACTTCAAGAAAGAAGGGATTGTTTGTAGGATATAGTGAGAAATCAAAAGCTTATCAAATCTATATCCAGAGATATCGTCAAATTGAACTAAGCAGAGATATTGATTTTGATGAAGATACAACTTTCATAAAATAAAAGAAAGGAAAGGAAGATGAAGAGGAGCATGAAATTCCTAGAGCTACAGAAGGTCCTAAACCAATCATAAATGAAGAACAAGAACAGATTCTCAAGGATCATGAAATAACAGAACCTCAGAGACTTGAAGAATTTCTCAGTGAAATGATCTCACGTAAAAGAAGGTATGCATGGGATTCTGAAGTAATTGAAGAAGAAAAAATACATGGTGTTCCAGAAGGAACCATTAGAGAAAGAAAGAAGGAAAATCCATACCCTAGTTATTTGGCCTTGTTATGTTATCTTGTTGATAAAGAACCAATATTTTTTAAAGAAGCAACAAAGCATAAGGAATGGGTTGATTCTATGGTCAAGGAATACCAATCCATTATAAAGAACAATGTATGGGAAACAGTACCAAGACAAAAGGACAAGTCAATGGTATCCTAGAAATGGATCTATTGACAAAGCATTCAGTAGATGGTATTATAGAGAAGTACAAGGAAATACTCATAGCTTGTGGATTATCCTATAAGGAATGAATCGACTATGAGGAGACCTTTGCACTAGTGCCTGGGTACACCTCAATTAGAAACTTTCTTTGACTGGAATCCAATATGAAGTGGAAGTTACATCAGATGGATGTAAAGACAACCTTCCTAAATGGCTTGATAGAAGAAGAAGTATATATCGAACAACTGCAAGGTTTTGAGGCAGATAATCAGGAAACTCATGTATGTAAACTCAAGAGGGAATTGTATGGGTTAAAGAAAGCACCTAGACCATGGTATGGAAAAATTGATGGATTCCTGATGAGTTTGGGCTTTACCAAGATTAAACCAGATTCCAACCTCTAATATAAAGTTGAGGGTGATGGACTTATGATATTACTACTGTATATAGGTGATCTATTCTTAACAAATAAAGATAATCCCATCAATGAATGTAAGAAGAAGCTCGCTGCATAATTTGAGATGAAATACCTTGGAATGATGCACTATTTTCTAGATCTTGAAGTATGGAAGTATCCAGATGAGATTTTCCTAAACCAAGGAAAATATGCAATATAAATCCTAAAGATATTTGGGATGATAGATTTCAAGGCTATGACTACTATGATGACAACAAATTGAATCTATTGAATGATGGCACTTCAAAAAGAGTAGATGCCACCTTATACAGACATATTACTGGTTCTCTAATGTTCTTCAATACAAGACCATACATATGTTTTTCCATAAACACTCTAAGTCAATATATGGTGAATACCAAACATATTCACCTTGTAGGAGCAAAACATGTGATGAGGTATCTAAAGGGGACTTTAAACTATGGTCTCTAAAGGTATCTAAAGAAATCAACAAGAGAAATCAACAAGATACTGCTCCAAGATGGTTAGTGGGAAAGATGCAGTTTTAGTATTCTTATACTGATGTAGCAGGTTCAATATTCTCATACTGATGTTGCTGTTGTGATGTTGATGTACCAGGTTCAGTATTTTCATACTAATTTTGTTGTGATGTTGATGAGATAGTTTCAGTATTTCTATACTGATGATGATGATGTTGTTTCAACATTTTTATGTTGATGATAATTATGTTCTATCATCTCTATGCTGATTATGCAGATGATGATCTAACATTTATTGATGATGTTGTTTTATCACTAACATGCTAATGGTGTTGTTGTACTTGTTGTTTCAATATTTACATACTGATGTTGTAGATGATGTTTCAGTATTTACATACTGATGTTTCAAGATGATGTTTCAGTATTTATATTGATTCGAATTTCACGGGGAATATGGTCTAAATTCAGATGTATGAGTCATAAAATCATTTAATGAGAGGCCACATGCTCTGAGTCATCATAAAAGCATTAAATCTAGATGCCACCCTCTCTCATCCATGGTAATTGACAACTCATGGTTTTGTTCCATGGTATGGCTTCAAGGCACATTGTACCTCTCTCATCCATGGTATTTCACAACCCATGGTTTTGACCCATGGTATTACCCCAAGGCACATTGTAATAATGTTATAAAAAGGCTCTATGCCTTCTCAATAAAGCATTCAAGGATTTTTGACATCCCCCACTTCTCTTATTCTATTACGTTATTGGGTTACTGGTTCTGAGTGTCTTTCTTAGTATGGTTTGAGAGGTGAGGCTCAAAGAAATCTCTTTGAGCCTCACCCCTCCATGTGGGCTATTTAATCTATGTATGTTACTCTATGCATCAAATGTTAATAATTTTGCAGCTTTAATCTCCTCCTCTCTCAGCATCCAAGCCTTATGGGTCTCATCCCCTAAGATTTGGATCAGTGGTATCAGAGCAGGTACGCTCTCCATGGGAATGAGGGTTTGAGCATAGTTCAAGTTCAAAGATCTGCAGAGATTTTTAGCCTCCTTTTGGCACACTCAGATTCCATTACTGGGCCATACACTATAAGCATCACAGTTGGTCCTTAGGAAATACAAGATATCTAAGCTTCAAGAGGAAGTTCCATGATCTCTACAACATCTGATTTTTCTCTACAAACCCTTGGCATCCTTTGTGGTCCTCTACAAAATTCAAATGGATGCTGCAACTAGCACAGATAGTTTCAGAGGCTCTTACATATCTCATTATTCCATCATCTAAAATGGGTATTTTTCAGTTTCTCATTTACCTTCCTGGTTTGTGAGATATGCTTGTTTGAAGCAACCTATGTTTGTACACAGTGCGACCTCACATACTGCAACTTCAAACAAGTACCACAGAATCCAAAAAACATATCAGAGGCTCTACCATAGCTCATTTGAAATATATTTTCATTATCTAAAATGGGTATCTCATGGTTTTTCATTTGGATATCTGGTTTGAGAGATATCATCGATTGAAGCAACATGTGTCTGGAAAATCAGTGCACACGCGTCCCTTGAGATTCGGAAACCATTTTCTCATTCCTTAGGACACCAAAAAAAGAGTATGTTATATGAATGAAAATGTCTCTTCAATATCTAAAATG
The DNA here is from genome assembly GCA_001517045.1 of Pseudotsuga menziesii. Classification (NCBI taxonomy): domain Eukaryota; kingdom Viridiplantae; phylum Streptophyta; class Pinopsida; order Pinales; family Pinaceae; genus Pseudotsuga; species Pseudotsuga menziesii. Next base: position 25,146 of record LPNX010096267.1, read on the forward strand.
GGTCTTCAACGGAATTCAATTTCATCACCTTCATCAAAATATATGAATGGATTTGCAGCGAGACATCAACTTCACCAAAGACCATTTTTTTTACTTTTATGAAATCCTATTGTAATCATGGTTATGGGTCAACTACATAAAACCCAATATTATGGTTAGGGGTCAACCACACAAAAACCACAGTTATGGTTATGGGTCAACCACACAAAACCCACGGTTAGGGGTCAACCACACAAAACCCATGGTTAAGGGTCAACCACACAAAACCCACAGTTATGGTTATGGGTCAACCACACAAAACCCACAGTTATGGTTATGGGTCAACCACAAAAACCCTTCTCTTAATTGGCAATTGTCACATTGTAATTATGGGTCTCTTTTTAGTATGAAATGATGGGGACCATCATTTTCTAAGGGGGGAAGAATGATCCAAATTTCATGGGGAATATGGTCTAAATTCATATGTATGAGTCATAAAAGCATTTAATGAGAGGCCACACACTCTGAGTCATCATAAAAGAATTAAACAGAGAGGCCACCCTCTCTCATCCATTTTAATTGACAACTCATGGTTTTGTTCCATGGTATGACTTCAAGGCACATTGTACCTCTCTCATCCATGGTATTTCACAACTCATGGTATTGCCCCAAGGAACATTGTAATAATGTTATAAAAAGGCTCTATGCCTTCTCAATAAAGAATTCAAGGATTGTTGACATCCCCCACTTCTCTTATTCTATTGTGTTATTGGGTTACTGGTTCTGGTTTGAGAGGTGAGGCTCAAAGAACTCTCTTTGAGCCTCACCCCTCCATGTGGGCTATTTACTCTATGTATGTTACTCTATGCATCAAATGTTAAAAATTTTGCAGCTTTAATCTCCTCCTCTCTCGGCATCCAAGACTTCCGGGTCTCAGCCCCTAAGATCTGGATCATATATACTATTGTTGCAGATGGTGTTTCGGTATTCAGATATTGATGTGGAAGAAGAAGATTAAGTATTCACATACTGATGTGACAAAAGATGATTTAGTATTCACATACTGATATTGAAAAATATTATCCCATACACATAGAAGATGATTCAGTATCCACATACTGATATTGCAGAACATGATCCATTACACACAGAAGATGATTCAATATCCACATATTGATGTTGCAAAATATGATCTGGTACTCATAGAAGATGATTCAGTATTTACATACTGAGGTTGCAGAGGATGATCTAGTATTCTCATCCTTAGATTGATGATGAATATGTATGGTGGTGTTCCAAAGCTTCCTATGACATATAGAGACACACCAGTTAGATGTAAATTTGGGGTAGTAGTTGCTACCTTGGTTTAATACCTTCTAGTTAAGAGGGAGTGTTAAAGTATTGTAACTTTGGAAGATATTCTAGATGTATTGATTGTATTCCTCTTTCAAGAGATGAGTTTGATCATGTAAAATTCATTGAAAGAAATAATTTAAACCTCTAGATGTAAGTCAAGTCAATAGTACCCAAGTTTCATTATAATAAAAATTATTTTTGGTGTCTTACTAGGTAAGTCGATCCTGCTAGTTAGACAAGTCCTCTCTGTTAGTTTCTAGGTCAATTCAAGAGACAAATATAAGTAGGGAGGCTCCCCCCTTCATTTGTACACACTCACTCAAGCAAGTTTTCAAGAGAGAGAAGAAGAAGTGCACCAAGAAGAGGAGAAAAGTAGTTGTATTCGGTTTTACACTGCTCTGGTTGAGTGCTATACTGAGGAATTTTTGTGGGATTTTCTCTCTAGTGATTTCCCTCAGGAAAATATTTGTGGTCTTTGTGTTACTGTGCTTGTTGTTCTTTCAATGATCATAGTATTGTAAATTGTTTTAGAATATCAGCTAAACAATTAAGAAAACTTAACAAAAATATGAGAGAGGCAATAGGAAAAGGGGGGACCATTCTAGAGATAAAGCTATGTTGGAGGATTTCCCTTATAAGAAGAGGATCAAGAGGACCTAGAACAAAGTTTCAAGAATATCAGATCAGACTGAGGTGAATTTATTTGATTAAATACTTATGAATAAAGAAACTTATTTCCTTCCAAATCTTTGGTGTACACTCTTTAGTTTTTGATGAGTTATGTTAATAATTGTGATTTTACATTAAGTTTCAAGCCTATTCTTTGTTCATATATCTAATTTATAATATATGAAAGTGCTTTGAGAAGAGTAGTCTTCCTTTTGCATGTATTGAAGCAGTAGATCGAGGGGTAGCTTGAGAAGAAGTTGGAGTTAGGATCGACCTCTGAAATAAGGTATGCTTCTTCTATCCACAAAACTCTATTTAATCCTTTTAACATGAAAGTTTGATCTAAATTTAAGTGCATCATGTTATAGTCTGATAAGTAAACCCAGTATGTTGGTGATCTCATACTCTAGTCATAGGAATACTTATTCCCTAACAACAATTGGAAAATTCATGATGCAGCCATTCTTACACAGTTATGTGGTATGTAAAGTTCCCATGTATCTATATGCATACTTTATTAAGCAATTATTTTTATAATATATAAAATTCTATATGTTAATATTATTCCATAAATTGGAGGGATTCAAACAAACGACAAGTATGCATGTCCAATATGTGGTCCAAGAATAGTATATAGACATTCAAGAAGTGTAGGAAAGGAGGTTGTAACCAAGAATATTTCACCTTCTATGGACCGTAAGCTGTTCCCGTGGTCTGAAGGTTCAGATCCAGAACAAATGAGTGAATGAAAAAGGATAAAGACCTTCCTTGGATGTCATAGACACTTGGAATGCTGCTTCGATAGTGAACCTATGTACCTACAAATAGATCAAACATGTGAACACATCAAAGCTACCAGAAAATCATCTACTTATCCATGTTAGTGACTAAGGAATCTAACAACCACGGGGACTTCACTTAGTGAACCTCTAACATAGCACGTGCGATCGTGGGATATTAAAGAATACCCTTAATTTTCAAAGATATTGCCCCAAAGTATTTCTGTTGAAACCCCCTCCCAATACTTAAAACCTCCTCCCCACAGGCCTTTTATACCTCAATCCTTATAAACCACATTACCCACCCCCACCTTAAACCCCTCATCCCCCCAATACCTGCAATATATTGGTTCAATTTTTGATAATTTTAAAACCCACAATATGAACTAACGTGATAGGATATTGGTTAATAAGTGAAACCCCCGTGCTAACAACATGTACATGTGAAATCAAAACAACAGTAATGTGGGATGGAAATCAGCTTTGCATTAAAGATGTATGGAGAAGCTTACAACCATTTCCTTAGTGTTGACAAGCATCTCCATGAAACAAACACTTCATCCCCATAATCTCCAACTTTGCTCTCTATACTCTCCAATGGCTTGGACTAAGTGGTCAATCCAATAGCATAACAATACCTCTATAGTTCTCACCCTCAACTATGGACATGAGCTTGTATTTATAAGGTTCAATGGATAGGAATAGTTTAGATAATCATGGATGAGGTGGCTCTAAGATCCTACCATGGGGGATCTCGAGCTCAAATAACCCACAATGATAGAGATAAGGGAGGACACGAGGCTCATGATCTAGAAGCCTCGAGAAACTTCTCTTTTTCCAATTTTACCCAGGGTACTGATTTTCTTCTCTTATGACAGAGCGGTTTAGATGAGAAATGCTTATGGACCAAAGACCATAGGAGGTGGAAACGCTTATGGAAAATAGGATACATGCAATGTGATCAAGGTACCGCTCATGGGCCACAGGGAAAGTGCGGTGCTAAGTTTTTTCATGTAGAATTGACAAACATAGTAGGTTTCCACTCTAAGTGCTGGGATTAAGGGAAAACATGGAAGTTAAGGGTCTTATCATATGATGGTGACAGGATTTGGGTATAACAAAATGCCCCCCAAAGCATGAGACTTAGAGGGATACGATGAGGGAGAGCTTTAAGAGAACAAGTTGTCACTTCGAGGTGACAATGTCAGCTCGATCGGAGCATGTCGTCAAGTAGGCATCTGTAGTACATCAATATTTTTTACTCATAGACACATGTAACCAACTCATGGCTGTAGACCAATACAAGGTAGATCCATGAGAGGAATAAAAAAGTGTGGCTACTAGAATATAGCGTAGATCCATGTGATAGAGGACTCAAACTTGGACATAGCTACCAGACATACAAGGTAGATCTATCTCATACAAACACAAATTTGAGTATAGCCACAACCATACAAATGTGGATCCATGCTAGATATACAAAACTCCATCGTAACCTGGGGAAAGAAATGAGTGCTAAACAACTACCCAGGGTCTTCATCTCATCTTCCACAAAGTACAATTCTATCCATGTGATTACAATGATTTGAAGTCAAACATGGTAGAAACCACTTGATTACCGGTCAATGATGTGAACCGTTAACAAGTGCAAGGGAGATCACCATTGATGTCAATGATCCCCAAGGTACCCTAGTACAATCTACTGAGTGTGAATATATGTCTTGATGTCGAACACCCAGTTGATTCTATCGATCAAAGGTTAATGATGTGAACCTATGTCGAGAGCGAGAGAATCTATCATTATGGCATACAGATCTCAAGGTACTAAGTTTTTGTTTCTAAGACTATTTCTCGGATGATGAGCTGATGTCGACGGGAATAGCCTCGTCGAAGGAGGGCCATGATGATTCCCACATTGATGACATGAAACTCGGAACATAGTTCTGGAATGATGTGAATGTATTAAACATAGGACTGACTCAAAAGTACTGACACAGAGACTGTTTTGACTGCAAAGGTAAAACTTATTCAACTTCCCTTTGAACATCGGGCGGCACGACAAAAGACTTGGAAGCATGACTAAACCAAACAAACACACAATGTGACAGTGGACAATGCATTCTTTTGAAAGAATCAAAGAAGTGGCATGACTCATGAAAGTGGATCATCATGGAGATCAACTGAATACCCAATTGACTGAAATGATATGCAAACAAGTGCCATGTTCAAAGGTAATGACAAACTACTACCATTCATTTGAAAAATGATTCCCTTCCCATTTTCCCCATCATGGTTGATGAGTGCCTCTTTTCGGTTTTATGAGTTCAAAGAGGGTAACAAACACTCGGTATAGCTCGTCCGAAGACAAGTCCAAAATCATATTTTTTACAAAACTGAGAGAGGAGGGGTTCGTTCCCAAAAATGGGTCTCTCAATGTTTAATTTAACTAGTCCAAAGAAAGAAAACTCAGTATCATTCATGTTTAGAGAGTCTGAACGACCATGGAAGAAGAATCCAAAGGGTTCTTTTTCGTATGATTTAGTCTCTAAGGCCCAAAAAAGTATAAAATTATACCTTAGAGAACTCTTCCAGTCATGATTGGCTGGAGTGTTCCTTTTTCGTAAATAGTCTATCCAAACCGAAAAAGAGATAACCTACTGTCGGAGAGAGGACTCTTCAAATGATTTAACGAGTGCGAAGAAGACAAGATCACTCGAAAATATTTTCATATTTAAGGAGCCCGAAAAGAGTTTAAAAAAGAATCCATTAGGTCTCTTTCCAGAATGAGATATTTTACGAGCCTGAAAAGAATCAGAAACGGACTCGGACCTTTGATACTAAGTTTCGAGAGCGTGACCAAAGTGTCGTAATAAACACTTAGTGACTTTTTCTGTTTTATGGTAGTACGAAAAATTCAAAAACGAACTCCCAAAACTTTACTACCACTGTTCTTCTATCCTGCAACGACTCAAAACAAGTGTTAAATGCGCCAATAACTAACATTAATGGATTACAACTAATAAATTTTGAGTAATAGATGATTTTAAACCAAAACTATAGCATGTCAAACCCAAAAATGTCTATAAAATTCATGTAAATAGTGAAAAATCAAAACATTTTAATATTTACCCATAGTGGAGAGCATTTGGAGCACTTTCCTAGCCAGATTTTCAGTTGTTGATATCAGGAGTTTCCACTGTCATTTTCAAGCACCATCAGTTCCAGGTAATAGCCTAGACCCTACTCTTTCATCTTATGTATTCAATTTTGAATTTTTATGGTGTTTTGAGCTTGTATGGAAAGCCCTAAAATCGTGGAAGTGGGCACTACTCTTATCCCTTGCAGGATACGCGGTACCTTACTAGAACCACGCCAAAAACAAAACACACAGGCGATGCCACCACCTATCTTTAACGGGGCATAGGCGGTTCCAACCGTGAATATGTAAAAATAATCACACAAGCAAAACTAGATCATTTTATTTGATTTGAATGATTCTAATGGGTCTTGTGATTGTTTTTGGTAGGTTCTTGCTGGTAAAAAATCGTCATATGGAAATAGAGATAGCATGATAATGATGATGCCTTCTCTGAGTGAAATGCAGGTTTCATAGCCGCATTGAGAGACTACGGACTCTTGAAATTCTTCTGGACACCCAGTATGGTATCGCATGAGAGATTGCTAGAGAATATACTCCGTATGTGGAATCCAGAGCAACAACATTTCGAGGTTGGTGCTCATATTCTAACAGTTTAGGTAGAGGACATCTACTTCCTTACTGGCCTTTCGAGACAGGGTGCTCCCATCTCGTTGACTGGTTCCCGTGGAGGGGACATCACTACACAGGAGTTGATAAACCGTCACTATATTCCTAGGACAAGGACATCGGGGAAGAAAATATCCATAAAACTAGTGATGGATGGACCTCTACAGACTATATTGTTTACCATAGAGAGAGTGGCGGGAATCCAAGGGGTGCACCAGGATTCTAGAGCACATATTCTCTATGCCATAGAGGCCATGGTGCCTACAGTCTTTAACTGGGAGGAAGCCCTGATTTCGATATTCAAGGATCAACTGACCAAGTGTCAGCAGGGGGAACTGAAGCAGTTCAGCTTCAATTCCATTCTATCCTACTTCTTCTTCGAGTGAGTACCATAAATGAGACCTCAAGTGGTCTTTACAGAGCTGAGAGCATGAGACTCTCGCATGCATAGGTGGGTCCGGATTATGGCCCGTACTAGAGCGGGCAGGGGGAAGGTAAAGTTCGGTGACCATTTCTTTCGATGGCTGAGAGATAAGATCCTCATGGTGGAGGATTATGCATATGCAGGTACTGAATTCAGCGGAGACCCTAACCTACCACTCCCACCTGGTGGGCAGTGGGGTGACATCGGTAAGAAGCAAATGACCCTAAAATGGAAATAGTCATTTTATGTTTTTTATGTTAGGTAATGAGACTTAAATATTTTCATGCAGACGTTGGAGCAACATGACCTGGGGGAGCTTCCCCATTGGATAGATGAGTCGGGGCTCGTTTCGTACCACGGGGTGATGATGTGACCAGGGAGCTAGAGGAAAACCTGAAGAGGTTGACCCTAGACATACCTGACGCTTCCATTGATGACCTCCCTCTGAGGTATCAGAGACCTATAGCGGGAGTACCTGGTCAGTTTAGCAGACTGCTATGTCGAGTAGCCTGGGAAGTGATGTGCTACCATGAGCATCATTAGACAATGTATGCATGATGTATCCACTGAAAGCTAATAGCTTCAGGATTTTGTATGGTGATTTTTACCTAAAATCTTACATGCTTCAGATGAGGTCTCGAGACCTATTTTTTGTAAAACATGTTCATATATATATATATATATATATATATACATAATTTTACCTGGTGTTTATACGTCTCAAATGGTGAATGTATTTTTCATGAGTTTTATGTGTCTTTAATTGTTTATTTACAATGAACCATGTTTAATTTTAATGTCGTGAATGGGAAATATACCAATCTAGGATGTAATTAGCTAATGAGTCAGCAACTACATTATGTTCCCTAGGGATATGCTTATAGGTGATGGTTTCAAATGACCTTTCTAACAAGCGTACCCTCCAAAAGAGGCAGAGAAGCACAGGGTTCCTAATGGTATAAACATGGTTTAGATGACAAACCACGAGTTGTGAGTCAATCAAGACTACCAAATTGCGAACATATTGGGAGGTAACTTCATTCAGAAGACCTATGACTGCTCGATACTCAGCGATGTTGTTGGTAACGGGACCAATACAAACCACTCCTGAAATGACCAAATCATCAACTGGAGAATAGAGATCCCAAGCAGTTGAGGCAAGATTAAAGGTGTGGTGACAAGCACCATCAATGAAGCTGTAGAAATCCATCTGCTCTGCATGACCAAAACATGGTATAAACAGATACGGACACTAAACTCAAAACCATATTGAAAATACTTAAAGCACACTGAAAGTCAAGAAATATACATATATACAAGATACTATCCAAGAGAGATCTAGGCATAGTACCTATTTAGGTACAACCCATTGCGAGGTTTCCCTAAAGGGATTCCATTGCAGTCTACGAGCTCGTAGGCCCCTTTCTATAAAACTTTAGAAATGACGAAAGGACCGTACCACATGGACTCGAACTTTTCTTTCCCTAGTTTGTCATATCTCTTATTGTAAGTCAAATCTAGGTCACCCTCGTTAAAGGCACGAGGTTGGATGGATTTATCATACTATTCTTTGACACATTTCATGTGTGCCTCATTAGCCAAGGAAACATTTATCCTAGTTTCATCAAGGTTATTCAAGTACAAAAATCTCTCTTCCTCTGCAGAAGTGTCTGGGAGAAGTTCGACGACGAGTTTCAAGGATGGAATCTGACATTGAATCAGCATGACAGCTTTGAGTCCATAGACAAGATGGAAAGGTGTGAAACTAGTAGCTTTTTTCATCGAAGTACTGTAAGCCCAAAGAGCAGAGAAAAAGGATATGGTTCCAGTTGGATTTATGGTCTCCAACCATCCGACGAAGCATAGTTTTCAAAACTTTGTTAATGGCATCTACTTGACCATTAGCTTGTGGATAAAATGGTGTAGAGTTTTCATGGCAAAAACCTAACTTAGCACTTAGTTCCTCAATCATTTGATTACATAAATGTGATCCGTGATCAGTAACAATGGACTGTGGGACTCCGAATCTAGCTATGACATGATTGAACAGGAAGAGAGCGGTAGTCTTACCATCTTCCGCATATGTAGGCATGGCCTTAGCCCACTTTGTAAAATAGTCAAAAGCTACGATGATGTAACCATGCCCCTCAGCTAAGGTAGGCTTACAATGCATATAATCAATCCCTCATTTGGAAAATGGGCCAATGGAAATGATAGGGTGTAGTGGAGCAGGATGAGTGCACTTTTTTGGATAAAAATGTTGACAAGGTCAGCATTTATTAACAGCCTCATGACAATCTTTAAATACTAAAGGCTGGAAATAGCCAGCGCGAAGGATTTTCTGGGCTATAGCCATCCCAGATAAATGACCGCCACAAGCTCTAGAGTGGCAATCATTCAACACTTGTTCAGCTTCCTCGTGGGTGAGGCATCGCAAGAGAATAGAATCAATCTCATTTCTATACAAAGTGTCATTCAGGATGAGGTAGTATTTCGCGTGGTGATGGATATGGCGATGATCGTCACAGGATAGATTTGATTGAAATCGTTGTGTTTAGAGATAAATAAGCAAGTCTCCATACCATGGATAAGTAGTGCTTATCAGGAACAAAAATTCATCCAAAAATGAATCACTGGGCTCAGATTCCATCAAACCACAAGAAAGATCACACATGAGCTTGGCAAAGACCAAGCATTTCTTTGATGTGGCTTTGGCAAATTCCAGATCAAACTCCTGTAGTATGACTATCCACTGGGAGTACTTTCCCCAGAGAACTTGACGAGCCAGGATGTAATACATAGGGTTCTGTTCTATTAATACAGTGATTGTGCGGAGAAAAATGTAGTGAAGAAACTTTTGTACATCAATGACCATGGCCAATGCTAACTTCTCCATGCATGAATATCAAGTTTTAGAATCCATAAGATTCTTAATAGCATAGAAAATCACGTGCTCCTAACCGTCGATATTTTCTTGCACCAAAACCATAGCGATGGTAGTAGTGGAGGAAACAATATATAAGATAAATTCCTTTGAATAATCTGGGGGGTGTATCATGGGTGAATGATCCAGAGCATGTTTGAGATTATCAAAGGCACATTTGGCTTGGTCATCCCAGAAGAAAAGAGTGTCCTTCTTAAGGAGATGCATATAACCGTGTGTTTGCTCTACAAAAGTGCACACGAAATGGCAGAGGAAGTTTTCCTTCCCTTGAAAAATTTGGAGTTCGAGAATATTGGTTGGGGCTGGTAGAGCTAAAATGGTGGCAATTTTCAAAGGGTCTATCTGGATGCCATGCTTAGAGACCACAAAACCTAACAGGCGTCCCATCTCAACGTAGAAAACACATTTATGTAGATTGATCCATATATTATAATGATGGCATCTCAGCAAAATATCTCTAAGATGACCAGGGTGGTCCTCTCGTCGCTGTGAATGAGCAGGGAGGTCATCAAAGTACGATTCAACAATATGTTTAATATCCTGAAACGCATAGGACATCGCATGATGGAAAGTGGCTCCAACATTTTTTAAGCCAAATGGTAACTTCCTATATGCAAAGGTTCCCCATGGGTAAATGAATGTTGTCTTGTGCTGATTGGTGGGTAATATCTCAATCTGATTATAGCTAGAAAATCCATCCATGAATGAGAAGATGACACTTCTAGCACAGTTGTTGATAATATGGTCGACGTGTGGTGTAGGAAAGTTGTCCTTGGGACAAGCTTTATTCAAGTCTCTAAAATCGATACAGACTCTAATGGTGCCATGCTTTTTATTGATAGGGACAACATTCGATACCCATTCCATCAGGGGTATGGGACAAATAAACCTAGCTTTGAGAAGTTTCTATATCTCAACTTTAATAGCTACGACCTTCTGTGGATGGACTTGCCTTAGTTTTTTCTTGACAGGTTTAGTAGTGGGATAGGTTTTAATTTCATGGACCATAATGGATGGGTCTACCCTTGGCATTTATTCATAAGAACAGGAAAAAATATCACGGAATTCTTTGAAAAGTGCCTTGTATGTTTCAGAATCGTCTACCGAGCAGTTCTGCCCAACATGAACATGCTAGATGGTACCACGCTTGGCTGATATGTCAATTGGATTTGTCTGAGTAATGTTGCAAAGGTTTCCTTCGGAATCTGTGTCTTGCAACAATATAGGACTTTGAGGTGTGTTGACAATATCAGTGGAAAACAAGGATCCAAAGTCATTGTTAGCCATACTGATGTTGGGGAAGAACAAGGATCTATGATGGTGATCCTCCCAAATGGACTCACTAGAAGGAAAATTCTCAGAGAGATAATCCAGAATAGGAAGAGATGGTTCTAACTAGTATAGTAGGTGGTAAGGATCCGAAGCCACCAGATGAAGCTCATCGGTGTGATCATCGGAAAGGGTTTGAATGATGTTGTACATTTCTTCGTGCAGAATCAATGAGGTGGACTGAACAATTTGTTTTCCCTTTGGCTCATAATCAAATGACGCAATCATATTTACTGTCGATGTGTCTGTGTTAGGAGGAGTGGATGAAAAAATCCCCATAAGGGATGGATCCTTCAACATGCCTACCCCAATTGACTGGTAAGGAGAAGGGGACTGACCTAACATAGGGATATTATTAGCTTTAGAGGTAGTAACATCCAGCGTACAGAAATCAAGCTGATCTATGGTAACAATTCTCACTAGACGTGAAAATTGGACTGTTTGGAATACCGTCAAAGTGACAGCAGTCATGGTGTAAAACCAATTTCTTCCTAGAAGGAGGTTGTAATCTAATGGGGCATCCACTACTTCTACTTGAATAGAAACAATTTTTCATTCGAGCTCGAATGCAAGGGTTGATATGAGACTGTGGGCCTAGAAACCTCGTCCATCAAAGGCTTTCAGATTTGTAGGTGATGTTACAAGATCGGGAGAGCCGATAGCTTTCCAACAAGACATGGAAAAAACCGAAGTTGAAGCTCCTTTGTCTAAGACAATTGTTAGGAACCCATGTCAATCCTTCTCTTTACCGTGTTAGTATATTGTTTTTGGATGCATATGCTTTGTAAGTCGTCCCATAGTAATTGTTGATCCATAGTTTGTGTTATTGTTGTTGGGCGCATATGCCTTGTAAGCCGCCTGTAGTATTTGTTGATCCATAGTTTATATTGGCCCATGGTTTTGACCCATAGTATTGGTGCATGGATTTGATCCATAGTTTATATTGGCCCATGGTTTTGACCCATAGTATTGGTGCCTATTCTTAGTATATAAGTGTGTGTTGAGGCCAAGGAAGGCACTGTGAAGTTATTTTGTATTGAGCTAGCTCAAAGGAGGTTGCCCCCTCGAAGTGGCCAGCGATTAATAAAAGTGATTTTGAGTTCTGCTGCTATACCTTGTATTTTGATTAATTATTTGCTGCAGGGTCCTCACATCTGGTATCAGAGCACTTTCTTAGGCTCGTTGGGTGAAATTTCTGCCCAAATTTTTTTCGCTTCTGTTGTAGGTTCGGATCTGGGAATAATCCCTATCCGCTTAACTATGGGAATTACTTGGGCATAAGCCCTAAAACTCATTGTGAGGAGTACCACAAGAACCCCAAAGTAGCTGGCCCATTGAGAGGACCTACCAGCAAAAAGGGCAACGACCCCTACCTGATTGACTAGTTCCCACCCGTGAGGTAAACCAAGAGCTGTCGTTTGTGGCCAAGCGGTTATCAGTTTTACCTAAGCCGTGGAGTGAGGGGTACTGCCCCAATACACAAGCTGTCAGATAGCATTGGTGGCCGAGTGAATCCCTTAAACCGATAGGAAGCCGCACATACCTGGGGTCCATATCTATTTTCAGTTGCACAATCGCAGATTTCCTCTGTCCAGAACTATTACCGGTCAGTTTCGTGCCGTTGCAGATCCATTTGTTGCCGATCACTTCTGCGCCATTGCAGATTCCACTGTTTTCAATCACTTTCATGCCGTTGCAGATCTTCTCCTGAAAAAATTCTGTTTTTCGGCCATATCTCCTTGGTTTCAACTCTGTTTTCCCTGAAACTTCACTGACACCTCTACAATTCCATTCTACATATTTCATTCCTGAAGACCCTATCCCAAATTCCACTTCCCAAGACCCGAAATCCCACATTTGTCTATTTTTAGTGTTTGCCATAACTACTTCTATTTTCACCCAAACGCCTTCAAATTTTGCCACCGTATTCCTTTCCTCATTCTGCTTCTTTGTCCCTCTCTACCAAATTTTCTCATTCTTTCACCCTGCTCCTAAAATCCCCATTTTTTTGCTTTCGTGTCCTTTCGACAGTGTCCAAAACTTACTCAAACCCACATTACCCTTCCAATTTTTTCCCAAATCCATATTTTCCTCTACTGAAACAGTTTCTGTTTTTGTTTTTCTACCCACTTCCCCCCCAAAAAAATAAAAAAATAAATAAAAAACTCCTGGTTATGGTTACCACCCGCACAGGAGCAAAAACCATGGAGGAAGCACTTGCAGCCATCCAAGCCAAACTCCAGGAACTGGATGCAAAATTTCTCGGTCTCCATCTTAAGCATTCAGCTATGAACACCAGACGACATTCCGAGTCTTCCTCAGACAATGGGTTCTCTTCTTCCAGCAATTTTCGCGGTCCGAAGCTAGATTTTCCTCGCTTCAATGGTACTAATCCGACTGGATGGATCTATCGTGCAGAACAGTATTTCAGTCTTCATAATAATTTTGATGTCAACAAAGTTCCACTTGCCTCCTTTCATTTGGAACAGGAAGCTCTTCAATGGTATCGTTGGTACATCAAGGCTCATGAAGAGCCAAAATGGCCTGATTTTTGCCAGCTCCTTTTCCAACACTTTGGTCCTAGTGCTTTTGATGACTTCACAGGAGCTCTCACTAAACTTCGCCAAATTGGCACTATGAAAGAGTATCAAACTGAATTTGAGAAACTAGCTAATCACACTGAAGGATTACCTGATGACTTCTACCGGAGTTGTTTCATCAGTGGTCTAAAGGATGCAATTCGCTCTGAGGTCAAAATGTTCAGTCCCAACACAATGATGGAAGCCCTGGGGTTGGCTAAGTTAGCAGCCCAACAGCACTCCACATCCTCTTTTGTTCCCTTCTAAAATATGGGTTCTCAACGACCTCCCATTCCACCAACTCCTCGCTCACCTCCAATCAAGCATTTGTCTGAAACAGAGATGCAGGCACGCAGAGAAAAAAGGATTTTTTATAATTGTGATGAGAAATTCAATCGGGGACATCGATGTGTTCAACAAAATCTCTATCTCTTGGATGTGGATTCTCCACCTACCTCTGAAATTGGTGAAGAAGCTCCCGATATAATGGATGCTCCGGTTGACATTCAGGAGCGGCCTACTGACCCTCCATCTCAGGACGACCAGCCCGAGATATCCCTCCATGCTTTAGCTGGAGTCACAGCCCCCCAAACAATGCGAGTACGCGGTTACTTCAAGAAGCTTCCTCTTACAATACGCATTGATTCTGGCAGCACTCATAATTTCATTGACCCTCAGATCGCCAAACAAGCTGATTGTTTTATCCATCCTTGCTCCAAATTTGAATTCATGGTTGCCAATGGGGGCACCTTACCTTGCAAAGGGAAGTGTCGTAATGTGTGTATCTCTATGGGAGATTATAACCTCCGCTCTGACATGTTTTCCTTGACCTTAGGCGGATGTGATGTGGTTTTGGGCACTCAATGGCTGCACACACTTGGCCCCATATTGTGGGATTTTGCTGAACTTTGGATGCAGTTCTCCCCCGATGGACACAAACACACATTGAAAGGATTACAACCAGGGTCTCTCAGCATCATCAGTTCACATCGCATGGAAAAACTCCTTAAGAAGAGTTCCCATGGTGTCATCGCTCAGCTCCATTCCATTCAAATGCAACCATCAGTGGCCCCCACTACTCCTTTAGATCTCCAACAAATTCTGGATCGATATACAGGTGTTTTTGCTGAACCAGTGGGACTTCCACCTTCACGACCAGAGGACCATCGTATTCAGCTCCTTCCTGGAAGCATTCCTCCCAACATCGGGCCCTTCACTATTGCGAGTGATGCTTGCAGCAATGGACTTGGTGTTGTTCTCCGTCAAGATGAACACCCCATTGCGTTCACCAGCAAATCCCTTTCCGGTAAGAATTTATCCGCCTCTACATATGAGAAGGAAATGATGGCTATTTTGCATGCAGTACAAAAGTGGTGACCCTACCTCTTAGGGAATTATTTTTGCATCAAGACTGATCACCAGAGTCTGAAATATTTCCTAGAACAACGTGTATCCTCCCCAGCACAACAAAAATGGGTTAGCAACCTCATGGGTTATGACTATGAGATCACTTATAAGAAGGGTAAGGACAATATTGTGGCGGATGCCCTTTCTTGCACATTTGATGACCAAGGTTCTCTTTCCGCTATTTCTATACCTATTCCAAATTGGTTGCAATTGGTTCAACAGGGTTATGTAAATGACTCTTCATTATCTCAAATCATCCAATGCTTGGACAACAACCCTTCTGCTATCCCACACTACTCTTGGGATGGTGCTTCACTGAGATACAAGGGTCGTCTGGTGCTTCCCCAGAACACAACTCTTCAACAAGCTATCTTCTATGAACTCCATGCTTCTCTGTCAGCTGGGCATTCTGGTTTTCTCAAAACGTATGAACGGGCATGGCATAACTTCTTTTGGCAGGGCATGAAAAGGACAATTCAACAGATGGTGGCTGAATGTGATACCTGCCAGAGCAATAAGGGTGAAACAACACCCCTTCTGGGATTGCTCGAAACCTTGCCCATACCTACCCGGATATGGACAGATATTTCTATGGATTTCATTGAAGGGCTCCCTAAATCTGGAGGGAAGACTGTGATTTTGGTTGTGGTTGATCACCTCTCCAAATATAGTCATTTTTGTGCTCTCAGCCATCCCTATACAGCCCCCTCCGTTGCTCAAATTTTCTTGGCAAAGATCTTTCGTCTTCATGGAATTCCTTCTTCCATTGTCTCGGATCGTGATGCGACTTTCACCAGTCATTTTTGGACAGAACTCTTTCACCACACTGGCACCAAACTGCAGATGAGTTCAGGTTATCACCCACAAATGGATGGTCAGACTAAAATTATCAATAAATGCTTGGAAACTTATCTTCATTGCTTCTCCTCTGAGCAACAACATCAGTGGGAAAAGTGGCTCCCTCTCGCTGAATGGTGGTACAATACCTCTTACCACACTGCCTCTAAAATGACTCCATATGAAGCAATTTATGGTCAGGCACCGCTAGTTCTTCTTCCTTACACCCCCAGCAGTTCTCTAGTTCAGGCAGTTGACGCGGTCCTTCGAAACCGCGATAAGGTTCTTCGCATTTTGCACGAAAATCTTCACATGGCAAGAAATCGCATGAAGCAACAAGCTAATCAGCTCCATTCTGAGCACACTTTTGAAGCCGGTGACATGGTTTTTCTTCATCTCCATCCTTACAAGCAATCCTCACTAAAACTCAAAGGGCGTCATAAGCTCGCTCCAAAGTTCTATGGGCCATATAGGATTCTTCAAAAGATTGGGTCTGTTGCTTATAAATTGGAACTTCCACCTTCTTCCCGCATTCATCCAGTATTTCATGTCTCTTGTCTGAAAAAATTTCTTGGCACCAACATCAAAGGCCAAACTATTTTACCAGAACTGGATAATGAAGGATCCATCTTTTTGGAGCCGAAGGCTGTCCTCACTAAGGGAATCGTCAGCTTTTCTCTCGCTCTATCATAGAGGTCTTAATTCAATGGCACGGAATGCAGCCCGACGATGCTACGTGGGAACCACTCCTTCAGATTCAGCGACAATTTCCACATCTAAAGCTTTGAGGACAAAGCTTTTTCTAAGGGGGAGGGGATGTTAGGAACCCATGTCAATCCTTCTCTTTACCGTGTTAGTATATTTTTGTTGGACGCATATGCTTTGTAAGTCATCCCATAGTAATTGTTGATCCATAGTTTGTGTTATTGTTGTTGGGCGCATATGCTTTGTAAGCCGTCTGTAGTATTTGTTGATCCATAGTTTATATTGGCCCATGGTTTTGACCCATAGTATTGGCGCATGGTTTTGATCCATAGTTTATATTGGCTCATGGTTTTGACCCATAGTATTGGCGCCTATTCTTAGTATATAAGTCTGAGTTGAGGCCAAGGAAGGCACCGTGAAGTTATTTTGTATTGAGCTTGCTCAAAGGAGGTTGCCCCCTCGAAGTGGCCTGCGATTAATATAAAAGTGATTTTGAGTTCTGCTACTATATCTTGTATTTTGATTAATTATTTGTTGCAGGGTCCTCACAACAGTCCTAAAGAGTTTCTTTCCGACTACTTTCGTGATGATTTGGAAAGCAAGTTTGTAAGGTATTCTAGACTTATAGTTCTCGACATTGAAATGAATCAAATTAGTATTATCCAAGTTTAAATCTCCTAACGTAGTTAACAAGTTTTTGTGTTGTGTAGGACAACTTTGGAGCACTTCCAAGGTAGACATTGCACATGGTGCCTGAGCGAGATATTCAACTACATTATAAAATTGAGCAGCTCGGGAATTAGGGTTAAAAAAATCCTTCCTAAGAGTACTCTTTGGTGGACGCAAAATCATGTTGAGATTAGGATTCTCTATGGTTAGGGGGACAGTAGACGAGGATTCGGGAGAACCAGTAGAGGGAGATTTCCTTGCAGAAGAATTGTCTTCTTTCTTGTCTGCGGGTTTGTCATAATTCTGACTTCGAGTTTGCAAACTAATGGTATCTAAGTACATCATGCGAATTTCCTCTGACAAACTAGATTTTCCCTAATTAGACATGTGGTCTATCAGTTGTTGTTGAGAGGGAAAAGGATCTGTGAGAACTGCGGGTGCAAGATTTGTTTTCAAAAATTGGGTGAGTTTGTCCTGGCGGGGACACTCTTTTGTGAAATGGTCACCTCTGCATAATAGACATGGATATTTTTCTTTTATTTTCCCTTTATCGTTATCATTGGTGGTTGGTTTTGGATTCTCCTGTTGGTTTCCAGGTTTTTTATTTTTACTTTTACCTTTCTTTTTATTATTGCTAGAGGTTTGAATACTCTGAATAGAATTGACCTTGGTGGAAACATTTGGATTGGAATGAGTATGGGTGTCAATCTAGGGTTGCTTGGCAGGTTTTGCTGCTGACGGGGACTAGATTGAACCAACAATCCCATCAACAGGGGCTTCTGCTGGTGGCTTTGTAGGATCAGTGCTTGGGCAAGGAGCTTGAGGAATAAAGTCATACAAAGTTCCAGACTGGGAATAGACCAAGTCCAGATACTAGTCTCAACTAATGGATTTCTCTTCAGTAATAGCATTTCCCATAGCCACATCTCGAGCAATCAAAGGCAACAAAGATTAATTAAACCAATCAGCTAATAACAGATTCGTAATAGGAGCCTTAATAAGTCTTCTCCACCTTCTCCACTCATGGATATGATCGGATATGTGAAAGGAGGTGTTCTGTCGCAGAGAAGTTAAGAGATCAGTACCCATTTCATAATGGATAGGAAGCCGAAATTGTGTAAGAAATACAATTGCCAATGAGCCAAAATCCACAAACTAATGTTGTAGAAGTTCAATGTACCATTTCGCGGCTGTACCAGTCAAATTTCACTAAAAGAGTCTTAAACGAACCAAGTCATCCATAAGGGAGTTTGAAGAACACCACAAATGGAATGTCATGACATGGTTTTTCAGATCGTCTCCCTAATTTTCATCGAACTTTGGAATCTTCGATGGTAACTTTACTAGAATGGGAGGCCACGAGGGGTTATGTCGAATGGGGTCATTAATAAACTTGGACAAATTAGGCAAGTCCAAAGTTTCTAGGAAAGGTAACTAACTGTTAGGTTGCACATACTGGTAATATTGATATGGCATATAAGTACTAGTATGACCGTAAGTAGACTGATATACAGGTTGTTGTGAGGAAGAACTACCAAAAAATCCACCCGCAGGGGGTTGATTTCTGGGATCAGTACCGTTAGGACCACCAGGGCCTCTAAAAGGCGGACCACCAGACCCTCTAGGACCTCTAGGAGGTAAGCCTCTAGAACCTCCAAAACCACTAGGAGGAGGGCCACTAGACCCTCCAAGGTAATTAGGAGGAAAGCCACCAAGCCCCCCAGGACCACTAGGACCATTGGGATGACCAAGACCATTGGGATCACCAGGACCACTGGGACCACCAGACCCTCTGGGACCTCTAGGAGGTAAACCTCCAGAACCTCTAGAACCACTAGGAGGAGGGCCACTAGACCCTTCAAGGCAATTAGGAGGAAAGCCACCAGCCCCCCCAGGACCACCAGGACCATTAGGACCATAAGGAGGAAAGACACCAGGCCCCATAGGGGGAGGACCTCCATAAGGCAGTCCTCCAGTACCTCCCAAAGTATGAATAGGTATTCCCCCCATAGCTGGCATATAAGACCAGTTAGGTTACCCCCATGGTGTGAAAGTATTACTAAGATATGGAATTCCATCATAAGGCATTCCCATAGTGTTGGGTGGATAATTAATGTTTCCTATAGGTATTTGATTTACTATATAACCATAACCCCAAGAGGTTTAATTGGTTACAGGTTGCACCCCCAAGGGCTAACCTGAACTAGATGGGGAGTTAACCACATTAGTGTGGGTGGGAGGGACATAAACTGTAGATTGCTCTATACTAGAGGTCTGTCCTTGGCTAGGTACAATTTCAGTGCAAGATAATGTAGGTAATGTCGAGGGTTTCCCCCTGGCACTAGAAGGTAATGACGAAATAGGAATTGAAGGTTGAGGCCCAGGTGCGGAAGACGTGGGAGGATTGGGAACAGATATAATATGGGAGGTGGTGGGGTTGGTAGTTTGACCTGGGTTGTGTGGAGTCATTGTGCAATCTAGAATCGGTTCAATGGGTCTGATAGAATCAACAAGTGAACGATATCCTACTGTTAGCTAGAATATTTCACCTCCTGCAGACAGCAAGGTGTTCCACTGGTATGAACGGTTCAGATCCAGAACAAATAGATCACAGAGGCTAATAACTCTCCCTAGACGCTGTAGATATATGGAATACAAGGCTTTGATAGTCCACCTGTGTACCTGCAATCAAGCTCAACACGAAATAGATCAAAGCAACCAGAATATGATCTACTAATCTATGCTAGTGACTAAGGAATCTAGCAATATATATCTAAAATCAAACATCACCAATATATATGGGATAGAAAATCAACTTGCATTAGGAATATGAAGAAGTTTACAACCAAGCCTTAGTGTTGACATGCATCTCCATGAAACCAACTCTTCATTACCATAAGCTCCAACTCTAGCTCTCTATGCTCTCTCCAAATGATATTGGGCCAAGAATCAATCCAACAGCATAACAATACCTTCAATGTTCTCTCCTCAACCATGGCTATGAGCTCATATTTATAGGTCTTTAATGGATAGAGATGGTTGAGAAATTAGTGGGTGAGGTGGCCTCTAAGATCCTAGGATGAGGGATCTCGAGCTCAACCAACCCACAACAGTAGGGATAAGGTAGTACATGAGGCTTATCATCTAGAAGCCTCGATAAACATCTCTTTTTCCCTTTTTACCCAGGGTACCACGCTTCTCCTTCTATGATAGAGAGTTTCTGGTAATAACCACCTATGGACCAAGGGTAATAGGAGATGGCACCACTTATGGAACACAGATGATGGGCGGTGCGAGCAAGGGTAACGCTCCTAGATAAAGGGGCATGCGTGGTGCTAGGAATTTGTATGACAGATTGATGAAAAGCCATTTAGTTTCCACTCCAGAAGCTGGTATTCAGGGCAAGCAAGTATGTCAAATGTCTTATCACATGATGGTGATAGGATTTTGGTATAACAGGATGCCCCCCAAAGCATGAGACTTAGAGTGACACGATAAAAGAGAGCTTTGATAACAAGTCGTTGCCAGGAGATGAAAATGTCGGCTCAATCGGAATATGCAGTCAAGTAGGTATCTGTAGTACATCATTATGTTGACTCATAGACACAAGTAACCAAACTCATGGCTGTAGACCAATACAAGGAAGATCCATGAGTGGAATAAACAAGCATGGCTACTAGAATACAATGGAGATCCATGTGATAGAGGACTCAAACTTGGACATAGCTACCAGACATACAACGTATATCTATGTCATACAGATGCAAATTTGAGCATAGCCATGACCATACAAATGTGGATCCATTCTAGATATACAAAACTCCATTGCAACCTGGGGGAAAAGCAATGAGTGCTTTTAAACAAATGCCCAAAGTCTTCGTCTCATCTTCCACAAAGTACGATTCTATCCATGTGATAATGATCTGAAGTCGAACATGGTAGAAACCACTTGATTACCACCCAATGATTTGAACCGTTAACGAGTGCGAGGGAGATCACCATTAATGTCAATGATTCCCAAGGTACCCTAGTACAATATACTGAGTATGAATAGATGTCCTGATGTCGAACACCCAGTCAATTCTATCGATCAAAGGTCAATGATGTGAACCTATGTTGAGAGTGAGAGAATTTGTCATTAAGGCATACAGATCTCAAGGTACTAAACATTGTTTCTAAGACTATTTCTCTGATGATGAGTTGATGTCGATGGGAATAGTCTCGTCGAAGGAGGACCATGATGAGTCCCACATCGACGACACGAAACTTGGAACATAGTTATGGAATGATGCAAGCGTAGTAACCATATGACTGACTCAAAGATACTGACACAAAGACTGTGTAAACTGCAGAGGTAAAACTTCTTTAGATCCACTTTGAACATCGGGCGGCACGACAAAATGAATTGGCAGCATGACTAGAAAGGACAAATACAGAATGGGACAATGGACAATGCATTCTTTTGAAAGACTCAAAGGATTGAAACAACTCATGAAAGTGGATCATCACAGATATCATCTGAATACCTAATTAACTGACATGATTGTGTAGATAAGTGCCATGTTCAAAGGTAATGACAAACAACTTCCATTATTTTCAAAATGATTTCCCTTCCCATTTCCCCCATCATGATTGATGAGTGCCTCTTTTCAGTTTTACGAGTTCAAATAGGGTAACAAACACTTGATATAGCTTGTCAGAAGACAAATCCAGTCTCATATGTTTTTCGAACCTGAGAGAGGAGGGGTTCGTTCCCAAAACGGGTCTCTCAATGTTTACTTTAACGATTCCATCGAAAGAAAACTTGGAATCGTTCATGTTTAGAGAGTTTGAACGAATATAGAAGAAAACTCTAGGGGGGTCCTTTTTCATATGATTTAGTCTCTAAGGCCCGAAAAAGTATAAAATCATACCTTAGAGAACTCTTCCAGTCATTATTGGCTAGAGTGCTCCTTTCTTGTAATTAGACCTATCCAAACCGAGAAAGAGATAACCTACCATCGGACGGACGACTCTTCAAATAATTTAATGAGTGTAAAGAAGACAAGATCGCTTGACAATATTTTCGTATTTAGGGAGCCTGAAAAGGGTTTAAAGAGAACTCCATTAACCTTTTTCATGTTTGAATCTAGAGCACGAAAAAGTAATAAACTAAGCTCAAAACACTTTTCATGTTTTAACTAGAGCACAAAAAATGAAAAGTAAGCTCAACACCATCTTACTGTTTTTAACAAGCTCGAAGATCGG
The DNA here is from genome assembly GCA_001517045.1 of Pseudotsuga menziesii. Taxonomy (NCBI): domain Eukaryota; kingdom Viridiplantae; phylum Streptophyta; class Pinopsida; order Pinales; family Pinaceae; genus Pseudotsuga; species Pseudotsuga menziesii. The sequence goes on from LPNX010096267.1 coordinate 47,836, forward strand.
TTGAAAGAATGCTCAAGGATTGGTTTCATTTTTATGCAAGCTCGAAACCAATCAGTAAACTATGCTTGAAAAAACCCATTAACATGCTATACAAGGGTTGGAATCTTTCCCCCAGCATGATTGCTAGCGAAGCCTACCCCTAACATGGTTGCTAGCGGCTCGACATGCACCCAAGCTTCATTTCATGGGGCGATTCTTCTTCCAACCCAACCTAAAAACCTGGTTACTAATGTGAAAATGTTCACCGGGGGGTAGGAAGAATGAGAATCGGGTAGGAGAAAAGAAGGTTCAAGCTCTAACACTAAAGTGAAGACTCGACTCAAGGGAGGGGGATCTCTTTCATTTTTACACAAGCTTGAAACAAAAGGTAACTATGCTTAGAACATGATTTCATTTTTATGCAAGCTTGAAACCAAAAGGTAAACTATGATTGAGGAGATCCATTTCATTTTTTAACGAGCTTGACATAGAATGGGAACTTTGCTCAGAACATGGTTTCATGTTAATGCAAGCTTGAAACCAAAAGCTTAAACTATGCTCAAGGAGTGGTTTTATTTTTTAACACCAGGGAAGGGGATCTGTTTCATTTTTACACAAGATTGAAATAGAAGGTAACTATGCTTGGAACATGATTTCACTTTTATGTAAGCTTGAAACCAAAAGGTAAACTATGCTTGAGGAGATCCATTTAATTTTTTAACGAGCTTGACATAGAATGGAAACTTTGCTCAGAACATGGTTTCATTTTTACGCAAGCTTGAAACCAAAAGCGTAAACTATGCTTAAGGAGTGGTTTTATTTTTTAACAAGATTGAAACCAAAAGTAACTATGCTCTTTTTATAGCTAATTTCACCACTCCAGGTGAATCACACTTTGTATGGCCTTCCCCTGTTCCGCTGCAGAATCCTTAGACCCTATGGACCACTTTTTGTCCTTTTATGTTTCCGTGATCATCCCAAAAACATGTCAAAAATGATACACGTGACTTTTAAACCTATAAGCACGTATATACATGGGTTTGACCACTAAAACCGCATACATCGGGATGTGTACAAAATCCAAATCCTTTTGGAGTTTTCCTTGACATGGATCCGACTCATTTGACTCCTGGCCTTCCATATGCCTTGAGATCGCTCAGATTTGACCTTTCATTACCCCTTTGAAAAGCTATATAAGGAACCCCTTGTAAATTGAAGGCATAAGAGAGAATTAAGAGCAAAGAAACTATAGTCCATTGTTGCCAGAACTTATGCTTGAGTCTGCATCCCTTTGTCCCTTGGAGCACTCTTGTGTTCTTCCCAAGCTTGTCGTTTGCTTGTGAGCTTGCTATCTAGTGATGGAGGATTGAAGTGGTGGAGGCCCAAGTGGGGGATTCAGTTTCTCCGGTTTGTAGACATGTCAACAGAGGTTGTATCTTGTAATCTCTGATTTATATTAATAGAAATATCTTTTCCTGTCCAATAATGTGTGTTTGAATGAATATTTTATCCATTGGATTATGTCAAATGCTTATACATTATTGATTATATATGCTAGAATAGATCTAACACCATGATATATAGAATGCTTGTATTGTTTACTTGTTGTTGAGGAAGTAATCTATCAATTCAAGCTGAAGTTGGAAAGCTCAGTGGGGATCTACTTCAACCGTCCGGAATAAGGTACGAGGCCTGATCCTTTAGTGTTAGACATTTAATTTCTATTGCATATTGGAAAGGATTGATTTCTAGAGTCAATTTGTTTGTTGTGGTACCCAAATCCATAGGAATTTCTCTCCGTAAAAGAATTGGCGACTCCGTTGGGGAGTTCCTAGTAGTTGTCCTTTGGGGGTTGTTTTCTCAGCATTCAATGAATTTGAATTGATCTTTCTCTCTTGTTTATGTGTCGGGTATGGGGGCATGTATGCCTGGTAGAGTGTGATTGGTGTGAATTTTGTCTCAGCCTGTCTATTTGCCTTGATTTTATGCACCTTTCTTCCTGTACACGGGTTTTTAACTCACAGTCGCGTATACACGCGGGTTTCTCTTCGATTTCCGTGTATACACGCGGGTTTATTGTGAACAGTCACGTATGCCCTAGTTTTTTCCTTTTTGTGGAAGTTAAATGGTTGCTGGGTGAATTTTGGTATTTGCTAAGTCTCCTTTGGCACTGCCTGAGTCTATTTATACCTCTGTTTCTGACCAGAAACGTTTTTTTTAGGCTAATTTTTTTCTTTTTTAAGAAAGTTCTTGTCATGGCATTTTCGATTTTTTATTTAAGATTAGTGCATTAGAGTTCTTTCACCTTAGTGCTTTGCTTGAGTGTTGTTTGGATGTTCTTGTAGAGTCTAGGGCTCATAGAATCATTCTTTTGCTTTTTGGCATCTCATTTTATTTCAAAAAATCCAAAAGCATTTGCTTATCATCATGCATTGCATTTTGCACTTTGCATTGTACTTGCACTAGATTGGACTTGGAGTATTAGTTAGGACTTCATATAGGAAAATTTGCATTCATCATTTGAAGAAAAATTGTGCATTTCACGTAGTAGCATACCCTATTTTCATGGACACAATGCATTTGCATTGACTATTAGGTGTGCATTTTACTTCATGTTGCGTCATAACACCATTAGTTGCACGACCATATCCCATTTTTGAGTAATAAAACCAACTAAAATCAACGCTAAATTAAAATGAACTACACTCTTTTCTTTTATAGGGTGCACCAACAAGCTTAGGTTTTAGATCTTGGAATAGTTCATTGTAAGTTAATTCTCCAAGATCACTAAACAACAACATGTATGTGTCTGTCCAGGTGAGTGTGTGAAATCCTTGGTATAACCAGTGTTTCTCAGGATACTCCTCTCAAAAGGGAGTTAATCACGAGGCAGTGTGAGTGGTTATTGATTGGGATGACCCTTAGTCATAACTAGGTAGCACCAGAGATATTTCCAGGATTGTATTCGTATCTGGGGGCTCTTTCAAGAGTTTTGGGATTTACTACCCTGCCCATACGGTCAATCCCGCTTGCGACTGTCCGCATGAGCATTGATTATATTGAGGTGACCTTAGTGGCCTTACCTTGGATATAGAGGGGGTACTTTGCATGGGTTATTCTACGGGTGTCTCGGCCAGTTTGGGGTAGGACAGCACAGTCGCTTTACGCATTGAAGCTGAGGGCCGCAATAATTGGTTACATACCTCCTCTTGTTGTGTATGGGAGTCTCAAGCCTCTCCTAGGCGAGACATACCTGCTTCATTTGGGAGCTCACTTATCCATCCCTTTTTTGCTTGCATTTGGATTTAGATTTTATTAGTGATTGCTCTGTGCACGATAGTTGACCTAGGGTTTATGTAAATAGAGAGTCTTTGCTATTTTTTGAGTCATTGTGGATTTGGGTGCGGCTCCTCGCTGTTCTCGTCGCTTAGCAGGACTTCCACCTTCTACTTCTCCTTATCCTTTGGGACAGAGACCTAGACAGTCCAGGCGGACTATGTTGAACATTGATTCACACACCATGGGAGACCATTTAGAAGGTATTCCTAAACCACATTCTCCCATTCATGTAGACGATGGGGAGTTTACTCCTACTTATGATCCTTCACCCAACTTGGATGAGTTAGGTCCTATGATTTCTGAGATAGGAACCATGCATGATGGACCTACTCACTCTAGGGTTGATTCCCCATTGACATGTTACCAGTATGGAATGCCGGAGGACGCCAAGACTCATTTTGAACCCGCCACCACTAGCTATGGTAGTTATGGTATGACTGGTTTTCCTACACATGATTTGGCATTTCATGTCAAATCTGACTTCGAGCCTAACACTATGCCTGGGGGCACTCTCATTCCTTACCATGCGGAGAGGTTTGGGAGCACTAGTCACATTGCACCTTCCGTCCCAGTGGTGGAAGTTACATCACATGTCCCTCTTAGGTCTAGGGTTAGCGATCCGATTAGGATACCAGATTTGAGATGAGTGATGATAGGGAATAGCACATACTTGATTACTCAGATCCCTTCATCCTCTGTCTCTAGTTCTTCAAATGTCCACCCTCCACCTTATTCACGTGGTCCTTCGAGTCGGCACATGGCTACGAGTCAGGTCCGTACTGTGGTTACTAGACCGATTGTGTCTCAAGTTTACATACTGCCCATTGCTTCGGGAGGTTATGTTCATGCTTCTAGAGGTCATATTACTACTTCCAGCGCATATATCCCTACTTCCGGTATGTATATTCCTACTTCCGGAGGGTATCTTCCTACCTACGGAGTGTCTCATGGGGAATCGCATGCGATGACCTATGGACCCTATTATGGGACATAGTATGGATAGGGTTATTCACCTTATGGAGGTGGGTATCAACAACCTGCTTACTCTCCTAATTATGGCTTTGTAGCTCCTACTAGTCAAGGTCCACCTCACTATGGTGCTTCCACGCCACCCTATACGGGTCATATGGGAGGAGGGAACTATGGCTAGGGCCATGGTGGTAATCAGACCTATATGAATAAGGGAGCGGTCCATCAACCTCATCATCCTAGGATCCCTTTCCTCGTGACTCTCAATATTCCTGACTTGTCAATATTGATGAACGACCCTGTGGCTCACGACCCGGCTTGGCCGGCTGTCCCTACCAAGCTTCCTTCAGACATACCTAAGTTCGAGGGAAAACCAAGAGAGGATCCGAGTGAACACGTTACTATGTTTCACCTATGGTGCTCTTTGAATTCCTTACATCAGGACTCAATCCTTTTGAGACTATTCCAATGCACCCTCACAGGGCCTACTGCGAAATGGTATATAGAGTTACCTAGGGGTGCTTTCGCTTTGTTCGACAACCTTGCGATGACTTTTCTTAATCACTTCTAGCTACCATTGCATTATGATGTTGGTACTGAACTCTTGTCGAAATTTCGACAAGATAAAGCCACACATATATATGATTGTTGGCTATCTGGGCAGACCCGGGTTTACTAATATGCATATACCAACAATACCCCTAGCTCACTAGCCCTTTCAGCAACAGACCGCAAAATAGCCTGAAGTCTCACCCGAAATGATCTTATGGGTTGGCCGAAGACTTAGGTGTCCTCAACCAAGTTCTGTAGCATCCTGGGGTCTCACGGTTTCTCTTAGCCAGCGAGATCTCTCTGCGATGCGCGGTTCTCTCTTACTCGCGGGTTCGGACAGGGGAAGGACTCCTATCACATCGCAGCAACTCAGGAGGTGTGTAACTCTCCCTTTCTACTTAACCCATACTCTACGATATCTCACACCGCAACTCCTCTGACGGTGTGATATCGCCTACTGTCAACGCGATATCTTCTATAGTACGGCCCACTGCGACCCTCATGGTCCAAAGGCTATCTCACTAGGTGAAATGACTTGGCTATCTTTCAACAAGATAGTAAACACTCTGACTTGAACTTCCACAGTTCAACACACTCTACCTCAACTATACTTAACTGGCCAAATAAGTATACTGGAAACACTTTAACAGAATGAATTATTACTGTGTGAAACAAGCTCTGATAAACTCATATGCAGACGCTTGATACATGTAAATCCACCTTTAACCTTCAATAATGTTGTAACTGAATGAGTACATACAGACATTTACTAACTGAGATACAACATTCATGTAACAGATAACATATATCAACTAAGTAAAGCACAATCACATGAAATAATCACATAACACACTGGTTTTACGTGGTTCACTTCCAGGGTATAATCTACATCCACAGAACTGTGTTTATTATGTCTTGAGAGAGTACACAGTTCTGCTGCAACCTATTGTGCCGCTAGAGATCTTCTGGGTAACTCTGCACTCACTACCAGGAGCCCTTCTCTCCTAGATCTCTTATCTTTCTCTATATTGCCTTCTTACAATATTCTCTCTCTCTCTCTCTCTCTCTCTCTCTCTCTCTCTGTGTGTGTGTCAATCCCTGTGGATTGTTACATACATACTCCTGGAATCAGCTACTGGTTACAATAAGGTAACTATGGACTGAATAGCAGAACCAGAGCTCGACTCTATTACAATACAAAATAACAGTGAGCTAACAGACTACTGGACTCTCAGACTGGCTAACTGTCTGAATAGCTATAGTTTATCCGACTAGCTAACCTTTTACAATACAGTTTACATCCCTTTATAGGCGGCCCGAAGGTCTCACCTTTACAACACTGTGGGCCTGTCCCAACAGTAACCCAAAAACCCTAACTATGATAGCCGGTCTATCTGTACTCGAACTGCCACTTTCCATCACACCACAGCTCTCTGCAGTCTTTCACGCTTCCCGGCACTGATCGTGGGTACTGGGCACCACTTCCTTTTATGTCCTTCGTCTTCAATACCTTGGCCTCGTTGCCCCTTTTCCTTTCTGAGGGTAGCTGAGCCCTCCTGTCTTCCGCCACTGCCTTGAATGCAGTGGGTGAGCTCTCTCTTCTCGGCTACTGCCTTGAATGCAGTGGGTGAGCTCTCTCTTCTCGACCGCTCAGGTACTGTCATCTTCTTTGACTTCTCTGCCCCAATAGTCACAGTTTTCGACTCTGATCTGCAGCTAGAAACATGCTACGGCGTCGTATCTTTACCTTATCTCTTATATCTTCGCCAAAACTATCTATCCACCAAAATGGCAGCTTCTCCTGTAGCTGCGGGACCCTACTCCAACACTGATCATATTCAAGAGTGGCATAGATGGAAGCGGTTAATTAAAGCCTTTATACCACTGGAGTTCCTCCTCAAGTGGTTCCTCAAGTCGTTATTGCCATATATAGCGAAGGATGTCTCTACATCCAGAGTGCAAAATGAGGAACAAGCGATTTTTAGGGCGCAGGAACTGGACTTGATCTATGCTCAGTCCAGTTTGTTGTATGAGATTATTCCCAACGCTCCGCATTCCAGTTTCAACCCCAAAGTCAAACTTGGACCACATGTCGATGGCATTATGGGTTGTGCAATTGCGAAACCTGTAGATTCGGTTGCAAAACAAGTTAGTCAATTGTCAATCAACCAATCTGCTTCGGGACAAGCTACAGCTTCGTCTCAACCTGCCTAAACGGTGAATGTACTTTCTGTGTAATCGTCGGACAAGAAGGGTAACCAACAGCCCGGATGGAATAGAAAAAAGGGTAAAAATAATCGTAAGGGTGGGAATAAGAATGAGAATGCTAATAATAATGACAAGAACAGTCGGAATGTTGGTGGGGATAAGCAAGCTAAACGTAAGGTTAAGTTCCCTTGCAAGTTATGTAAGGAAAATCACCTCACTTACTTGTGCCCTCGTATTGAGGAAGCTTCGAGATTCTTGGCACAGGGCCCAACTGTGCTAACTAACCCTTTACCGCATAATCAAAATATGAACTCGAAGTCCCATGACCATTCTGGTGATGATCATGATCCGTCGGAGACTAGTGGTTGTGGGTGCATTAACATGGTTCGTGCTGCAAAAGTTGTGACCCATGTGAAATATTATAGTTCATCACAACCCAACCCAGGCAAAGAACCTGATCCACTAGGGTCCCCTTTGCGTATTGAAAAACCTATGGATAAACCTGAGGCTGCACCTCACATTCCTAACGGAGTTCTTAAGCGTTCAGGGCACAATCCAAATGCCCGAGCCACCTAGAACTATTTAGTTATCGAGGATTTGGGCCACACTCCTTGTGGGATGTCTGCATTGGAAGTGCTTCAGAGTTGTCCTTCGCAAAGGAAGGTGTTGCTTTCTGCACTTGGTGTGAACGATGATGATTCTTCCTCCGTGATTAAATTTGAAACCGCAGGACTTCATCCTCGCTTGCCCTACTATGTGTCTCTTTTGATTCACGTAGAATGTCTTAATATGATCGTCAAGCGTACTGTGATTGACGAGGGCATTGCTGCTTCTGTGATGTCTTTATCCTGCTGGAAGGGTATTGGTTCCCCTGAGCTGTCTAAATCAGCAACCATGTTAACTACGTTCGATGGGAGATCTTTTAGGCCGCACGGCATCCTTCCTTCCCTTAAAGTTCGTTTGGGAGGGAAGACCATTGCAATAGAGGTCGAGGTGGTTGATGCACCCCTTGACTACAATCTCTTGCTGGGTAGGAACTGGATGTACAACATGCAAGCTGTTGCTTCTTCCTTGTTCCGTGTTGTATGCTTTCCACATAATGGGAAGATTGTAACGATTGATCAAACGACATTCAAGAATATGTCTGTTACCGCATATTCGGGAGCTTCGATCTCGATCGTTGAACATTCTCAGCCGGAAACTGGGAGTGTGGGTGTAGGCATGTATCCATCCCTTTTGGGGAGCTTTAGTTGTCCTGCACCGATCCTCATGGTACGATCTAGTTTCTATGAGGCTTCGACATCTATGAGATCGGTGTCTTTTCGCACGAGTCACATGGAAGATCCTTTGATTCTTCCTTCACCAAGTACTTCGAGTGAGCCCACCATGACGGACGTGCCGTTGTCTGCAGCTATGATAGCTTATCAAGCTAATCTCAAGTCTGCTGCAGAGCCTAGTCCTTCCCCTTCACAAACAGAGGAGGAGGACCCTTATGTGCTGTTGGCATGGGCAGTACAGTCTTCTCACACGCACGACTACCTTGATATGGTTTTCCCTTCAGATGAAGCGATTATTGAGGCTATGTCGAGAGTTGAGCCACCATGGGAGGAACTCCATCATAGATCGTATTTTCTTCCAGATCTTGACCACTTAGAGCGTGAGGAGTTTAGGGAAATTCTTAGTCAGAGATTTGGTAGTCCTATGGTTCCATTAAGCTCTCCTGGTCCGATGGCTGATGGAAACATGGCAAACATATCTTCAATGATTCCTATCAACATCTCTCTCAATCCTGGCACGATAGAGAATGTCTATATTGGGGTGGAAGTTCCCATGCTGAGATTCTTGAATACACTGAGCTATTTAAGGAATTCCGTGATATTTTTTCTTGTTCTTACAATGATATGCCACGTATTGACCCTCGAATTGTCGAACACGAGATTAAGACTTACCCCAATGCGAAGCCTGTTCGACAGCGTTTACGTGCCGTGAATCCTAGGAAAGCACCCGCCATTAAGGCAGAGATAGAGAAGCTATTGAAATCCGGTTTCATCTATCCCATTCCCTTGATGGAGTGGGTTTCAAACCCCATTCCGATGGATAATAAGTAGGGAGCGATCCACATATGTACTGATTTCCGTGATTTGAATCGTTCCTGTCATAAGGACAACTTCCCCACACCATTTATAGATCAGATTTTGGATGAGTGTGCAGGTAGCGAGGTGTTCTCCTTTATGGACGACTTTTCCGGATATAATCAGATACAGATTAAACCTGGGGACCAACATAAGACTGCATTTATCTATCCTTGGGGAACGTTTGCATATCGGAAAATTCCTTTCGACCTTAAAAACGCCAGAGCTACATTTCAGTGGGAAATGACCTTGATCTTCCATGATCTCAAGTTGATTATTGAAGTATTTTTGGATGACCTCGCTGCTCATTCTTGTATGAGAATGTGTCATACCTATCACTTGATATTAGTATTCGAAAGATGCAGGCATTATTCAGTTAGATTAAATCCTCATAAGTGCATCTTTTGTGTGAAGTCAAGTCATTTGTTAGGATTCATCGTTTCTAAAGAGGGTATAAGAGTCGACCCTTTGAAGCTTGAGGCAATACTTCAGTTGTCTGCCCTGAAAAATATTCATCATCTTTAGTGTTTGCAAGGCATGGAAAACTTCTTACAAATATTTGTTGTCAACTTTTCCAATTTGACTAGAGGCTTCATGCGTCTCTTGAAGGACGACACCCTCTTATATTGGGATGAGCAAGCCCAGGAGTCCTTTGATGCACTCAAATGAGCCCTAGCATCGGCCCTGGTAATTAGTCCCCTAGACTATAGCCGTGATTTTCTATTATATGTGGCCACTTCCTTAAAGATGATTGGTATGGTTTTGGTTCAAGAGGATGAGGAGCTCCAAGATCATGTCATATATTATCTGAGCCAGAACCTTATTGATGCAGATATTTGTTATTCTCATGTCAAGAAGCTTGCTTTAGCTACCGTACATGTGGTTCAGCGATTGAGACATTATATTCTCCTTCGCCAGACCTTGGTAGTGGCCCATGTCAATCCATTTCAGTTCATCCTCACTAGAAGGATGATTGGGGGAAAGTATAATAAATGGATTGTCATTCTGCAAGAATTCGATCTCAAGTTTGTTTCGGCAAAATCGAAGAAGTCTTTAATCTTTGCAGAGCTTATATCGTATTTCTTGAGCGAGTCCGAGGAGTTGGTTTGTGAAGATACATTTGTCAATGAACACATCTTCTTAATCTCAATGTTAGACCCATGGTATGGGGATATCATAATATATTTACAAACACTGAAGACCCCTACTCACCTCTCGCGAGATGAACGACGACAATTACATCACGTCTCTAAGAACTACCTCATCGTGGATAACACCTTGTACTGCTGTGGGGTAGATTCCATTTTATGACATTGTTTAACTCATGAAGAGGCTGAGGTAGTGATGAATGACTGCCATAGAGGGGCGTGTGGTGGTCATTTATCTGGGCTTTCTACAGCTCAAAAGATTTTGAGAGCAGGTTATTTTTGGCCATCGATCTTTAAAGATTGTGTTGATGTGGTCAAGAGGTGCCACCCTTGCCAGGTGTTCACATGTAATATGCGCTCAAAACCTATCCCATTACATCCCATTATCACCGCCAGTCCCTTCACTAAGTGGGGGCTCAATTTTATGGATTGCAACCCAGCTTCGGCTGGGCGGCACCATCATATTATAGTGGTTGTTGATTACTTCACGAAATGGGATGAGGCTATGCCTACAGTAAAATTCAACGGTGAGACAGCCACCCACTTTGTATTCAACCAAATCATTACTCGGTTCAGGATTCTGAAAGATCTTGTCACTGACCATGGCTCACACTTTCAGAACTGTATGATGGAAGAGTTGGCATCGAATTTAGGGTATAAGCAAGAGAATTCCTCTTCTTATTACCCTCAAGCAAATGGACAGGTAGAGGTAGTGAATAAATCACTCAAATCCATTCTCCAACGAACCATTGCACAAAGCAAGAACAATTGGCACATCATGTTATATCCTTCTTTGTGGGCGTATCGAACAGCTGTTAAGGTTGCCACTGGTTTTTCTCCATATCAACTTGTACATGGATTGGAGTCGATATTGCCGATTGAATGCGAGATTCCTTCGTTGAAGCTGGCTGTAGAACTCTTACCAGACACTTCACCTTTGGAGGAGCGTTTGGTTCACCTTGAGCAACTTGATGAGCAGCGTCGGGATGCCTTGGTGGTTCTAAAGGTTAATAAGCATCATGTAAAGGCTCAATATGATAAGTCTGTCCATCCAAGGGATTTTAGTGAAGGAGACTTGGTCCTTTTGTGGGATCAACCGAAATAACCCTTGGGGGCAAGGAAATTTAATCCTATGTGGCATGGTCCTTACTTGGTCAAGCGCGTGTTAGAGAAGGGTGCCTATGAGTTAGTGGATTATGAAGGAACATCCTTGGCAGAGCCTAGAAATGGGCTCTATCTTAAGAAATACTATGCATGATCTTCAGCCAAGGTTGCTTATTGTATATTATTGTACAGTTTTGCATAGTTAGGTCTTTTTCTTATCATGATCGGGTTTGTGATTAGTTTCTGTTTCTTTTGGAAGATGTCAATGGAATCTTCCACCTACATAGGATTCATGGATAGTGCAAGCCGTCACACTCAACACTCAGCCTCTACTGCTTGGGTGATTTATACTCCTATGGGTCAGGTACTGTCTTCAGGAGGCATATGTCTATGGCCATCTTCCAACAATGTTGCTGAATATAGTGTCGTTATCGAGCTTCTCCGGGATGCCATTTCACATGGTGTCCTCTCTCTTGAGGTACGTCTTGATTCAGAGTTAGTAGTGTTACAGCTCAATGGTTTGTACCATGTTAGAGATCTAACGTTATTAAGAAGGTTCTTACATGTGATATTGTTAGAACGGTAATTTGACAATATAACATATATACACATTCCAAGAAATAATAATCAATTTGTTGACTCATATGCTAACTACATGTTAGATTGTCATTTGTTTCATTCATAATAAATTAATCACAAACGCAATTTTTACTCATGTAAATAAATAAACCGATCACCATAAAAAAAATTATATACATCCAAAAATGTGATAATACATAGTGTCATGATACAAAATTGGGGCTCTCGAGCCACCAACATATAATACATGGTCGTACAAAATGTATACACTCCTAGGTGTCTAATCCTGTGGAGGAGGAGGGTTGTGATCATGGAAGGTCACTATGGCTTCAGCTAGCCATCGGAATAAACACATCCATGTGCGTGGCACGCCCACCACCTGCCGCTGCATAGCCTCAGGAAAGTCCTCGACTTGCGCCATGGGAACTCTATGTGTCAATATCACAAAGTTGGTATGAATGCTCTGGAGCGTTCACTCCGCATCCACACCCGTGATGTCATCTCCTCTTCCCCTCCGCCTATGACAAGGGAAGCCTTCTGGCCGCCGTGGTCCCACATCTACACACAAATGGTAGATGTCACTATGTGTTGTCATGCAAAAACATGTATTTTTTATTCCATATAATCAAGAAAACACAAAAAAATTAAATAACTCAAAAATTTTAAAAAGAGGGGGTCGAGATTCGTTACCTATATCACCATATGCCGATCCTGGTGGTAGCGGCATGTCTGGGTCCCCCCGGAAATCTATCCCTGCATAGGGGTAGTCATCGATGGTGTTGTAATCTCACAGATCACATAAGGTTACCAATAATACATACTAAAACATACATAAATATAGAACAGAGACAAGAGACAAGAACAGATATGATAAAACAGATTATATTAATACAATGAGTTCATACAAAGCAGAGAACTGAACTGAATTCTTGTTTGGCTCAACAGCCTAATATATACAATTTGCAGATGGTTACAAAATAACTACCTATCAGTTCGGTGAACCGACGCGACTTTAGATGGCCGACTTAATATCTTTAGTTTAGTTGGTCGACCGACTTAGTTGGCTGATCAACTAAGTCGGCCCATCGACTTAGTCGACTAATCGACTAAGGCGGTCCTCGTTCAAGTCGACTTATCAACTTGCTCCTTCTACATCTCCCCCATGAACAAAATGTTTCTTCGTCTCGAAGAAACAGGGAGCTACAAAATTTGTTTGTTTGGTTTTCAAGATTTTTATTGTGGTGCCCTGTGAAGACGGATGGTTGGTATTTTCTGCACACAGACCTCAACAATGGCTAGAGCTGTGATGACAAGGTGATGTTGGAAGTCTGTCCAACTCTGCAAAGCTTTCTGGATGTCAATGGTTAATGTGGTTAAGCTTTACAGCACCGACATCTTCTCCGAGATGGGGAATTCCGCGATCTTTTCGATGTTGGGGCCCAGGAACTGGTTCTGCTCTTCTGCTGTGTCGATGAGTCGTTTCATTTGTGGGCAGATGATGTCGACTTTCTCTAAGTTGGGAAGAGCTTATTGCACCCACTGACGTGATTCCCGTTCCAATTTTTGTAGTTTGTTGGTTTCCAACACTATCTGTTCTTCTATTGTCGGCCTAAGTGCTGCCTCCCTGGTCTTCCTGCTCTCCAAAGCCTGAATCCCTTGCTGAGTTTGTCGTGTCTGTTGATAAAATTTCCCATAGTGAGTAGGCCAGTCTCTTAAGACTTATTCGGTGACGACAGAATCCTCCATATGGTCCTGTAGTACTTTATATGCTTCAGAGAATGCAGTGTGCTATGTCAGTAGTAGTCTGGCAGTCTCCTATTTATGTTCCTCCTTGGTTTCCTGGAGGCGCACCTAGATAGTTGACACCATGCTCTCAAATACTTGGTATGCTCTTTCAAGCGGTCTATCGGTGTCAACTTCTATGGGGCCTGGTATGACATACTGAGCTAAAGTCCTGCATTTGTCAAGAAACTCGACCTGTTCTGTATTTTTATCTGTGAGCTCTTTAGTTTTTCGTTAAGTCCGTGTCTTGGCTTCTTTGGCTACAATTTTGACGAGTTGGCCCACCTTTGTGTTGGTCAAGGAGCTTGCATCCTTCAAGCTAATCCAAAGTTTGGTAGTCTTTCCATGATGCTCCTTCCTCTTTTTGTGCTTTTATGATTTTGTCTCCTATGTACCTGCAACATTTGTGGTGGGGCCTTTGGTTTGCGGGATGGAAGTCGAAGGTTTTTCTAGCTGGGGAGGTGGTATGACCACTTTCGGCTCTGTGGATGTAGTTGGTTGGGGTATGTCTGTCTGTGAATCAGGGGGTGGTGGGGATTCTTGTGGAAGTGGTGAAGGAGTGGGGGAATGGTCGGGGGTGATGGGTTTGGGGGAGGTACGGTGTGGACTTACGTCAGAAGGTATGTCTGCTTTCAGAGGTGTAGTGGTTGGTAAGTCGGCCTGGGGTTCGAGGTCGGTCAGTTTGATAATAGACTACACTTGTCCAATCACATCGTCTTCTTGGTCGGATTTTCGGGTGAAGGTTGACGTGATGTGTGCGAATACTATGGGTTTTGTTCTGCTAGCTATGTACATGGGAGCCTGGGTGGTAATTTTCTAGGCCTACTGAAACAGCGCAGGCAATGTCTCGAAGAATGATTTTAGGTCGATGTCTTTATCAACTTTTTCCTTTACCGTCTCCGTCATTGCGCTTTTGTATAAGTCAAGGGGGCTGAACGAATATTGTGCCGGTGCTTGCTCTTAAACTATTTTTGTTGGAAATGGAGGTGGAGGGGTTGACACAAGATCAACGACGTTTTCAGGCGTCATCGTTGTTTTTTCCTTCTTTGGTCGACCTTCAGGGGGCCCTGCTTCCACAAACCATTGGAACTAATTTTCAACCGGCACTTTATTTGCGGCAGCATCCTCTATAATGTTAAGGGCCATAGCTGCCAGTTCTTCTTCATCATCGGATGAGTCGGCAATGATAAGTTCATGCTTACCTTTGCCTTGTTGTTCTTTTTGCGCTCTAATTTTCTTCCTTACTGCTGCTATCTCATTGGCAAGTTTCCGAATGATGCCTCTTGATAGAGCGTACTCAGGGTTGTTGGGATCAACTTCGCCCATTGGTTCTTAAGTCGAGGCAACACTTCCTGGAGCCAGAGGAGTTGTTTGCTGCTGTGGTTGTGGCTTTGGTTTTGGCGGCTGTGGGTTGGTTTCCTTTGCGGTCAGCGGTATGATTGTTATTTGTATCTGACCAGTGGGTTCTACCAGTATGTCCTCCGACACAAATGTGCTGATGTATAGGTTGAGCTCGTAGTCTTCCTATTTCTCTTGGTCGGTGACTGGCACCTCGATGGAGAAGTCAACCTGTTTCACTGCTTCGGGCACTAAAATCTTTGTCTTAGTCTGTCGAGACAATTCTTGGAAAATTTGGTCGACAGTCGGGTAGTAGTCGAGGGCTTTGGCATTGGAGGCCTCACCCTGCATATACCACACCGAGGTATGGTTGAGTTCCAGCTGGATGTGGGAGTTCGCTGGTAGATTTCGTCGGATGTTTTGAGGCACCCTCCATCTAGTTGTGCGAATTTTTAGTTGTTGGAACCAGTTTTCCATAAACACTTTCCCTTGCTCTAGCTCATGCAGGGTTCCTTTCTGGGAAAAGGGTTTAAACTTGTACATGTTGAACCTTGAATGTTCTCAGAATACTAGGCTTCCTTCCAGAAAGATGTGGTACATAACAATCCATAGGATGAGGGAGGGGAACTTGATGATTCCTCCCGTCTCTTGGCATCGCTCGCATATGGTTTTGATCATGTCAGCGACATAATATCCCCATCTGTATATTTGACCATCGGTGGCAAT
Source organism: Pseudotsuga menziesii (assembly GCA_001517045.1). Classification (NCBI taxonomy): domain Eukaryota; kingdom Viridiplantae; phylum Streptophyta; class Pinopsida; order Pinales; family Pinaceae; genus Pseudotsuga; species Pseudotsuga menziesii. The sequence goes on from LPNX010096267.1 coordinate 63,692, forward strand.
AGTGTCAACGGCCTCTAGCATTTCCAACTTGAGGTCGCTGCCTCGACCAGCCAATGTGAGTGTGATTGCAATGATTTTGGCCACAATCTGTGGCATTTGAGTTGTGATTTTCTCGATCATCAACCCTTTGGAATTTTTCCCGGACGACGATCCTATTATCTCTTTGACCAGTCCTTCCTTGATTCCAACTGGTACATGGTCTCCTTTGTTGGATAGGCCAGTCAGTTTGGAGATGTCATCCCCAGAAATGTCAAACGGCTCGTCAAAGTAGAACTGACCGTTGTGATATCGGCTGATAATGAATTTCACAGCAGCCTCTTTTGTCCCACCAAAGCTTGCCATCAGCGGTGCATTGGCATATCCAAAGAGGGTGTTGTGTCAGACTTTTTTGCCTGCTTGAGTCATTTTCTTGTCGACAAAGGCCCATTCTTGGATCTCGGCCCATATTTTTTTCCAGGGGCCCTCTTGTACTTTGGCATTTTTTATGTTCTTTAGTCTGCGGACCAAAGGTGTATCCGCAGCCTATATCTCTTTCGCTTTGGTCGATGCTCTGGTCTGTTTGGGGGCCATTATGTCTGTTTGGTCGAGGTTACTAGAGGGTTATTGGTTTTTGGTCGATTGAGTGTTCGAGTGCTCTGTGTGTAAACGGTGCGGTGAATGAACCTTTGACGGTCCATTATTTATAGGTGCTGGTATGGTGGTGTGCGGTAATGGATGTATTAATGGCGGACTTGACGTTACAGCTGTAATACGCGAGTGTGAACTAATGGCAAATGGCTTTCAGCGCTCGAGGTTATAAATGCACGATGGGACTATCGAGGTCATCGGCTGGTGTCGGTGTGAAGAATGGTCGACAGGACTGGGTGATGAAGATGGTCGATGGTCATGATGGCGGTTGTCGAAGTGGTGTTTTCCTGTCATGGTTTTGTGTCTGGACTATTTTGTTTTGATTTTTGGAATTTTTAGCTTTTTATGGATTTTGGTTGCCGGTTACAGTCATTATATGATTTTTTTTTTGTAACGTTTTAGTCGAGCTCCATTAACGAGCTTCCAAAATATTAGGCCCTGCATCGTCTTTAGTCGGATGAACCATTGGGGTGTATTTCGTCGACAATGTACGGTCCCATCCACTCGGTGTGGATTTTCTTAGGTTTTTCTTTGATCCGACTATTGTAGACTAAAGCAAAGTCACCGACCGCTAGGTTTTTGTTCTTAATATTGCGGTCGTGCCATGCTTTCTGTTGTTGCTTCTGAATTTCTTGGTGTTGTATGGTGATGAGTCGGTGCTCTTCCAACTTACTGAGCTGAAGTAGTTGGTCCTTCCTTCCCTATTTGACATCGACATGGAGGATTTTTGCAATAGTAGGCGCCTGTTGTCGGAAGTGTAGAGGGACTACAGCTTCTTGTCTGTAGACTAGTCGAAAGGGGGTTTGGTCGCTCGACCATTTATAGGCTGTCCTGTAAGTCCATAAGACTACAGGGATTTTCTCATCCTAGTCGTCTTTGTCAGTATTTCATATTTTGGTTAACCCTTTTGTTAATTTTTTATTGAAAGCTTCAATCGCCCCATTCGACTGAGGATGATATGTTGTAATCCGTTGGTGGTCGATGTGGAATTGGTCGGTCAAATTTTTGATAGTTTTATTGACAAAGTGTGTCCCTTGGTCACTAATCAATGTTAGTGGGTATCTGAATCTAGTGATTATATTTTCGTATATAAATTTAGCGGCTACCTCACTCGAAAATGTATCAACAGGTTCAGCTTCTGCCCATTTAGTGATGTATTCTACTGCAGTGATAATATATCTTGCACCTATTTTTTTTGCTGGGATAGGAAATGGTCCTATGAATTCTATAGCCCAGATTGCGAATGTGAGACTAGGGTTTACTGATATCAAGGGAATTTCTGTGCTCGACAGGGGTCGACCAAGTCGTTGATATCTGTCACATTAACTAACAAAACTTTTGCAGTCTCGGTGGAGTGTCGGCCACCATAATCCTGACTGTTGGATTTTCTTTGCAGTTGTGTCTTCTTGGAAATGTCCTCCTGTAGGTCCATAGTGTGCTTCATGCATTATTTGGTCTCATTCATGTTCGATTACACACCTTCTGAGGATGTCGTCCAATCCCATTTTGTAAAAATCCATTGATGAGGCTGTATGGTGCAGCCTTCATAGCTAAGATTTGTTTCTTCTTGGTATTCATACCTTCTGGTGCCTGACCATTTTCTAAGAACTGAGCTATGTATTCTAGTTCTTCTGGTACTACTTCTATGTGAAATAAATGTGCATCCAGTAAGTTGTCATCGACTCCGGTCGGTTCCTCTCCTGTGTCTATTTGGGACAGATGGTCGAGCCCGTCATTTAACTTGCCAGGTCAGACAACGACTTCGAACTCAAATTCTTGGAAGAGGAGTAGGCATCGACAAATCCTCCCATGATGGAGTGGTTTATTGATAAGGTACTTCAGGGCTTGATGGTCGGTATAGAATATGAAGGGATTGGCTAAAAGTTAATGTCGATACTTTTCGAGGGAAAAGACCATACCTAAGGCTTCTCTTTCTATGGTCGAGTAGTTTCTTTCAGCCTTATTTAATTTTTGACTGCTGTAAACTATAGGGTAATCCATCCCATCATCCCCTGGTTGAGTTAGGATTTCTCCTATTGCTATTCCTGATGCATCGATATGCACATGGAATTTGATCGACCAGTTTGGAAATTTTAGAATGTGGGCTTCGACGAATTTTCTTTTCAATTTTTCAAAAGAGATGTGGTATTCCTCTGTCCATTTAAACTCTTGATCTTCCTTTAGGATTTATTCCAGAGGATAGGTCATATCTAAATAGTGTCTTATGAATTTTCTATAATAGCCTGTATGGCCAAGTAACACCCTGACTTGTTTAGGCTTTACTGGTGGTTTCAAGTCGAGGATAATTTTAATCTTTGCAAAGTCAACCTTGATACCTTCTTTACAGAAAATATTCCCTAATAGAATGCCTATGGGAGTCATAAATATACATTTCTTAATGTTGAGGGAGAGTTGAATCTGTCGACATCTCTCCAACATAATTCTGATCCATTTGCAGTGGTCTTTTAAGGTGGAGTATATTGTCCAGTCATTGAAGTATACTGCCATGGTCTTATATATGTATTCTTGGAATGTCTTGAAAACAATTCAAGAAAACACTACAAGTGCATTCTTTAAACCAAAAGGCATAACTCTGTAAGCAAAGGAACCAAATTCACTCACAAATGTTGTCTTCTTTTGATCCTCTTTAGCTATTGGTACTTGGTTATAGCCTGAGAATCCATCTGTGAATGAATAGCATTCGTGTCTTGCAACTTCATTCAAGATTTTATTAGCATAAGGGGTTGGGAATGGATCTGTCAGTGTTACTTTTTTAAGTTCCCGAAAGTCAACATAAATTCTTAACCTTTTTGGGTCATGTTTCTTGGGCTGTACGACCATTGGACTTGCCCATTCTGACTGGTCGATAGGGTAAATGATCCCTGCTGCTAACATGTTATCGATTTCCTTTTTGACTATTTCCTTGTACTTGTGAGCCAGTTTATAAGGTCTTTTCTTAATAGGTCAAACATCATTTTTAGTATCAATTTTCATCCCTCCCATTTCTTGGACTAAGCCTTCTAGGTATTTATAGTCCCTGGAAAAGACATCTTGGAACTCTTTTAGTAAGTTCATGATCTCTGTGGTCTGTTGTTCATTTCAATAGTCACCAATTTTTGCTAGTTTTGGTCGATCATCATTTGAGATGTCGACTTCTTTAGTTTTTACTTTGGCATCTAGCCACTATGGTGCTTTCACTTCATTAATCGGCTGACTTCCTTCTTTGAACTATGAAAATGTGACAGGGAAGTCGGCTGCAGTCATTCTGTCAATATCTTATTTGTCTGTTGTTGCGATTTTCAGGATGGATCGAATAGGTTTTGTTGTTTCGATGTGGTTGGATTTCCATCTGAAGCTCTTTCCTTCTGTGTGTTCATTTTCTAATTGTAAACGGGTCGACTATGATTTTGACCATGTTTGTAGATTGTTACAGTCCTTTATCTGTCGATGGTCTTGTAAGGGTTGATTTTCGGTCAGTTGGATGAATTGTTTAATTTGTTTTGTTGTCTCAACCAGAGCTTCATTTTGCTGTATGAAATTGAAGTCTTTAATAAAATTCTTCCTGAGTTCATGCCATAAGAAGGTTTCACCTCTAGCTTCTTCCATCTTATACCACTTGGTGGGTAAGTTGGCTAGGGTTGAGGGGAAAAAATGTGGCCAGGCTCGCTCATCCTTGTATCCCATTCTTCTCCACTCCTTTTCACAGGTTTTGATATCTTCTTCTAGGTTTTGGCCTTGAATAAAGATAGGTATATGAGCTTGCTAGTTTAATTTCTTTCCTCCAAACCTCTCGACAAAGTAAGTCGAAGCAATTGTCCAGGTCTGTAGTTTCGTCTGATGGGTATCCCACCATCTAGCTGCTTGACCTGTAAACATTTCAACTAAGCTTTGAAGTTGGCCCTGTTCACCAATATTTTTAGATACTTGCTCAATATTCCTGACTGGTGATTCCCTCTCCTTATACCTTGGTAGTTGTGGATAATTTAGGTTAGTTGGTTGTAAGGTAGGGTGTTCCCTGATTTTCTTTTCAAAGATTTTTGGGATAATGGATACTATGAAGCACTGTTGGATGGGTTTTTTCTATACTTTTTGTATGGTCTAGCACCCTCTTGCTTGAGTTTCGTAATTCTCAATCTCCCATTTGTATAATTCAGCATCGGAGTTATAACCAACTGAGTCTTGGTTACCTAAGTTAAGTTATCCATGGATGTTTGGTTCTGTGTAGTCTGCATCATTGTAGATTTGGTAAAGTTGTCTGATATCGACTTCTTCATCAATAGGTTCAGTCCAAGGCTCCCTTGGGATGGATGAATGGGTACAATGACCTTTTGACCATTTCCTTTTAATTTTATGCGTTCCTTATCTAAAGATATGGATGCTTTCATCTTCCGACCCCAAGGTCGACCGACTAGTGCTGGGAAGGAGCTGGATCCTTCTTTTGGGTCAATAATTTCAAAATCAACCTTGGTCGAGATGCCCTTGATGGTTGTGTCGACATTTTTCCAGACTCCAATGGGTTCAATTAGGCCTTCGTCGGCAAGTTTCAAGTATATGCCTGACTCATGAAGTCGAGGTCTACCCATCTGTTCCCAAGTATCCCGGGTCATAATATTTACCTGTGAGCCAAAGTTGAGTACTACTTGTCGTACATGGTAACCTTTGATTTCTAGGTCGACAAGTGGGTCGGCATCACTTTTGTCTTTTTTATTCAAGCTGTAGATGTTTTTGGTTTGTTTTTCTGGATTTGTTCCTTTTATTTCATGTAATAAGTCAAGAAAGTGCGATACTATTTTGTCTATTTAAACAAGTTGGATTAGTTGATTTATTATGTTGGGTCGACTGTTATGGAGGTATTCTTGTCATGCAATGTCTTAAAAGATGTGGGTTGCTTGTTTATATGTTTGGTTTTCCTTTATTGGGTCAGGATAAATGTTTGTGTCTTTAATCTTACTAATTCTGGGGTTATCAAGTCCTGTTTTTGTGCCTTGTCGAGTTACAATATGTAGATTTTTAGTGGTTATTACATCATTCTTTTGCACACAAGACAAGACATTAACATTTTTCTTGGTATTAATTTTTTCTAACATAGTAGGACAATCCTCTAACGAGTGATTGCCTACTCCACAGTGGGTACAGAATTTGAGATCAGTCTCGTCCTTGTATGGACAATCTGCATACCGGTGACCTTCTTTGTAACATGTGAAGCACTAGGTTGGTCGACGCAGGTGTATGTCATGGTTCCCAGGGAATCGACCTCTTCCTCTGTAGCCTTGGCATCGATTATTGTATCGGCGCTCATATTGTCGACTGTCGTATCTTTGTCCGCTCTGATCGTTTGCTGGATTGTTTTGCTCATTATGTTGCGCCACTACATTCGTTTGGTATACCACGTGATAGTTCTGTCAGTTCTTTAGGTTTAACTGACAGTCGGCAATGTTATGACTTTTGGTTTCATAGATGGCGCACTAGGACGCCTTACCATTCTTCATGTTAAATGGACAGTCTTTTGTGGAGTGATCTCCGTGTTCCTGGAAAATGTCACAAAAAGATTTGGTCTGTACAAAGCAGACATCTTCCCGGCAATGGAACCAATGTTGTAATCTCACAGATCACATAAGGTTACCAATAATACATACTAAAACATACATAAATATAAAACAGAGACAAGAGACAAGAACAGATAGGATAAAACAGATTATATTAATACAATGAGTTCATACAAAGCAGAGAACTGAACTGAGTTCTCGTTTGTCTCAACAGCCTAATATATACAATTTACAGACGATTACAAAATAAATACCTATTGGTTCGGTGAACCGACGCGACTTTAGATGGCCAACTTAATCTATTTAGTTTAGTCGGTCGATCGACTTAGTCGGCTGATCAACTAAGTTAGCCCATCGACTTAGTCGATTGATTGACTAAGTTGGTCCTCGTTCAAGTCGACTTATCGACTTGCTCCTTCTACAGATGGCAACTATCTGTCATCGCCACCATGGAAAGAAGTCAGCTGGATATGGGTTGGCCACCCTACCACCCCCTAGTCTATGCATAGCATCTACCCAATTCCATTGGGCCGAATCTTGAACCCCGTGGAGAGGAACCTCCACTCTAGGGCTCAATCCTAGAACACGCTCGAAGAAAAACGTGCTCAAAATACTGTTGAACCTGAATTTTCGCACTCTACCTACCTTACACTCACTGAGATGATGTTTCATGTTGCTCAGTAGTGTAGTACTCCAGTCGTAGATCATGGGTCTCATGAACTCCACTGCATAGAACATCAGAGGTCGCGAGACCTAGTGGAGTGATGCCAAGCTGGCTATCCTGCCCAGTGTTAAAAATATGGCCTTTAGGCCCAGCACCTGTATAGCATTGGTAGGGACCTGACTCCCCACCTTCTCAGTGTCTGGATAATAGTACACCACAATGTACTCATCGATAGTCAGGCCACCTCCTGGCCCACCATGGGAACGAAGGTTCACTACTTCCTCTTGTCTAGAAAGCCCAGTAATGAAGTATATGTCCTCCACCTCTATGGTGAGGGACATCCCATCTATATGAAAGGGCTTCGAGTCTGGATCCCAGTAATACACCAGCATCTTTTATAGTCTTGGTTTGGCCCTCAAACCACCAAGACACCAAAAATTGTAGAGTCCACATGCACATAGAGCTTGTTGAGCCATTAAGTCGACCCTTACTGCTTCCTCTACTTCACCATGCTCACGCTCTCTCCACTCTAGGACCATCCTGCATAAGAAATTGCAAATTTGCCCATTATTTTATTGAAAAAACCATATGCGCGGCCTCATATGTGACTGTTTTCAAAACAGTCGCTTATGTACGCGGGTTCGAAGCCATTTTCCCCGTATATCCAGCCCTATACGCAGAAAAAACCTCGATTTCCATGTGGGCCGTAGCGCCCATTTTGGGCTGGCCTAGAAAACTGGTTAGAACATGGAAATTCATAAAAATTATATCAAAATGAAAGAGGAGAGCATGAGTAAATACCTGGAAGAAGCGGTAGTGGATTCCGCCGGCTGGATCTCCTGGAATTCGCTGTTGAAAATCAGAGCTCAAATGGGTAAAAGTTTCAAATGATTTATAATATTTTGAATTTTTTACTAT
>LPNX010096267.1:103999-130789 GCA_001517045.1 Pseudotsuga menziesii
TCTTATCGTAACTTTGTTTATGTAGAAATCATATGATACTTTGGGAGATAGCAAGTAAAAGGATTTTTAACCACCTAGCAAACTATAATATTCATTATATAGTAATCCTTATAGTCTATGCCTGGCTAGTCTTGTTGCTATCAACATTTATGTTGTGACATTATAAATTTGCACAACATAGTGGTAGTAGAATCATGAACTCTATTAATGTTACTGGTTTATAACTTTGATTTGATTCTAAACTTGTATGTCTAATAAACAAGATAGGTTATGCATGTTTGAGAGTTTCATAGAAACCAATAAAATAGTTGGTGGCAAAATTATGAGTTGGCTAAGCGTAATAAGAAAACAGTTCTATAAATCCTTTTACATAGCTCAGGTCAACGAGATTTAATAGCTTTTGGTTATATTTCTCAAACATAGTGTGTACTAATATTTTTCACTATGCCTTTGATGAGTAAAATGGATTTAGGATTTTTAGATGCTTAGCACGGTGTGGGAAGTCGATTTTTCTCAAAAACATCCACTTCAGTAAAATGTTTGAGGTAGTAACTTAATGCAAGAGAAGTATTATAGAAAAATAAGAAACTGAATGGGAATAATCCCACTAGAATCTAAGTCCTTAGAACTACATGTTTCAGTGTAATGTTTAGAACTTTACAAATAGTAATCTTCATTTCAGAAGATAAATACCAAGCAGTTGGTTATACTAATACTATAAGTTGATAATGTATAATACTGTTAGACAATTATTATAGCATTACAGGTATGCACTCTAAAGTAGAAGTAACTTACAACAAAGATCACAAGTTGTGAACCAAGGAAAGTATTTACTATTGATACTTACATTTAAGAAATAAACTCATTTACATGTACTTCATTTACAAGAATAATTTAAAGAAACAAAACTGCTTGTTTTACCTCACAGAAGTAGCTTGATATATAACAAATTATTTACTAAGCTTATTATTTTGCAAATAGAAATATTGTTGGATGCTTTATGAAATTAAAGACGTTACTCGATCATTCATACCTATAAAACCTGTAAGAACAAGTAAGCTTTCTGTGTTAGCTTAAACACTAAGTAAGCCCCAGAATCCAAAGACAGTTCCACCTACTTGTCATAAATAAAAACTCATCAACAAACTGAAAGAAGAATTATTGCACAAGTTAAACCTAACGTTGTATCAAAAAGTAGAATGCTATAATCAAGATTATATATAAACTAATCTGGAAGCTATTTCTTTTATAGCTAACTATTAGCTGTTAGTAAACCACAGTCTCAACATTTTATGTTTTTCAAAATTTTAATTTTTTATGAAAATTTGGGGTTTTTCCAGTTTCCCTATTCTTTATGTTTTCTTCTAGTTACGCACTTCTTATTCGTGCTTCTCTTAGCTAGTATTTCCACCATTTTCTCTAATTTCTACTCTTCACTCTACTTTCTCAGCCCTAGTTTCAACACTATCATCCCCTTGAGCACAATGTGTTTAGTCCTCCATTATAATCCAATCTAGAGGAAAAAACCCAAATTCAACTAACCAGGTATTAGTCCATAATGGGATTTCTTTCAAAATTCTCCCTCTTGCTCCTCTTCTAATTTCGTCTTCAGCTTTCAACGCGGATCAGATTGTTTATTTTCGGTTTCAAAATCCAGAATATAGTCAAGCATAATGATCTCTACCAAGAAATCAATGAATTTGGTCAAAGGGGAGTCTAGTTTATTTAACTTGATTAGATCTCTTGGAGTCCACTCAACAATATTTCTTTGTCTATTATGATACTCAGGTGCTTCCACAAGTCATTGTAACCAATCTAATAAAGGTGCAGGGGTTTGTGCCAAAACCAACCCAACCAACACCTCTAGGATATTTAGCTTCCTACACTTGGTAGGATCTCCAAATTTAGCTGTAATCACCAAATTCCACCCTAAGATTGCCTTCCTACAATTTTCCTTCCGCCTCTGCCTTTCCGCAACTCTCTTTCTGCAGGCGGGTTGCAGGATCTCAAACTCCCAACGTTGTGTTCTGCAACAACCTTCCCACAAGCGGGTTATGGGATGCAGGATGCGGGATTCCAACTTCCCAAAGTTTCTCCCCCCAACTTCCTCTCTACAACTTTCCGCCCGCAATTCTTTCCCTACAATATTTTTCGACCATTGGATCTTTTCATTGCGGCCTTCACCACATCCATCGATTTTCCTTTTTATGTGGATCACCCAAACCTTGGTGGATTTGTTATCTCCAGCACAACTCTAGTTGTGTATTCCTCATGGATCGTTAGATCTACATCTGCAGATCCAATCTCCACCGTCTGTGTTTTGCAAAAACTTGTTAAGTCAGAAAACTTGTGTTCTACGTGGATTTGATCAAAGAATTGATCAAATCGGCTTTCAACCCCTTTGATCCATCATTCTAGTCCTCCTATGCATGCATCTACTCTATCCTTCAACGATTCCAACAAAATCCAACTCTTAAACCAACAATTGCAGAGAAATCTACAAATATTCATGAAAACGCCAAAATCGCTCTACGCAGCTATGATGCTCCAATTAATGCATACATCTAGACTAACAGCACTCAAAACACATGGATAACTTCTATTAGGTGTTGATGTACTTGTAACTTTGGAATGTATTCACTTGTATACTTCATATAATGTATTTCATTGGTCCCTGATGTTCCTGATGGGAGAATCATTAATGTAATCAAGTCATGTAAAGTCATAGAGGTTAAACCTCCTTGTTGATCGGGGGGAAAAGTCCCCACAATTGTGAGGCACTATGGTTATTAGAATCTCCTAGAGAAGTCTACCCTGGTAAGTGATTGTCAAGGTAGAAACTAGTATAAATAGAGAGTGAGACTCTCTATTTGAAACACACACTCACCTAGCTATAGCACATAGGTGAGAGAGGAGAAGCTTGCTCAAGTGAGAGAGAGAACAGTTGTTGGAGATCATATTTTTGTCTTTGGGTTTTACTGCTGCCATTAATGCTCATTCTATCTCTGAGGAAGTTGTGGGTTTTTCTCCTTTATGGTTTCCCTGAGGAAAATCTGTGTGTCTATTGTCTCTTTTGATTGATTTATGTGCATGTTATTTTCTCAGATAAGATCCTAAAATCATATTGCTTAAATGATAAAAACCTAACATGGTATCAGAGCTAACCTGAGAAGAAGACATTGTGTAGCTGTAGAAGCTAGGGCTTCTTACTTTTTGGGTCTCTCTCCATAATCTATAAGCAAAAGGAGGCTAGGGTGACTCTCCATTGAAGGGCGCATCTTTCTATCGAAGCAGAATTTGATTCTGAGCTTTTTCAATTTTTGACCTACCACTGCATCGAAAAATTAGGTATTTTCACAGAAGTGGGGTTTTTTAGTGATTCCAGCATAGGTTTACTCTCCTCCTCAAAATAGAAGTTTAGACAAATATCGAATTTTTTGGTTGAGTAGAACTCTGGGAAAGTCAAACCCTAATTTTCCCGAGAACTAGAAAACCAGCACTGCAGAAGATCAGCTCCAGATCTAGTTTTCAGCTTCTCAAATTGGTAAGATCTAAATCTTTTGTATTTCCATTTGAGGTTCTCAGTTAAGATGTCTCATCACACCAAGATTGATGAAAATCTTGAGGGAGTTGATAAATTTCGAGCATGGAAGTATAGGATCTTACTAGTTCTTGAAGAAAATGAATTGGACTCCTACATCAGTGAAGAGGATCCAGCTCTAGAGGGAGATGAGGCTAAGGAATTACATAAGAAGAACTTGATCAAGGCTAAGAGGATTATTGCTGATTCAATCAGGGATCACCTCATACCATAGGTGTCCTCCCTAAATACACCTAAAGAGATGTTTTATGCCCTGACAAAGCTATTTGAAGGGAATAACATAAATCGAAATATTACTTTGAGAAAACAATTGAAGAATGTGAAGATATGAAATGCGGAGACCATACAGTCATGCTTTACAAGGGTTTCCCAGATCAAAGAAAAAATTGAAGCAGTATATGAAGAAGTAGAGAATGCAAAAATTGTGATGAGCACCTTGAATGGTCTCTCTAGGTCATGGGACTCTTTCATTCAAGGGATTTGTGATAGAAGAAAGATAGTCACCTTCAGTAGACTGTGGGAGGAATGGTCACAAGAAGAAGCTTGAATAGTAGCCCAAGAAGAAAAGATGGGAAGTGAAGATCAAGCTCTCACAGTACACTCCAAGAAAAGTAGAAGGGACTATCATCATCCCAAAGTTAAGCATTCTCACCAAAAAAATAACCCTGGAAGATCTAATAGATATCTATCTAAACTCAGATGTTTTACTTGTGATGAGAGAGGACACTTTTCCAAAGATTGTCCTAGAAATATGAGTAACTCTCACAAGAAGAAGGACAAAAGAAAACATCATGCTCACACTGCAAAGGATGATGATCCTCCCAGGAAGAGAGTCAAATAAGAAAGTGAAGATTCTTCAAGTGATGAAGAGTATGTTTTGATTTTTACCCTCACGGGAACTATCACACATGGAAGCAATGATTGGCTTATAGACTGTGGGGCTTCCAAACACATGATGGGATTCAAGGAATCTTTTGTGAAACTATTCGAACATGAATCACCCCACAAAGTAAAACTTAGGGATGACTACTAGTATCCAATAAAAGGTAGTGGTGAATCCTCCTATAAGCTAGACTTTGGAAAGTCTATGAAGATGAAGGATGTCTTGTTTTTACCAGGACTAAAGAAGAATCTCCTCTCCATATCTGCATTGGATGAAAAAGGCATAAGGGTTGCATTTGTAGATGGCCAAGTCCTTATGTGGCCAGAGGGAAAGACTATAGATGATGCAGTAGTGACTGGAGAACAAGAGGGAGGCTTATACAAGCTGAAGGACCAACCAAAATAAGCCTTGGTCCAAGACTCAGTAGACCCAAATGAACTTTGGCATAGAAGGCTTGCACATGTTCACTATAGACCACTACTACTTGCAAGAAAAACTTTTGAAGGTCTTCCAGAAATACAAGCAAAACATGAAGGTGTTTGCAAAGGATGTACGAAAGGAAAGAACACAAAGAAGAAATTTCCAAGTAGCAAGAGCAAGGTAAAAGGAATCTTGGAAATCGTCCACTCCGATGTATGCGGTCTGATGTCATCTAGTTCATTAAGTGGGCATGTATACTATGTTTCTTTCATTGATGATTTTTATAGGAAGACATGGATATACTTCTTGAAAAACAAAGATGAAGTATTCAGCAAGTTCAAAGAATTCAAAGCCTTGATCGAGAACCACACAGAAAAGAAAATCAACACCTTTCTATCAAACAATGGCGTATAATTCACATCAAATGAATTCAAAGAATTATGCATAGATTCAGGGATTAAGAGGGAGTTGACTACTCCATTTAATCCACAACATAATGGGGTTGCATAAAGGAAGAATAGAACTATTATGGAAGCTGCAAGGGAAAAGCTTCATGATCAAGATATTCCCATGCATCTATGGACAAAAGCTGCTATGACAAATGTGTATGTACAGAATTTTACTCTGCACAGAGTACTTGAGAACAGGACACCTGAAGAAGTCATCTCCGGTAAGAAACCAAAAGTCAGTCATCTCAGAATATTTGGTTGTCCAGTGTACATACACATTCCAAAAGAAAAGAGGACAAAGTTAGATCCTTCAGGAAAGAAGGGTATATTTGTGGGATATAGTGAAAGCTCGAAAGATTATAGAATATACTTCCCAGGATTCAAGAAGATCGACATTAGTAGAGACATAACATTTGATGAAGAATTGGCTTACAACAAATCCAGAAAGAGACCTGTTGAAGACCCTGAAGAAGCATAAACACCCAAAATTCAATATACAACTATGAATGATGCAACTCAAGATGAAGATCGAGAAATAGAAGAACCCTAGGAACCTGTATATCCACCCTAGGAGAAGAATCCTTGTAAGAGGAAACCTGCATGGGTACGAGAGGCTATCCAAGGTGCAGAAAGATATGGGGCTCTAGAAGAAATGCACAGAGAAAGGAAGACTCACTAGGTCCTACTCCGGATATGTATCCCTATTATGTGACATCATTGATAAAGAACCTTCCAACTATGAAGAAGTAGCATAGAATAAAGAATGGAAGGATGCTATGATCAAGGAGTACCAGTTGATCATGAAGAATGATGTCTGGGATGTTGTCCCAAGACCAGAGGGGAAGTCTGTTGTGACTTCCAAGTGTATCTATAAGATCAAGCATGCTGCAAATTACAGTATAGATAAATATAAAGCAAGATTTGTGGCTCGTGGCTTCTCCCAGAAAGAAGGAATAGATTATGAAGAAACCTTTGCACCTATAGCCCGATACACTTCCATCAGATCAGTACTTGCTCTAGCTACAATAATGAAATGGAAGATACACTAGATGGATGTCAAGATTTCTTTCTTGAATGGTGTAGTGGAAGAGGAAGTGTATGTGGCGCAACCACTTGGTTTTGAGACACATGACAAGGAAACTCATGTGTGTAAATTGAATAAATCCCTGTACGGTTTGAAACAGGTACCCAGTGTTATATTTTTAACATTAAGCTAGCATTAGATTAGGATCTTTAACTGAGAGAATAAAAAGCACAGAAATCAAACATAAGAGACAATGAACACAGTGTTTTTCCTCGAGGAAACCATAAATGGAGAAAACCCCACAACTTCCTCGGAGATAGAATGAGCACCAAAAGTAAAACCCAAAAATAGTAGGATGATCTCCTGATAGCAGTAACCTCTTTCTTCCTTGTCCCAGTGTCTTCTTCTTCCTTAGCTATACACTACAAATGAGTGTGAGTGAGTGTGTTATAAATAGAGAGGCTAGCTCTCTATTTATACTAATTCCTGACTTAACTAAACCCAACTAGGTTTGACTTCACTAGGTGATTCTAATAACCCTAGTGACCTGGAACTGCGGGGACTTTAACCCTTAACCAATAGGAGGGTTACCCACTATTACCACCTAAGTTGTACTTAGTGGTTTTTTATCAATTGAGCCTGGTGAACTAGACAAGGATAACTTGTTCGAACTTCAAAGAACCTTCAGTCTTGCTTCTGGGAAGCTTTGTTGTACTATATCACATGTTCATACCCCATGTGGGAATTGTAATAAATGTTCTAGCATGATAGTGTCTGTAAAAGACTCAGTCTCTTAGAATTTATTTGTCAATCTGATCAGCCCAGGGTGTTTTTCCCCTTTGTTATTAATGGTTGTTGAATAAACGACTGATAATTTCTGAGTTTTTCACTCCATACCTCCAAAGTTGGGGTGGTCGGCTTAGAATTTAGGCCTATTGGGGTTATTAGAGCCTATGTGTCAATGTATAAACATGCTAGACATCATGGTCGAGTCATATGAACATGTCTAAGTCCCCCTAGATTTTTTCAATTTTTCAATTTTTTAATTTTTTCAGTGTTTTTTATTAAAATTTAATTTTTCAAAAACTTAGGCTATTTTTTAATAGTTTAATTGGAAAAATTGATTTTGTAATAAAAGTGGGCCAAATAATCAGTTTCAGTCATGTAGGTGCTCATTTTCAAGCTAAGAGCACCATGTAAACCCTTGGACCCACTATTTCCTAGTTTTGAGTGATTTTTCATCACTCAGGTTAGAAAGCCCCAAAAACCAATTATTGATTATTTTAATTAATAAATTGATGAATAATGGAGCAAATCCATAATCATAGATCAGTGGATTCTCAGCCAATTTGATTGAAATCAATCAGATCTGAACCAGATTGACTAGATCTAACAAATCCTTGACTGAAGAAGGTGATCAAATCAGATCCAGAGTTGATCTTCAGCATCCTTTATGGGTAATTTCACCCTCCCTCTCTCCTCAACATGTTTTGGCTCATCTGAATGAGTTTTGGTGGATGCATCAGTCAACAGGTTGAGGTGTCAGTCAGATCAGCTCTCTGATTGACAACTGCACTCAGTGAGACTCAAATCTGGCTCAGTTAGACACAGATCAGGCATTGATGGACTCTCCATCAGCATATTTGGTCTATCTCCTTGGGATTTGTGCCCCCCTTGGGCTGGATCTCCTAGTTTTTGTATATATCCAAGCACAGCTCCCTCTTCCAAGCTAGTTAGAGTTGGATTGAAGGGCTTGCTATTGTAATATTGTTGTAATCTTTGGATTGTTGGAATAAAGAAGCTTTGGAGGCTAAATGGTGTAATTCTCTCATGTGTGTGGATTAAGCATTTTCTTATGGCTATTGATGTTGCTGGCTTTTCTCTCAATTTTTGCATCTGAACCTTGTCTGGCTTGAACGATTCAGCTGAATCAATAGGAGTATAGTTGGGCAAGTAAGGTTACTTGTTTTTTCTATATCTCATAGCATATATGTTTGAATATCTAGATTATACATGTTTAATAAGTTTATTTGCATGTAAATTTTGTGTCTTTTTCATATATATATCCAGATCTCATGAGGTTTCGTGCAGGATTGTGTGTTTAGCTTTCAGGTAGCAAGTATTGGACGAGCTGTGGATATAGTTTGACTCCACTGTACATCCAAAAAATTTGTGAAGGAATTTCCCCTCTGTATTCCACTAACAAGTTTCCATTGCAGATCCATCCAACAACGGGCCTTTCCCCTTCTCTTCCTCCTTCCTTTAAAAAAAATCAATCTTTCGGTTACCTGTCTCTTCCTCTTATGATCAGATATATTTCTAAGAATTGAATACATATTATTAGATCTATTTCATAAGATTCTTGCTTCTTATATCTGTAATTTCATAAAGAGTATCATTTCATAAAGATAGATCTAGGTGTAGGAATTACCCTTTTTGCAAGTAGCTAAGTCATAGATCTAAAACTCGCTCATAAGGTAGTTTATTTTTCGTTCTTTAAAGAAACATATTTTGGAATAAATTTCACATCTTATTGGCTTCCCAAACAGCAAGCCAATATCCCAAGGAAAGCTTGCTTTCCTTGGTTCCTTTTTGCATAACTAGATTACCCCAATTTAACAAGTTTTAACTTAGTTTTTTTTTGTTAAATGTAAGCTGACCCAAAGGTACTTTCAGAGTGCTTTTGGGAATATTTTAGTCTAAAATTCTTGCTGGTTTTTAGCAGGTTTGACATAAAATAAAGGAAGCTTCTGTTCAAAAGTGGCCTCAGGAGCGTTCAAATCCCCCCCGGGGTCTCCCATTTGACTAAAACCTTTAATTTTCGCACTTTGTAAGCTCTTGATTTCACTCTATATAAGGATCAAGAGGAATTATATAATTTCTCTTATACTTTAACCTCTATTAATAAAAATAACTTTTTTCATCGGCTCTTTCGAGCCCATTCCCCATCCCCCCTGGGGGGATTTGCGTCCGTGTCTTTTTTTTTGCTTTTCGTTCATATTTTGTAATATAGAGTAGCATTAATCTACAGGGTATTATACTTTGACATAAAATCAATTCCATATTCCATTTCTATTTTTTTCAAATTAACTTTAATACTTACCCCATGAGCCTCCTTTGAGCCGAAAGGTGAAGAAAGGTTCGTGGTAGTCTAATTAGAAAATTGTGGTTTGCTCATATTTTATGTTTCAGTTGCTATCATATTTTGTTTCAGTAATAATTATCAAATTAACCCCTCCATGATTCCCCGATTGAGATCCACTTGGATCGAAAGAGGTTCCTGGAGGGTTTTCTTTTAACAAGAACACTCATTGTAAAATTTACCGTAAATTGACAAGACTCCGGTGTGTATGCTCTACACTTGGCTATGGTTCATCTGATCAGTCAAGCTATATCAAAATCACTTGAGCGACTAGTATAATTAGGACTCACTCTCCCAAATTGACAAACCATCAAGTGAAAATCCAACACCTAGATCAAACCATCACGGTGGCAAAATACCCAAAGGAAGCGGGAACTTCTGAAAAGTGACCTCGGGGCGCCGATCTCTGTCATACCCTAACGGGTGCATTATGAACAATAGCCCCAGAGACTCCATTCATCCCACATATTCCTTGCAAGTAGCCATGAAGGTTTAGTTTTGGACATACTCCAAGTACTCTCCAGTATATCTGGAGTCCACCCCTTCGCCTAATTTTAATCAACTCACACCTCAAATTTAACTTAAAACGTACCAAGAGGCAATTGCAAAACTTTCACTCCAAGCACATGCAAGTACATTGATTCTATTTTTTGACTCCATTCTAAGGCATTGGTTATTTTCTTGCTTTATATATATATTGTGTCTCAACATTGTGCTTTCGTGTGTTCATTTTTGTATCTTGTCATCATTGATTGTCTATAGTTAAATTTCAAACTCCTGAGTAACTCATTCAGTTTAACATCACCGTACTAAGTAATTATCCTTAGTAACTTAATAGGGTCTACCCCCCTTGGCTCCATTAGGAGTTGAGCCTAAACGGAGGAGTCAAGAACAAGGTGACAACCTTGACTCGAGACTTGCCCCCAAGGACACACCGAGTGGCTTGAAGATTTCTTCCACGTGACCCAGGTGTGTGAAAGGTGGCAACACCCACAATGACTTGACATGACTTGTTTACATTATAGAACCTCTCGATAGGAACATCGGGGCATGACATGACTCAAGTACATTACAAATACATCCCGTAATAAACATCGGTTTACAATACATAAGAAATACAAGTGAATACATTCCAAAGTTACAATTACATCAACACTCCCTCTTAACTAGGAAGGTATTCTCTCGACACAATTTATCAGCATAAGTATTCTTCTATGTATCATCTGAATCATCATCGAGTTCTCATCATCTTCATCTTCAAGTCATCTTTATCTTCAATTCATCTTCATCTTCGGATTTGGATCATCATCACTGGATCTAGATCATCACTCGATCTGGATCATCACTAGACATCATCATTGGATATAGATCATCACTCAATCTGGATCATCACTGCTGGATCATCATCACTGGATCATCATGGGTGCTATCTCATTATTCTTCTCATCACAGGAATTTATACAGAGCCAACCCTTTTTCATGTTAGTTGTAGGCCTAGCCTCCATGTAGGTCTTCTTCAGCACTTATATATGACACCAAGTCAGAATAGCCTGCCTAGAACTTACATCTGACCATGAGAGGAACACATCCAACACCATGTCAGAAAGGCACGCCCAGCACTCACATCTGATCATGTAGGAACCAATCCTATAATCATATCAGAAAGGCCCAGCACTCACATTCACCAGCATGATAGGACACAACTAATATCATCTGTGAAAAGGCTCAGCACTTACAACCACCAGCATGATAGGACACACCTACTATCATCTGTGGAAAGGCACATCACTCACATCCACCAGCATGATAGGACACACCTACTATCATCTGTGGAAAGGCTCAGCACTTACAATCACCAGCATGGTAGGACACACCTACTACCATCTATGAAAAGGCACAACACTTACAATCACCAGCATGGTAAGACACACCTGCTACCATCTGTGAAAAGGAACAGTACTTACATCTGACCATGGAAGGAACTTAATCCTCTAACCATGTCAGAAGGGCACTCAGTCCCAGACTGAGGGTTCCTGGTAACTAACCAGGTGCCTCCATTCTCCCAAAGAATGGCAACAACCCTTATATCTGATCAAGTGGGAACACATCCCTTAATCACATCAAAATGGCCATGCACTCATATCTGATCATGTGAGAACACATCACACAGTCATATCAGAACGGCCCTCAATCCCAGACTAAGTTTTCCTGGTACCTCACTAGGAAACTCCATTCCAAGAATGGAAACATCCCTCAATCACATCAGAATGGCCATGTGCTCACATCTGATCATGTAATACTACATCTTACAATCATATCCAAAAGGCCCTCAGTCCTAGACCGAGTATTCCTGGTACCTCACCAGGAAACTCCATTCCAAGAATGGAAATAGCCCTTATATCTGATCATGTAGGAACTAATCCTACAGTCATATCAGAATGTCTTAGCACTCATATATGACATGGAAGGAACCAATCCTCTCACCATGACAAAATGGCTTAGCCCTTACATCTGACCATGGAAGGAACCAATCCTCTCACCATGTCAGAATGGCTCACGAACTCATCACTTCCCCTTGGAGGGAACCTCGATCTCGAGAACACCAAGCTTCTCCCTAAAGTACTCAAACTTCACTCTGGACAATGGCCTCATCAACACATCAGCTATTTGTTCATCTATTGCAACATATTGGAGCTTCACTACTCCCCTATGCACCATATCCCTGATATAGTGATACTTGATCTCGATATGCTTCGACTTGTCATGGAACACCGAGTTCTCTGACAACTTCACAAAACTCTGGTTGTCACAATATATACAAGTAGCATCCAACTGGAGATCAAATAAATCGAATAGTAGCTTCCTTAGCCATGCTGCCTACAACTAGCTGAACAAGCTACGACATACTATGCTTCAGCTGTACTCAGTGCCACATAGGATTGCTTCCTGCTAAACCAAGATATCACACCTGATCCCATACTAAAGCAACACCCTGAAGTGCTCTTCCTATCGAAGGAACTACCTGCCCAATTTGAATCAACATAACCCTCTAGGTTAATCTTCTGACTCACCTTATACTTGATCCCATAATCAATTGTACCCCTCAGGTACCTCAGAATATACTTTGCAGTAATCAGGTGAACATGTCTTGGATCTGTCAGAAATTGGCTCAAGGTGTTCACAGCAAATCAAATATATGGTCTCGTGTTTGTCAAGTACATCAAGGACCCAATCATCTAACGATACATCATAGCATCAACCTTCTCTGATGAAGCATCACTTAATCACTTCAGGTTCGATGCCATAGGTGTGGCCATAGCCTTGCAGTCCATCATCCCAAACCTCTTTAGCATCTCTACTGTATATTTTCCTTGTCCCAGGGAAATTCCATCTGCATTCTGCCACACCTCCATGCCTAGAAAATAATGCATCATACCCAAGTCCTTCATTTCGAACTCAGCAGCAAGATTTCTCTTTGTATCAACAATCAACCCATCCATACCTGTTACAAACAAATCATCTACATATAGTAGGAGCATCACTGGGTTGCCATCTTCAACCTTGTAGTAAAGGTTGGAATCTACTTTACTCTTGGTAAATCCCAAACTGGATAGAAAGCTGTCAATTTTGTCATACCATGTCCTGGGTGCCTGTTTCAAACCATATAGGGATTTATTCAATCTACACACATGAGACTCCCTGTCATGTGTCTCAAAACCAAGTGGTTGTTCCACATACACTTCCTGTTCTACTACACCATTCAAGAAAGCAGTCTTGAAATCCATCTGGTGTATTTTCCATTTCATCACTACAGCCAGAGCAAGTACTGATCTAATGGAAGTGTATCTGGCTACAGGTGCAAAATTTTCTTCATAATCTATTCCTTCTTTCTGGGAGAAACCACGGGCAACAAATCTTGCTTTATATTTTTCAATGCTACCATTTGCAGCATGCTTGATCTTGTATATCCATTTGGAAGTTACGACAGACTTCCCTTCTGGTCTTGGAACAACATCCCAAACATCATTCTTCATGATCGATTGATATTCTTCAATCATAGCATCCTTCCATTATTTCCGTTCTTCCGCTTCTTCATAATTGGAAGGTTCTTTATCGATGAAATCACATAATAGAGCTACATATCCAGAGCAGGATCTGGTCCTCTTTCTTTCTCTGTGATTTTATTCTGGAGCCCCATATCTTTCTGCACCTTCGATAGCTTCTCGTACCCAAGTAGTTTTCCTCATAATAGGATTATTCTCCTGAGGTGGATCTACAAGTTCTTGTGGTTCTTCAAATTCTCGATCTTCTTCTTGAGTTTCTTCATTCATGGTTGTATCATGAATCCTGGGTGCTTCTACTTCTTCAGAAACTTCAATAGGTTTCTTTCTGGATTTGTTGTAAGCTGTGTCTTCATCAAATGTTACATCCCTGCTGATGTCGATCTTCTTGAATCCTAGGAAGTATATTATGTAAGCCTTCGAGCTTTCAGAGTATCCCACAAATATACCCTTCCTTCCTAAAGGATCTAATTTTGTCCTCTTCTCTTTCCGAATATGTATGTACACTAGACAGCCAAATATTCTGAGATGGCTGACTTCTGGTTTCTTTCCAAAAAATACTTCTTCAGGTGTCTTGTTCTCAAGTACTCTGTGTGGAGTACGGTTCTGTACATACATTGTTGTTCTTGTAGCTTCTTCCCATAGATGCATGGGAATATCTTCATCCTGAAGCATAGCTCTTGCAGCTTCCATGATAGCTATGTTCTTCCTTTCTACAATCCCATTCTGTTGTGGATTATATGGGGTGGACAACTCCCTCTTAATCCCTGACTCTTTGCATAACTCTTTGAATTCATTTGATGTGAATTCTCTGCCATTATCTGATCAAAAGGTCTTGATCTTCTTTTCTGTGTGATTCTCGATCGAGGCTTTGAATTCCTTGAACTTGCTAAATACTTCATCTTTGTTCTTCATGAAGTAAATCCATGTCTTCCTAGAAAAGTCATCAATGAAAGAAACATAGTATACATACCTGCTTAGTGATTTTGATGACATTGGTCCGCATACATCGAAGTGGATGATTTCCAAGATTTCTTTTTCTTTGCTCTTGCTACTTGAAAATGTCTAGTTTGTGTTCTTTCCTTTCGCACATCCTTTGCAGACCCCATCATGTTTTGCTTGTATTTCTGGAAGACCTTCAACAGCTTTGGTTGCAAGTGGTAGTGCTCTGTAATGCACATGTGCAAGCCTTCTATGCCAAAGTTCATTTGGCTCTATTGTGTCATGGACCAAGGCTTGTTCTGGATGGCCCTTCAATTTGTACAAACCTCCTTCTTGTTCCCCAATCACTACTGCATCATCAATAGGCTTTCCCTTTGGCCACATGATGACTTGGCCATCTATAAATGAAACCCTCATTCCTTTTGCATCTAATGCAGATATGGAGAGAAGGTTCTTCTTTAGTCCTAGTACAAACAATACTTCCTTCATTGTCATATACTTTCTAGAGTCTATCTTATAGGAGGATTCCCCACTACCTTTTATTGGATATTGGTAGTCATCTCCGAGCTTTACCTTGTGAGGTGATTCATGTTCTGATAGTTTCACAAAGGATTCCTTGAATCCTGTCATATGTTTGGAAGCCCCGCTGTCTATAATCCAATCATTGATTCCATGAGTAATGTTTCTCGTAAGAATGGAGATCAAAACATATTCTTCATCACTTGAAGAATCTTCACTTTCATATCTGGTTCTCTTTGTAGAAGGCTCATCATCCTCTGCAGCATGAGCATGATGTCTTCTCTTATTTCCCTTCTTCTTGTGAGAGACATTTTTGTTTCTAGGACATTCTTTAGATAGTGTCCTTTCTCGTCACATGTATGATATCTGATTCTAGAAAAATATTTTCTAGTGTTATCTTTGTGAGATTGCTTACCTCTAGGATGATGAGAACTTCTTCTGGTTTTCTTGGAGTGTACTGTGAGAGCTTGATCTTCACTTCCCATCTTTTCTTCTCGAGCTGCTATTCGAGCTTCTTCTTGAGAGCACTCTTCCCATAGTCTGCTGAACTTGACTAACTTCTTTCTGGCAGAGATTCCTTGAATAAAGGAGTCCCATGATCTAGGGAGACCATTTAAGGTGGTCATTACAATATCTGCATTTTCCACTTCTTCGTCTACTGCTTCCAGTTGTTCCTTGATCTGAGAAACTCTAGTGAAGTAATACTAGATGGTCTCTGCATTCTGAATCTTTACATTCTTTAGTTGGTTTCTTAGAGTCATCTTCTGGTTTATGTTCTTCCCTTCAAACAATTTGGATAGGGCATCAAACATAGATTTAGGTGTCTTTAGGGAGGACACTTATGGTATGAGGTGATCCTTGATTGAATCAGCAATGATCCTCTTTGCCATAACCAAATTCTTCTTATACAAGGCCTTTGCCTCATCTCCCTCTGGAACTGGAACCTCCTCACTCATATAGGAGTCCAACTCATTTTCTTCCAAGACCAGGGAGATCCTATACTTCCAAGATTGGAAGTTATCAGCTCCCTCAAGCTTTTCATCAAGCTTGGTATGATGAGACATATTAACTAAGAACCTCAATTGGAAATACAAAATATTTATATCTTATCAGGTCAAGATGTCGGATCTGGATTTGGAGCTGAAATTCTGCAGTGTTGGTTCAGGAGCATATTAGGGTTTTGCTTTTCTAGAGTTCTGTCCAACCAAATTCTTTGATTTTGATCCCTAACTTTGATTTTGAGGAGGAGATTGATCCAGGCCTGGGCTCACTGAAAAATTTCACTTTTGTGGAAAGCCCTAATTTTCAGCAGTAGTGTTGGGTCCAAAACTGAAAAACCTCAGAATTGGATTCTGCTTCGATAAAAAGATGCGCCCTAAGGAGGAGAGTTATTCTAACCTTATTTTGCTGAAAGTATGTGGAGAGATATCCATAAAGTAGGAAGCCCTAGTTCCTGCAGCTGCACGGTGTCTTCTTCTCAGGTTAGCTCTGATACCACGTTAGATTTTTAACGTTAAGCTAGCATTATATTAGGATCTTTAACAGAGAGAATAACAAGCACAGCAATCAAACACAAGAGACAATGAACACAGTGTTTTTCCTCGGGGAAACCATAAATGGAGAAAACCCTGCAACTTCCTCAGAGATAGAATCAGCACCAAAATTAAAACCCCAAAATAGTAAGATGATCTCCTGATAGCAGTAACCTC
Organism: Pseudotsuga menziesii; assembly: GCA_001517045.1. NCBI lineage: Eukaryota > Viridiplantae > Streptophyta > Pinopsida > Pinales > Pinaceae > Pseudotsuga > Pseudotsuga menziesii. The sequence continues at coordinate 120,750 of LPNX010096267.1, forward strand.
TTTCTTCCTTGCCCCAATGTCTTCTTCTTCCCCAGTTATGCGCTACAACTGAGTGTGAGTGAGTATGTTATAAATAGAGAGGCTAGCTCTCTATTTATACTAATTCCCGACTTGACTAAACCCAACTAGGTCTGACTTCACTAGGTGAGTCTAATAACCCTAGTTCCCCGGAACTGCGGGGACTTTAACCCTTAACGAATAGGAGGGTTATCCATAATGACTTGACATGACTTATTTACATTATAGAACCTCTCGATAGGAACATCAGGGCATGACATGATTCAAGTACATTACAAATACATCCCGGAATAAACATTGGGTTACAATACATAAGAAATACAAGTGAATACATTCTGAAGTTACAATTACATCAACACCCAGGACATGGTATGGCAGAATTGACAGTTTCCTGACTGGATTAGGATTTACCAAGACTAAAGCGGATTCCAACCTTTATTCTAATGTTGAGGAAGGAAACCCTGTGATACTCCTACTATGTGTAGATGACTTGTTTGTAACATGTGACAATGGGCTGATTACTAATACGAAGAGGAATCTTGCTACTGAGTTTGATATGAAGGACTTGGTTGGGTATGATGCACTACTTGTTAGAAAACAGGACCGCAGAGCAATAAAAAATATATAGTTAAATCATTAAACGATATGCAAAACACATTAAACACATTACAGAGAGACACAGATATAACGTGGTTCACCCAAACGATGGTCTACATCCACAAAGAAATTGCCAGTCTTTTTATTACAATCCAGAAAGATGAAGGGATACAACCTGCAGCAAAACCGTTGCACTTTCGCTTCACGCTCTCATAGTCTCTCTCACACAATCACAGAGATTGTTTACAATTCCATAATACCATACACAGCCATGTTACAATGCTTTCTTTTATAGGGGAAAAATACCATGGGAAAATACTACGATTAACCCAATTCCATGGGTCCACATAAATGTTGGCCAACACATTACACCTGGGGTACAAACACGACTAAATAATATCTCTGGATCTGGAATATCGGGCTCCACAAACCAACAATCTCCCTCTTGGAGACTGATCACACCAACTCCACCACTATTGCTCTTGCTAGACTATGCTCTAGACCTTGGACTTGGTAAATTTCTTATTTTCATGTTCATGCTTGAAGGCCAATAGAAACCGAGCAGGAACTCAGTTTCTCTCTGGTTACTCCCTTTGTCAACATGTCTACAGGATTCTGGCTCGTATGTATCTTTTCCAGTTTTAATAGTTCTTCATCTAGAACAGATCTTATGAAATGGTACTTGAGCTATATATGCTTAGTCCTCGAATGAAAGGCTAAGTTCTTTGCAATATGAATGGCACTCTGGCTATCACTGTACAACCTACTATTCTTCTGATTCTTACCAAATTCTTCCATGAACCTCTGCAACCAAATCATCTACTTACTAGCCTCTGTAGCAGCAACATACTCTTCTTCTATTGTTGAAAGTGCAACAACCTGTTGCAGTTTTGAAATCCAACTTACTATTGTTCCACCCACAGTAAACACATACCCTGTGGTGCTCCTCTTGTTGTCTTTATCACCAGCCATATCTGCATCAACACATCCCCATAGAACATTTTTTGAACCTCCAAAACATAATGTATGATAAGTGGTACCTCTCAAATACTCGAGAATCCATTGTACTTCTTTCCAATGCTCTTTACCTAGAGTATTCATATAATTGCTCACAACTCCCACTCCATGTGCAATATCTGGTCTTGTGCACACCATGGCATACATAAAGCTTCCAACTGTTGATGAATAGGGAATCCTGGACATGTAATCTATCTCTTCCTATGTCTCTGGACACATCTCCTTAATTAGTTTGAAACGGATGGCTAAAGGTGTACTAACTAGTTTTGCATTCTGCATTCTAAACCTCTACAACACCTTTTAAATGTACTCACCTTGAGACAGCGTCAATTTGTGATTTTTCCTGTCTCTTGTTATTCTCATACAAAGGATTTTCTTTGTAGTACCCAAATCCTTCATCGCAAATGAATTAGCTAGTTTTATTTTGAGCACATTTATATCCTGCATGTTAGACCCTGCAACAAGCATGTCATCCACATACAATAACAAGATAATATATCTTCTATTATCTATCCTCTTGAAATAAACACAGTGGTCAGAATGACATCTATCATAACCGTGTTCAATCATAAACTTATCAAATTTTAAATACCACTTCCTTGGAGCTTGCTTCAGGCCATACAAGCTCCTCTTCAACTTGCAAATGAAATTCTCCTTACCTTTGACCCCATACCCCTATGGCTGTTGCATATAAATATCTTCCTCCAAATCCCAGAGAAAGGTTGTTTTTACATCTAATTGTTCAAGATGCAAATCTTCTACTGCCACTAGCGACTTAAAATAGTTCTAATTGAAGTCACTTTAACAACAGGAGAAAATATTTCATCAAAATATATACCTTTCTTTTGTGCAAACCCCTTTACAACAAGTCTAGCCTTGTATCGCTTATTGCCTCCATATTCTTCCTTCAACATGTAAAGCCATTTATTCTACAATGCCCTTTTTTCTCCAGGAAACTTAACCAGATCCTAAGTCTGGTTTCTTACGAATGCATCCATCTCCTCATCCATGCCTTGCTCCCACTTCTTTCTAGTTTCTACTTGCATTGCTTCTTCAAAACATTATGGTTCACCAAAATCAGTCATCAATAAATAATACAGTGAAGGAGAGATTCGTTTAGGGGGTCTACTTAACCTGGTGTATTTTCTTATAGTTGCAAGAGTTTCAGGTACCTGCTGTTTCTCTTGATTTTCTGGTGCCTTTGGAACTTCATTTTCTTTGATTTCATCAAGCACTGTGTACTTTGTTTTTTCTTTTTCCACTTTCTTTCCCTACAACTGATCTTTGTACATGACTCTTTCATTGAATACTACATCTCTACTCCTAATGATTTTTCGTTTTTCATAATCCCACAAACAATAACCAAAATCATCAACCTCGTATCCAATAAAGGTATGTTTCTTGGATTTAGCCTCAATCTTTGTTCTATCATTTTTATCAATATGGACAAATGCTTCACAACCAAAAGTTCTCAGAAATGAGTATTTTACCTATTTACTTGTCCATTCCTCCTCTGGAATGCCACCATCCAAAGTGCTTGAAGGCCCTCTTTTTATTAAATAAACAGCAATGTTTATAGCATCAGCCCAAAACTATAAGGGCAACCCTACATGCAATCTCATACACCTTGCACGCTCCATGATCGTTCTGTTCATCCTTTCTGACACGCCATTTTCTTGTGGTGTTCCAAGGACTGTCTTCTCTCTGTGAATCCCATTATGTGAACAAAAACTGTCAAACTCCTTGCTGCAGTACTCACCTCCATTATCAGATATGATACATTCAACCTTTTTCCTGTCTCATTGTCAGCCAAATCTTTCCACTTCTTAAAAGTATCAAACACATCATATTTCTATCTAATGCAATAAACCCAAGTTTTTCTAATTGCATCCTCAATAAAAGTTGTTAATGTATTTGTAACTTCGGAATGTATTCATCTGTATATCTTATGTATTGTACCTCGATGTTTATTTTGGGATGTGTCTGTAATGTGTTTGATTCGTGTCATGCCCCGATGTTCCTATTGGGAGGTTCTATAATGTAAACAAGTCATGTCAAGTCATTGTGGGTAACCCTCCTATTGGTCAAGGGTTAAATTCCCCTTAGTTGTGGGGCCCTAGGGTTATTAGACTATCCTAGAGAAGTTGACCCTATGTGAGTAATTGTAAGTCGGGGCAATAGTCCCCATCATTGTGTTAAGGATAACCCTCCTTGTTGGTCGGAGGAGGCAAAGTCCCCACAAGTTGTGGGGCACTAGGGTTATTAGACACTCCTAGAGATGTTGGCTCTAGTAAGTAATTGTTAAGTGAGATCAACATGTTGGAGTGGGTTTCAAGTGAACGAAAGAATATAAATAGAGAGTGAGCCTCTCTATTTATCATACACACACTCACTCATTGGGGCGCATGAGTGAGAGAGAAGTTGTTGGGATCAGAGAGAGAGACTACTGCTGTCGGGATATCATCTTTATGTTTTTGGGTTTTAATTTTGGTGCTAATTCTATCTCTATGGAAGTTGTGGGGTTTTATCCTTTATCGTTTCCCCGAGGAAAATTATTTGTGTATCTTGTCTCTTGTGTTTATTGTTGTGCATATTATTCTCTCAGTTAAAGATCCTAAGATCATAATGCTAGCTTGAATGATAAAAATATAACATGGTATCAGAGCTAACCTAAGAAGAAGACATTGTGTAGCTGTAGAATCTAGGGATTCTTCTTTTTGGGGCTCTCTCCATAATCCATTAGCAAAAGTATACTAGGATGACTCTCCATTGAAGGGCGCATCTTTCTGTAGAAGCAGAATTCGATTTCGAGCATTTTTAGTTTTTGGTGTGAGAAATTAGGGCTTTCTACAAAAGAGGAATTTTTGAGTGAGCCCCACATAGGATTTCTCTCCTCGTCAAAATCAAAGTTTAGAGACCTGGTTCAAGATTTTTGGTTGGGTGAAACTCTGGGAAATTCAAACGCTAGTTTGACCCCGAGCTGGAAAAACCCTAAAATACTAAAAATGATAAGTTTTGGTAGATTCACTATATCTCAGGATTGGAGAAGGCTCAGGAGCTTAAACTTTCACAGGCTGAAGATACAATCCTGATTTACACTGTGTCCAAAACTTCGCCTCAGATTCGCTATATTCTGGGAGATATGATCCCTCCAAGTTAGTGTTCCAGCCTCTTCTAGGATTCATCCCTAAATAGGATTAATGCACAGACTGTACTTTCTGTGGTCTACGTTTCAGACCTTGAAGATGAAACAGTGACACATGGCAGTCTGTACAACTTCATTGTGTTGAACAGTCCTGAAACAGGTCACCTTGGTAAAATGATCATAAGTCCCAATTGGTGAAACCAATTCTAATGAAACCTATGGTGTTGGAACAGGGACATGTGACGCTACCTCGGTGTGAAGTTTCAAACATAGAGGTGCAGTAATTTCGAAGATATTGCAGAAACAGTATCAAGAATTTATGCAGAAGAAATTGGAAAACTAGGGATTCCTATTTTGGGAGCTTCCCTCGACTATTTTCAGAAAAGGAATACATTTGATAGCTTTCCTTGAAGATATCTATATTTCTATCCAATCAGATCTGAAATATTCTAGGTTTTGAAAATTAGGGTTTCTCTGACAAACCCTAGATCAGCCAGCTCTAAAACTAGGACGAACACCTCAAATTGGTAAGATCTAATATTTTGTTATTTTCATTTGAGGTTCTCATTTCAAAGTGATCTATTACACCAGCTTGATGATAAGCTTGGTAAAGTTGACAACTTCCAAGCATGAAAGTATATGATCTCTCTGAAGAAAATGAATTGGACACCTACATAAGTAGAGAGGTTCCATTTCTAGAGGGAGATGAGGTTCAAAGCCATACACAAGAAGAACTTGGTCATGGCCAAGAAGATCATTGTTTATTCAATCATGGATCAACTTGTACCACAAGTGTCTTCCCTAAAGACACCTAAAGAGATGTTTGAATCCTTGACCAAGCTATTTGAAGGGAAGAACATAAATCAGAATATGAATTTGAGAAAACAGTTGAAGAATGTGAAGATCCAGAATGCAAAGACCATACAGTCATACTTTACAAGGGTCTCTCAAATGAAAGAACAACTTGTAGTAGTAGAAGAAGAAGTGGAAAATGAAAAAGTGGCAATATCCACCTTGAATGGCCTCCCAGGATCATGGGATTCATTCATGCGAGGAATGTGTGCCATAAGGAATTGATTACTTTTAGTAGACCCTGGGAAGAAGAAGAAGCTCAACTCATAATAAGAGAAAAGAAGATGGGATCAATTGAAGATCAAGCTCTCACCATCCAAAGAAGATCCCTCAACCAATGAGGAATATGAAGAACTCAACTCTTGAAGAACTTCTTATCCATCTTATCATTTGGATAAGAAATGATGCTATTCTGAATGAAGAAGATGATGAAGCTGAAGGATCAAGAAGGAGTCTACCCATGAAACAAATAAAGATAAGTATTCAATTGTCATGATATTTTTTTGTTATGCATTTGTTTATATTCAGTTGATGTATTATGCATGATATAATGTTTGCATTAATGACAGTATACTACTAATATGAATGTGATGGGTAAGTAGTTCATGGTGCTATACAACTCTCCATTGCTGCTTATCTAGAATGAAACCTCTTTGCTGACATATTGGATTAGTGCACAATCTCAATGTTGTCCTGGTAGAGATGGAAGGCATCTAGAAGGTTTCCGTCAGATATGGATGGATGTTGTATTGGCTAAAGTAGTTGCATGATCATATATTTATGCATAAGAATTTGCCAGTATGAATATTCCTTATGAAATGTTTCTAACCATACAAATGCATTTGACTTGTAGGAAAGATCGCATACATAATCACCTACAAGCAAAGAAGAATGAGACTTGTTCTGAAGAACAAGTGACGACAGTTCAAAGATGAAGAATAATATGACGAATGCAGTGACATCATTGATGCAAAACCTTCTAGCCATGAAGAAGTAACCAAAAGAAAGGGAATACCAGTTCAAGAAGAATGATGTCTAGGATGCAGTGTCAATACATGAAGGGAAGTTTGTAGTAGATGGAAACATCGTGGGATACAAGGAAAGATTCGTAGCACGAGGCTTCTCATGAAAAGAAGACATAGAATACGAAGAGACAATTGCAGCCACTTGAAGTGAAGTCACATGACAAGTAGAATCATGTGTACAAATGAAAGAAGGCCTTGTACGAGCTCAGAAGACACCCATGGGAAACACATACATGATGAGCTTAATGAATATCTAAACCTTTGCTACAAGGTTGATAAAGGATGACCAGCTCGCAGATGGATGCAATAATGCTTTCAAAGATAGAGGATATTAGTATCCAATGACCCTAGATGGATACATAGAATATTAGTTGTAAAGGAAGCTACTTGTCACTCTAGTAGATAATGTTTCAGTGCATAGAGTACAGAAGACAGAGGGAGTATGATGCTTTAGAGGAAGTGACTGCAGAATATTTTGAGGTTCGACATGGTACGACAGGATGGATAGATTACTGATGACTCTAGGATTTACTGAGAGTAAAGAGGATTCCAACCTTTGCTTCAAGGTTGAAGGTGGAAGACCAGTGATGCTCCTATGATGTGTCGATGCACTATTTTCTAGACATGGAGGTGTGACAGAATGAAGATGGAATTTTCCTCAGACAAGGGAAGTATGCAGTAGAGATCCTGAAGAGGTTCAGGATGATGGACTGCAAGGCCATGACCACACCTATGGCATCGAACATGAAGCTATTGAGTGATGCTTCATCAAAGACAGTTGATGCTATGATGTATAGTCAGATGATTGGGTCCTTGATGTACCTAACAAACACAAGACCAGATATTAGCTTTGCTGTGAACACCTTGAGCCAGTTCCTGACAGATCTGAGACATGTTCACTTGATTGCTGCAAAGCATATTCTGAGGTACCTGAAGGGTGCAGCTGATTATGGGCTCAAGTATAAGGCAAGTCTGAAGATTAACTTGGAGGGTTATGTTGATTTAGATTGGGCAGGAAATGCCATCGACAGGAAGAGCACTTCAGGGTGTTGCTTCATAATGGGATCAGGTGTGATCTCTTGGTTTAGCAGGAAGCAATCCTGTGTGGCACTGAGTACAGCTGAAGCAGAGTATGTCGCAGCTTGTTCAGCTAGTTGTGAGGCAGTATGGCTAAGGAAGCTACTGTATGATTTATTTGATCTCCTGTTGGATGCTAATTGTATACATTGTGACAACCAGAGTTGTGTGAAGTTGTTAGAGAACCCGGTGTTCCATGACAAGTCGAAGCATATCGAGATCAAGTATCACTATATCATGGATATGGTGCGGAGGGGAGCAGTGAAGCTCTAGTATGTTGTGATGGATGAATAGATAGATGATGTGTTGATGAAGCCATTAGCCAGAGTGAAGTTTGAATACTTTAGGGAGAAGCTTGGTGTTCTCCAGATCGAGGTCCCTTCTAAGGGGAAGTGATGAGTCCGTGAGCCATTATGACATGGTGAGAGGATTGGTTCCTTCCATGGTTAGATATAAGGGATGAGCCATTCTATCATGGTGAGAGGATTGGTTCCTTCCATGGTTAGATATAAGGGCTGAGCCATTCTATCATGGTGAGAGGATTGGTTGCTTCCATGTCATATATGAGTGTTGAGACATTCTAATATGACTGTAGGATTGGTTCCTACATGATCAGATATAAGGGCCATTTCCATTCTTGGAATGGAGGTGCCTGGTCAGTTACCAGGAATACTTGGTCTAGGACTAAGGGCCATATGATGATCATATGTGAGCACATATCCATTCTAATGTGATTGAGGGATGTGTTCCCACTTGATCAGATATAAGGGCTTATTCCATTCTCTTGGAGAATGGAGGCACCTGGTCAGTTACCAGGAACCCTCAACCTGGGGTTGAGAGCCTTTCCATCATGGTTGCAGGATGGGTTCCCACATGGGTGGATATAAGTGCAGATCCTTTCCATCGTGGTTGCAGGATGTGTTACCGCATGGGTGGATATAAGTGCAGATCCTTTCCATCATGGTTGCAGGATGTGTTCCCGCATGGGTGGATGTAAGTGCAGAGCCTTTTCATCATGGTTGCAGGATGTGTTCCCACATGGGTGGATGTAAGTGCAAAGCCTTTCTATCATGGTTGCAGGATGTGTTCCCGCATGGGTGGATGTAAGTGCAGAGCCTTTCCTGCATGGTTGCAGGATGTGTGCCCACATGGTTGGATATAAGTGCAGAGCCTTTTTAGCATGGTTCCAGGATGTGTTCCTGCATGGATAGATATAAGTGCTGAGCCTTTCCGATAGGGTTGTGGGATGTGTTCCTGAATGACTGGATGTGAGTTCTAGGCCTTTCTAATGTGATTATAGGATTGGTTCCTACATGATTAGATGTGAGTGTTGGGTGTGCCTTTCTGACATGGTGTTGGATGTGTTCCTCTCATGGTCAGATGTAAGTGCTAGGTGGGCCATTTTGACTTGGTGTCATATATAAGCACTGAAGAAGACCTACATGGAGGCTAGGCATACAACCAGCATAAAAAGGGCTGGCTCTATAAAACTTCATGTGATGAGAAGAATCATGAGATAGCACCCGTGATGATGATCCAACAGTGATGATCTAGATCAAGTGATGATCTAGATCCATTGATGATGATCCAGATCGAGTGATGATGATCCAGATCCAGTGATGATCCAGAGCCAGTGATGATGATCCAGATCGAGTGATGATCCAGATTCAATGATGATGATCTAGATTGAGTGATGATCCATATCCAGTGATGATGATCCAGATCAAGTGATGATCCAGATCTAGATGAAGATGACTTGAAGATGAAGATGACTTGAAGATGACGAGGACTCGATGATGATCCAAATGATACAGAGAAGAAGACTTGTGTTGATAAATTGTGTCGAGAGAATACCTTCCTTGTTAAGAGGGAGTGTTAATGTATTCGTAACTTTGGAATGTATTCATCCGTATATCTTATGTATTGTACCCCCGATGTTTATTCTAGGATGTGTCTGTAATGTATTTGAGTCATGTCATGCCCCGATCTTACTATCGGGAGGTTCTATAATGTAAACAAGTCATGTCAAGTCATTATGGGTAACCCTCCTATTGGCCAAGGGTTAAAGTCACCTCAGTTGTGGGGCCCTAGGGTTATTAGACTATCCTAGAGAAGTTGACCCTAGGTGAGTCATTGTAAGTCGGGGAAATAGTCCCCACTGTTGTTTTAAGGATAACCCTTCTTGTTCGTCGAAGGAGGAAAATTCCCCACAAGTTGTTGGGCACTAGGGTTATTAGACACTCCTAGAGATGTCGGCTCTAGTAAGTAATTGTTAAGTGAGGCCGACATGTTGGAGTGGGTTTCAAGTG
>LPNX010096267.1:130819-188968 GCA_001517045.1 Pseudotsuga menziesii
TACACACAGTCACTCATTGGGGCGCATGAGTGAGAGAGAAGTTGTTGGGATCAAAGAGAGAGACTAATGCTGTTGGGAGATCATCTTTATGTTTTCAATTTTTACTTTTGGTGCTGATTCTATCTCTGAGGAAGTTACAGGGTTTTCTCCTTTGTGGTTTCCTTGAGGAAAATTCTTTGTGTCTCTTGTCTCTTGTGTTTAATGCTGTGCATGTTATTATCTTAGTTAAGGATCCTAAGATCATAATTCTAGCTTGAATGATAAAAATCTAACAAAAGTAACAAAATAACGAGAGACACCAAGAGATTTTACTTGAGCTGGTCCCCATACATCTGTATGGACAAGATCAAACTTTTCACTCTTCTTTTATTTCCCAACCTTGAGAAAACTAACTCTCCTCTATTTTTCATAAACATAGTTCTCACATAATTCCAAACTTACCTTCTTCAGATCTAGAAGCAGATTCCTTGAGTGGAGAATCTGCATCCCCTTCTCACTCATGTTCCAAGCCTATGATGCCACAACGACGCAGTTGTTTCTGTGGAAGCTACAGAGATAGAATAATCAGTATTATGAGAACATAAATTTAACATACCTATCCTATCTCCTTTTTATATTACCATTGATCCTTTAGTGACCTTCCACCACGTTTCTCCAAATGTAGACAAACAACCACAATCTTCCAACTACCCTGTTGAGATCATATTTCTTTTCATAATAGGAATGTGCCTTACATATTTTAGCAGCCAGTCATTTCCATTATTTAACTTAATCTGTACTTTACCATTTCTGTCAATTTTACATGGTTCATCATCCCCCAATAAAACATGTCCAAAATAACCTTGAACAAAATCATGAAAGAATTTCCTATGGGGTGTAGCATGACATGAAGCCCCTGATTCTATTACCAAGTAATCACTAGTATTATCTAATGTAAAAATCAAAGCATATTGTAACACATCACCTGCTACATTTTCTTCTTGGGTAGCCTTCTTGTTGCCTCTCACCTTTCTTCTTTGGTGCTCTGCAGTCTTTCTTCAAGTGTCCTTTCTTACCACAGTTCCAACACTCTATTTTTCCAAATATGGACTTGGATCTGCCCTTTTTATACTTTCTGCGATGTCCTAGGCTCCTTCCTCTCTCATTTTGTCTCCCTCTGCTCTCCATGGTCAAAGCATTACCTGATGCCTCACATGTGCCTTTTCTTCACATTTCCTCGCTAAGAATAACACCAAAAACATCATCAAAATTAAGAGTGTTTGAACTAGGAAAATAGTTACTTACATCCATGACCAAGCTATTCTAGCTTTCTAGAAATGAACACAAGATTAGAAGAGCCCTAACCTCATCATAAAAGTTCATGTTTATAGAACTTAACTGACTGGTAAGTGTATTAAACTCATTTAAATGATCGACAACAGATCCACCTCCCAAAATCTTCATATTAAATAAATGCTTCATTAAAAATACCTTGTTGGAAGTCGAGAGTTTTTCGTATAGCTTACCCAATGCGCTCATTATGTCCTCCGTTGTTTTTTCTTTCAAAATATTGAAATCCACCGACGAAGCCAGGAACAACCATATTGTTCCCAGTGCCTTTCTATCAAGAACCTCTCATTCTTCATCCTTCATAGCCACTAATTGTTTTTCTTTTCCTCCCAATGGAAGGTATAGATCCTTTTGGTACAGATAGTCCTCCATTTGCATCTTCCATAACTGATAGTTTTGGCCTTAAATTTCTCGACCCTATACTTTCCCTCTTCTGCCATTGCTCCCACTCAAACCAGGAACCCTTCTTTCTTGTGAGTTTACCATCCAAATAGACCTTTTGGCTTTGATACCAATTGTTAGAAAATAGGACCGCAGAGAAATAACAAATATACAGTTAAATAATTAAACAAGATGCAAAACACATTAAACACATTAGAGAGAGACATAGTTATAACGTGGTTCACCCAAACAATGGGCTACGTCCACAAAGAAATTGCCAGTCCTTTTATTACAGTCCAGAAAGATGAAGGGATCCAACCTACAGCAAAATCGTTGCACTTCCTCTTCACTCTCTCATAGTCTCTCTCACACAATCATAAATATTATTTTCAATGCCATAATACCATACATAGCCATGTTACAATGCTTTCTTTTATAGGGGAAAAATACCATGGTAAAATACTACGGTTAACCCAATACCATGGGTCCGCATAACTGTTGGCCAACACAGTACACCTGGGGTACAAACACTACTGAATAATATCTCTGGATCTGAAAGATCAGGATCCACAAACCAACACTACTTTCTATGCATGGAGGTGTGGCGGAATACAGATGGAATCTCCCTGGGACAAGGGAAGTATGCAGTAGAGATTCTGAAGAGGTTCAGGATGATGGACTACAAGGCCATGACCACACCTATGGCATCGAACCTGAAGCTATTGAGTGATGCTTCATCAAAATAGGTTGATGCTATGATGTATCGTTAGATGATTAGGTCTTTGATGTACCTGACGAATACAAGACCCGATATTTGCTTTGTTGTAAACACATTAAGCCAGTTTCTGACAGATCCGAGACATGTTCACCTGATTACTGCAAAGCATATTCTGAGGTACCTGAAGGGTATAGTTGATTATGGGCTCAAGTATGGGGTGAATCAAAATATTAATCTAGAAGATTATGTGGATTTGGATTGAGCAGGCAGTGCCATTGATAGGAAGAGCACTTCGGCATGTTGCTTCAGTATGGGATCAGGTGTGATCTCTTGGTTTAATAGGAAGCAATACTGTGTGGCACTGAGTACAGTCGAAACAGAGTATGTCATAGCTTGTTTGACTAGTTGTGAGGTAGTGTAGGTGAGGAAGCTACTATCTAATTTGTTTGATCTCCAGTTAGATTCTACTTGTATATATTGTGACAACTAGATTTGTATGAAGTTGTCATAGAACCTGGTGTTCCATGACAAGTCGAATCATATCGAGATCAAATATCACTATATTAGGGATATGGTGTAGAGAGGAGCAGTGAAGCTCCAGTATGTTGTGACGGATGAGAAGATAGTTGATGTGTTGACCAATCCATTAGCAAGAGTGAAGTTTGAGTAGTTCAGGGAGAAGCTGGGTGTTCTCCAGATTGAGTTCCTTCCAAGAGGAAGTGATGAGTCTGTGTGCCCTTCTAATGTGGTGGTAGGATTGGTTCCTTCCATGGTCAGATGTAACTGCAGAGCCCTTCTAACATGGTGGTAGGATTCGTTCCTCCCATGGTCAGATATAAGTGTTGAGCCTTTTTGACATGGTGGCAGGATGGGCCTCCCATGGTCAGATGTAAGCGCAGAGCCTTTCCCTAGATGGTAGATGGTGTTTCCTACCATTCTAGTGGATGTAAGTGCTGAGCCTTTCTGACATGGTGGTAGGTTATGCCTCCCATGGTCAGATGTAAGTTCAGATCCCTTCTGACATGGTGGTAGTATTGGTTCCTCCCATGGTCAGACATGAGTGCTGAGCCTTCCTGGAATGGTGGCAAGCTAGGCCTCCCATGGTCAGATGTAAGCATAGAGACTTTCCCCAGATGGTAGATGGTGTGTCCTACCATGTCGATGGATGTAAGTGTAGATCATTTCCCTGGATGGTAGACAGTGTGTCCTACCATGCCGGTGGATGTAAGTGTAGATCCTTTCCCTGGATGGTAGATGGTGTGTCCTACCATGCCGATGGATGTAAGTGCAGAGCCTTTCCTCGGAAGGTAGATGGTGCTTCCTACCATGCCGGTGGATGTAAGTGTTAGGCCTTTCCTCAGATGGTAAATGGTGTGTCCTACCATGCAGATGGATGTAAGTGTTGGGCCTTTCTAACATGGTGACAAGCTGGGCCTCCCATGGTCAGATGTGACTGATGGGCATGCCTTTCTGACATGGATGTTGTATTTTTTACTCCCATGGTCAGATATAAGTGTTGGGTGGTCATTTTTGACATAGGCATTGGATGTGTTCCTCCCATGATCATATATAAGTGCTGAAGAATATGAAGACCTACATGGAGGCTAGGCCTACAACCAACATGAAAAAGGGTTGGCTCTATAGAACTTCCTGTGACGAGTAGAATTGAGAGATAGCACCATTTGATCAAGATAGTGAAATAAGTGACGATGATGATCCAGTAATGATTGAGCTTTGATGATGATCTAGTGATGATCCAGTGACGAAGACTTGTGCTAATGAATTGTGTCTAGAGAATACCTTCCTAATTAAGAGGGAGTGTTGATGTATTTGTAACTTCGGAATGTATTCACTTGTATATTTCATATATTGTATTTCATTTGTCCCCGATGTTCCTATCGGGAGAATCATTAATGTAATAAATTCATGTAAAGTCATACAGGTTAACCCTCCTTGTTAATCGGGGGGGGAATTCCCTGCAGTTGTGGGGCACTAGGGTTATTAGACTCTCCTAGAGAATTTGGCTATGGTAAGTGATTGTCAAGTCAGAAACTAGTATAAATAGAGAGTGATAATCTCTATTTGAAACACACACTCACCCAGCTATAGTGCATAGGTGAGAGAGGAGAATCTCGCTCAAGTGAGAGAGAGAACAGCTGTTGGAGATCATCTTTTTGTCTTTGGATTTTACTGTTGCCATTGGTGCTCATTATATCTCTGAGGAAGTTGTGAGGTTTTCTCCTTTATGGTTTCCCTAAGGAAAATCTTTGTGTCTATTGTCTCTTGTGATTACTGTGCATGTTATTCTCTCAAATAAGATCCTAAGATCATATTGCTTAAATGATAAAAATATAACATTAGGGAAATAAAAAAAAATACACACAATTCTTGGCCCTCTTTCAACCTCCTCAAATATTTACAAGTCAGTATAGACATAGGTCTGGTCGCCTCTCTACAAAACGTAGTTTTCTTCTGAACGATGGAACCCTTTCAACCTCTACAACCTAGATATTTAATCTACTCTGTTACCCCTCTATTGAGTCGGTCCTATAACAAATTTAAACAAATGGTTCAATGGCTGATCTCCATGCAGGGAGTCACGACTCGCTATTATTCCTACAACTCTAACAGGATATGATTAAGCATAATGACTCATCAGTATCTAGAATATTCATAAAAACATAGGTTATTTACAATGTAACAGTATAGGGACTATTAAATCAAAATGTGTAGACCCCTTCCTAGGCCTAATCTAGCATTGAACTTGGAATTTTAAATGGAGAGTAGGATGCTCCTGCATCAAACTCCCCAGGAAAAAGAAATATGACCTCCAGGTCATAGTCTTCCAACTGCAATATACCTGGATCCCAAAATTTGTTTTGTAGTTGCTATTGTTCATTAATCATGTAATTAACTTCCTAGTCTTCCACATTCATCCAAATAACTACCTGTACCTCATCATTACCATTCCTCTTACATCTCTGCATGAGGTGCCATAACTCATCTATCTCCTCATCCAGTCAGCTTCTTTGTTGAAACATCTTTGTCTAGATGTCATTCTCCACTGCAATTTTCTTTTGCCTAGAAGTATAAATAAATTCCAAATATTTCTCCCGATGCTGTACAACAGGTTCACTATTGCTACTTCTCTCATCATCTTCATCCCGATATTGAGCTTCCATATTGTCTTGCAAGACAATCTCTACTTCATCATCAACCATCCCAGCTATCCATTTGCATAATACCTGCAATAAAATTAGCAAATGGATATGTAAAACATAGACATTCCATATGTCCATAGTTTTACCCTCATTTTCATCCTTTCAAACTGTTGGAAAATATTCATCAACTGTCCCTCTATGCCGACTGTGCAACTTGCAATTAAACACATATTGTCATCTTGAAAAACATAAGGAATTTTAGGCTCAACGGATGCCTTCTCTTCCATTCTCCCATGCTTATTTGTTTCTGTGAAACAGTATTTAAGATATTCAAAATATCTCACATCAACATCCTAATTTTCCTTTGTATACTGATATGAACTATTTTCTTTGTTCACGAACTTGTCAGCAAACTCTATATCAGCATCCTCTTTCTCTTCTTCAAGGTACACACCTTGCTCAGGTTCACACATCATGTGAACTTCCTCATGCTCAGCTGCCTTGAGTATTTCCTCTTTCTTCACCCAAACACTATTCTTATGCTTGAGATCCCTGGCACATAACCTCTTTACAGGCCATTGCACCTTCTTCTTCAACCTCCATACATAATACTGACCTCCTGTAGCTTCCTCATGCAAAATTTTAGTCACCTTACTAAGCATTTCCTTCAGCTCAGCAACCTCTCTGTCAAATTTTCTTTGACTCATCCTCTTGACACCATTTGCTTTGGCATATTCCTTTTTTCTAATGTTGCTTCCTTTTGAACCCTTTAGATGACTTTCAGTAACCACCTTCCATACCACCTCCATGATCTTTCCCACACTCATGATGAACTGCAAAAAATCCTACCCTCTCAACACCTCATCAAGATTCCTCCTACTTTACTATTGGCATTTTCTTGGTTCTCACATAGAACCTTTGAGCACTCCCTATGATCTCTACAAGCTTTAAGCTTTGCATTCATTTCCTACAGCACTCTGCTTTTAGGGTTCCCATACCACAATGTCCTTCTCAACTCCTCTAGTTAGAAATCAGCATTCCGTCCTCATACTGCAAATTAATATTGCAAGCCTCCTCTCCATAGTGTGCAAATATTTGTGCACCCACTATGATACCAAAAACTGGTGCAGGGGTTCAGACCAAAACCAACCCAACCAGCACCTCCAGGTTCTTCATCTTCCTAGACTTGGTAGGATCTCCAAATTTAGCTTTAAACGCCAATTTCCACACTAAAATTTCCTTCCCATAATTTTCCTTCCGCCTCTGCCTTTCCATAATAGGAGTTTCGCAACTCACTTTTTGCAGGAAGGTTGTAGGATGCGGGATCTAAAACGCCCAATGTTGTGTTCTGCAACTCTCTTTCTGCAATGACCTTCCCGTAACTTCCTCTTCGCAACTTTCTGCTTGCAATTATTTCCCCGCAATATTTTTCAACTGTTAGATATTTTCATTGTAGCCTTCGCCACAGCCGAGGATTTTCCTTTTTATGCAGATCTCCCAAACCTTGGTGGATCAGCTATGTCCCTCAAAAATCCAATTGTGGATTCCTCCTCGACCGTTATATCTACATCTGCGGGTCCAATCTCCACCGTCCGTTTTCTGCAAAAACTCGTTAAGTCAGAAAACTTGTGTTCTACGCAGATTTGATCAAAGAATTGATCAATTCGGCTTCCAACCCCTTTGATCCATCATTCTAGTCCTCCTATGCATGCATCTACCCTATCCTTCAATGATTCCAACAAAATTCAACTCTTAAACCAACAATTGCAGAGAAATCTACAAATATTCATGAAAACGCCGAAATCGCTCTACACAGCTATGCTGCTCCAATTAATGCATACATCTAGACTAATGGCACTCAGGACACATGGCTAACTTCTATTAGGGAAACAAAATCAAATACACACAACTCTTGGCCCTCTTTCAGCCTCCTCAAATATTTACAAGTCGTTACATACACAAGTCTGGTCGGCTCTCTACAAAACGCAATTTTCTTCTGAAAGATCGAACCCTTTCAACCTCTACAACCTAGCTATTTAATATACTCTACTACCCCTCTATTGAGTCAGTCCTGTAACAAATTTACAAAGCATGATGTAAAAATTTATCTGTCTAAACAAACGGTTCAGCGGTTGACCTCCATGCAGTGTGTCATGACACACTATTATTCCTACAACTCTAACAGCCTATGACTAAGCAGAATGACTCATCACTATTTAGAATATTCATAAAAACATAGGTTATTTACAATGTAATAGTATAGGGACTATTAGATCAAAATGTGTAGACCCCTTCCTAGTCCTAATCTAGCATTGAACTTGTAATTTTCAATGGAGAGCAGGATACTCCTGCATCAAATAGTCTTACCGAAATTTCAACCCACAAAACTTCTTACTGGTCTATATGTGGGCCTTCATAGAAGAGATATTGTCTGAACTCGGCTACATCTCACCCTCGCAATTCATCCTCCCAAATTGCGAAATCATCAAGTTTTTTCTCCTACCAGTCCTAGATCTGATTTGTTCCCACGAAAGATTCCATATAGTTAAAAAGGTCCCCTTAGGAACCACGTCCCAACAACAGAACCATTTGTTGGCACAAAATTGAGAATGGGGTTCTTGCGCATGTGTAACACCCCAGTTTTGATCATGTTGCATTAATGTATATGATGTAAATATTATATGGAATCATGACAAGGAGCTCAAGTCCAAGACCCTGTCATTGATTAATCTTGGTATATAGGCGATCATGGTTGATGCCTATGGTTTCTGTGCTAAGTCAAGCATGTTTGTAAACATCATGTAAATATCCAATTTAATGAAAAACCCATAGCCAACTATGTTAATGCAACGAATAATGAGATGGGGGCATGATTTTCCTAGTATAAGGGGGTGGGAATGTTGACCTTGAACCAATTTGGGGAAAAGCCATGTGTCATGGGGATAACCCATCAAAACTATCAACTAACCTCTTTCTTGTCTTTTCTTCCCAACCATTTATTCTGCCAAAAGGTGGTTGAGGTAGTTATTTCTTGGAAGGGGAAGAGTATGGGAAAATTTGAATTGGGCAGAGCACCCAGTTTCGAATGCCATGTTTTTCTTTCATGGACAAGAAAACATTGAAACCATATGCTAGTTTGACTCCTGCGTTCACATTTTCATTTTACTCTCATGTTTTGGGAGCTGCGGGGGGATCTGGCTCATCCACCATCTTCATTATCCATTTGGGGGAAAGCTCTATAGTAACTGAGCTCTTCATGTGTGTATCCTTCGTGTTCTACGAGTATTCTTTCCTTGGAGAGATTGTGATTGCTATGTTTCAGCGTACCTTGAACTACAAAGTGTATGAGACCCTGTTACTCGGGTTCCAGAGTAAAGCCTGTGTTATGGAGTCTCCCTGTGGTGGTTGTGTTGTGCACCCTAGTTTGGGTCTGGACTGTATACAAGACTTAGGAGTGGGAGAGACATAGAATGCACTTGATAAACCTAGTGTGGAACCTCACAATAATATAAGAGTGGTTGGTAAACCTGCTATGCACATCCTGAAGAGCACTAGAAGGGAAGGTGTAGTCTGCGGGACTTTGGAGCAGAGAAGGGGACACTTCCTTGTGTTGGGTGTGTAGGAAGTGGGGAAGCCAGGCCAGATTTGTCTTGTGAAGGTGTTCTTAGCTCTATAGATGAGCTCACTAGCTTAGCAGTTCTTCCTATCCATTTCCTTAGAAGCCTAATAAACCCAACTGGAAAGATGGCTTGGCTGGTAGCTTGATAAACCCATCTGTTGGCTTGGTTGTGTCTTATTGAGTTTGAACTTGTAAGTAACCTTTAGCTAGACAATCTGATAAACCCAATAGTGAGATTCCTTGACTGTGTGCAGTCTGATAACCCATTTGTTGGCTTGACCGGTCCTTAAGATGAATTATTGGCTTAACGGTGATCAATCTATAAAATCCAACTGTGAGATGGCTTGGTTGAGTGGCCTGTGAAACCCATCTTTTGGTTTTTTTCCCCTACAGCCTGATAAACCCAACTATGTTGGCTTGGCTGAGTTTTGTTGCACCCTTGGCTATGTATGAGTTTGCTAGTGTTCCCTTACTCCTTGAGTAAATCATGCCCAACTCGGGGGTGGCAGTGTTGCTGAGAGATTGATGAGCGCACTGACCTATGGTTGGGTGGAACGTTGTAGCGACATAGCTGGTTGTGGGATAGGTTCTTCTCAAGATAAGTGTTCTTGTCTATGTTAATCTATGCAATTATGTTTCTTGCATTGTAATTGCTTGATGGAATGTGATGAACATGTTCCTATGTTGAATTAATGCATTGTTCCTTTGAATAACTGCAATTGTAGGCATCTATGTATGTTTTCCCTCAATGCATTTTAAACGTTGCAGGGTCATATTGGCCAAATTGGTGATGGACTGAATGATCAAATCGATCTAAGACTCCAGTTAGAAAGTTAAGTTTCCTACTAGAAACCTTCCTTTCTGTAATATGTGGGATGCAGGATTTCAGGATGCGGGATGCTGGTTCGTAGATCTAGGTTTCCGCAATTTTCCCTTCTGCAACTTGCGGGATGCGGGGTGTGGGTTGTGGGATGTATTTTTAAGAATTATGGATTTCTACAATTTCCATTAACCAACAGTCCTTTCCGATGTGGGATGCGGGATCACGGTGTCGCAATTTCCACAATTCACAATCCCGCAATTAAATTTTCTGCCCTGTCAATCTTTGTGGGATGATTCTTCATCATTGATATGTTTCCAATGCAGGGTGTGGGATGTGGTTTGTGGGAAGTGAGATTGCAATTTTTGTAACTTTTCGATCCCGCAACTCAAGTTTTCTGCCCCGTTGATTTTTATGGGTGGATTCCGAGCCGTTGATTCAAGTTCGGATGTGGAACCCTTCGTGATCGTTGATTTCTGTCACGTTTTCTCTCCGTTGTCTGATCTCCTCTGAGATTATTCCTTGCAGATCATCGGATTTATCAATGGAAGACAAGAGGGAGCCTGACAGTATTGGAAATGTCGAGAAGTGTTTCACGGCCATGCCCTGTGTTCGATAAACAGTAAAGGATCTCGATGAAATTTTTAATTCCGCATGATAATGGGGTATGGGCACATGACAGCATGGGCCTACAAAAGGCATCATTGTAGTCTAGTGTGCTAGAATTTTCAATCCCCTTAAGGGGGGAGGTGTTACCTGAAACAAAACCAAGGCCAATGTAAGATAGGGATTATTTAATTGTATGGTTGTGATTGGGGTTTTATAATAGAAAACATTCCAAATATAATTAATTGCAATACACCGCAACAACACTTATCCATATTCATTATTCATCACGAGATAACAAAAAAAAACATAATAGAGTATCCGCAACAAAAACATTTAAGGGGTCCAATAATCCTTTTCCATTACAAAAAATAGATATCCATTATAGTAGCTTACATCATGGCTCTAGGCCTTACATTCACTATGGATTTACCCATCATCAAAGATACAAATTAAACCCAAAATCCAAATACATAACTCTGATTGTATATTTTTTTTCCTCTGTCCTCGACGAGTATGATCTTCTAATACTCAAATTCTCTTAGCTTTGCACTTATGCACTTCTTTCTCTCCCTCTTCTGCTTATCCTTATCTTCCTTTTATACTCAAGTAGTGGGTCCAAAAGTTGTTGCGGTCGTTACCCATTTTCCACAACTTCCTTCTTTGGGTTTCTCTTCTTTTTCCTTTTCTAGTCCTCTTCAAAAGTGAAGGATTCAACACCTGGTTTGAGATAGTTTATTACATCAGTTGGTGATAACTCGGTCATGAATTGGCAAGGTTCGATGCTCTGACCACTTTCCTATCCTTCTTGAATTCGATTTGGGTGGGCATAAACTAGGCTCACCATTTAAGTAAAGCCCATTTTGGGCCCAAGAAAAGGAGTTTCAAAACCTAAATAAGAGTTGTTGGATTTATGTTGATGAACAGTTGGGAGTAAGTCTCAATTTGGGTGAGGGGGAGATTTATTAAACATGACGACATGATTAGGGATATTGAGTGGGAGATCAGAGAGGTCACTACAACACTTTCATGGGGTGTTGATGATGATTATACTCAAAAGGTGTTAATCAACCTTGAGAAAAAAATAAATAAGATACTAAACAATAAGTACATTGATTTGCAATTGAAAAGTGAGGCATTTTGGTTATCCATGGGGGATTAGAACAAAAAGTACTTGCAAAATTTTTCTAAATCTAAGTGGCTACATAATACAATTTGGGAGATGAAGGATGAGTCTAGCCAGCTAGTTCAAGGGTTTAATGGGATAGCTTACATGGGAATTCAACATTTTCAAGGAATTTTTTCAGATCCCGATTGGTCCAATTTGGGGAAGATCATGAAGATTGTTTCTCTATTTCCAATAATGGTGGAGGTTGGACAGTGGTGATTTTTTTTGTCCAGTGATCAAGTAAGAATTATGGGAGTAACTCCACACTTTTCAAAAAGTTAAGGGTTTGGGTTCTTTTGGTTGGACGATCGAACTTTTTCTGGAATTTTTCAAAGTGAATATCTTCTTAAGGTATAGAGAAAGTGTTGGCTTGACAAATTAACACTCTTTGCATCTCTTTGCATCCTCCAAATACACTTTTTAACTCTTCATTTGATCCTTTGACCCCATAAATTCCTCTATATTTTCATATATCTACCCAAATACCCAGCAAGTATACTAAGGTATGATAATTCATCAAGATCCTTTGATTTCCTTTGATTTAATGCTTAAATATATTCTTGAAGGATTTGTGACTTATTATATTTCTACAGCATACTTTGATTTATGCAGCATACTTTGATATTCAACAGCAGGTTAGATATTATGAAGGCTATCCACACTTCAGATATGGTCAGCTCATTCAAACAAAACCAAGTCCACCCAACTCAATTCTTGTTGATGACTCATGTATAATCAATGCAAACTTCATCTCTAGGAACTACATGCCATAGAGATGAAGATCTAATATTAGATGACAAATAAAAGCATCTTTCGAAGCACAAGAAGGGAATTATGAAAACAGTTATATCATTAATAGATGATAGAGTTTGTTACTAAGAAATCGGGATTGGTTATCTCATTTCCTAGGATATAAAAATCCATGGATCGAAAATGTAAGAGGGATATATACACAGAAATACAATGAACAGTTAATAGAAGGATTGCGCTACCCAAGTGCTGGTTTTTTTCTGAATTTGACAGAGGTCATGATGTCTTTATAATACACATATGATTTTGTAAACGATAATCTGATTCATTTCCTGTTGTTAATGTTTTTCTTTTATACGCCTGTAGTTTAAATTTCTTAGTCTGTAAATCCCATAGGGACTTGTGGTCTCCTTGGCAAGGATCCACCAACATAGACCATAATCCCTTCCCCTGTAACTTTGATTTTTTGTAAAGGATAGATGGATTAACTAATTGTTTTCAGTTTTCATTAGAAATAAGAATTAGTCAAGCAACTTTAGAAACCAGATTTGTATATGACTGGAATCTATTACGTATTGCTTAATTATTGTTGGAATATTGTGCACATCATTGTTAGTCTAGAACCGAGCTCGGATGTTAGGGTAGATTGATTTAAAAGAATTGATTTGAATTCTTAGTTTTATAGATTTGATCTGTTTTGTTGTAGATTCAAATTCTAGTTTAAAGTCATACATTGCTTCTATAAAATTGGGTTCCAAATGAAATGAACTTAGTTGTATTTTCTTCTAAATTATAGAATATGTAGATTGCATTCATTTAATTATGGTTTAAGCTTTAAGTTAATTCAGTTTTGTATTTTTGCAAGATTTAATTTCAGAATATAACTCTAGATTTTATTAATAGGATCCTTTGCAAATTACATTTATTTTGTTGTAGTTTCAAAATGCAAGTTAGTTTAGAATTGTTTCAATTATAGAAGTGACTCATTTTAAAGATTAGGATGAACAAGTAAGCTCTATGCTAATATTAAATTTCTTAAAAGACAATTCACTAATTTAATAAGAGATTTGAGGTATTAAACGATATATCAATTTCATAAGTTCATTGTATGTCACTTACTATGTTTTCTATGTTAATATGTAGTTTCTGCTCATTTAGTCCTAGTTCACTTTCTGTCACCTATTCTACTTTCTGTGTCAATATGTAGTTTTCTGCTTATTGAGGCTAGTTTCTAAATTATGTTAGGATAAATGGTTCTAATTGGTTTATGCTTTAGTATTAGAATTATTTTGAAGATAGCTTAAAAGGTATTTCCATTTCTGCTTGACATTTGAATTTTTTGTAGATCTTAGATGTGAGAGTATTCAGTTAGCATTAGGATTTTAAATTTAAATGAGTTTGATGATTATTAGATTAGGAATCTTAGTATTAAGCATTTCAAATAATCTCTAGATTAGAGTAAATCAGTTTAGAGTAGATTAGATAAGGATAGACCCTAATCCTGCATATACAAAACTTGTGCCTCAAAGTTTACCTCCCTGGGTTGACATTTTATGAAGGATATTTGTAGTGATATATTTACCCAACATTTTGGCGTCGTTGCCGGGGAGGTGCTAAATGGGTTGGAGTCTAGGTAGATAGGTTGATTTTACATTACACAACAAGGGGGAGGGGAGCACGGTAAGATGATAGGTAAGAACCTGCGCATCCACTATAGTGGGGTGCCCCAAAGCATTGTTGTTATTCTTCCACAAATTTGTTCTTATGAAAAGTTTGATTTACTTAGGGCATGTTTCCCTTTCTGCAAATATAGATAGTTTACTCTCACATAGTTTAATTTCAGGCATATATGTTTTTTTTTTTTTGAAATCAAGGTAGTTCCCTTTCCTATAGTTATTTTTTAGACAAGTGTGTTTCTCCTTTCAATAGTATGCAAGAGTGTTTTTTCTTCAGCAAAAATAAGATTTCTTTCAAATAGCGATGTTTTTTTAGTTTTTTGGTTTCATAGTGTAGAGTTGGATTGCTTTCATTTCAATATTAGTTTTTGATTGCATATTAGATTATTTAAAATACTATGCCAACACTTAATTTCCACTTAGTTTCCTTGCTTTTGAATTAATGAATGCATTTGATTTCCTGCATGGATAACATTTCTGCAAATAGTTCAAATTAGTTTTAAAATTTGGACCTTAAAAAAATTTGGGTACTGTAAGAACCATGTTACTGACCCACCTGTGAAGCAGGACATTTGAACTAGTATAAGTTTAAGGATGTTCAAAAATTTGTTGAGTAAAGAAGGGATTATTACTACAAAGGGTTTCTTTAATCCTTGTTGCAGTATCTAGTCAATAACTGAAGAAGAATCCATCTTCCAAGATGGGAAAAAAATACATAAGTATCCTCAGCATGAAGATCTTGATCTATATATTTATCCTTCCTCATTTGATGAGGGAACTCAAGAATCATGGAATGCAGCTGAAGAAGAACAACAACTAGAACCTGAAATTACAGAATTTCTTGCTTTCCTGGTACCAGAGAGAGAATATCAACTTGGCTTAGAAATGAAGGATACTAAAAGAAGAAGCCAACCAAATCAAGAATCTATTAAGATATGGACAATTTCTTAGTTCCAACCTTTTACTTTTCAGCAATTTTTGAAATATATATCATATGAGAAGCTGGTTCCTAATATCAAGGTATTTGTTCATATACATTATGTGAATAAGAATGTTTTAGAAATCCTAATTCATAGGTGGTTACACTAGAAGTACGCATACACTTGAAATAATATTTCTACTTCCAGTAGCATAGGGTAGTTTAGGAAATAAAAAAATAAAATGAAGATAAAAAAAACTAAAGAGAAAAATAAGCTTTACTGTGAAAATCAGTTGTCTGGCACAATCTAGCAAGGATCTAGTTAGAAAACCAGGTGACTTGTTGGCTAGGCTCCATAATAATAATAAAATTGGTGGTGTCTACTTCATTTCTGCAAAAATATCTTTTGTTCTGTGCTCAACTGGATGATGGGATATTTATTAAGGATCTCCTTCCAGCAAGTTTCAACCCATCAACTTCAAACATTTTATGGGTCTGAAATTCGAGACATTTTTAGGTACCCTCGAGCCTGCATGCCTCAATGGCAAACATCCTTGTCATTTGTGAAGGAAATCCATTAAGGTTTCCTGGCAAGTGAATTCTACAGTTCATTCGACTCAAACAAATCTATTTATGATTGTTAGGATGTACCAAGTGCCTTGATTTCCATTAACATTAAGGGTGGAATATCTCGCATTGGTTAACAACTATCCTCATTGGTTGGTAATCCAATGATTTCTATCTATGTTTGACATCAACAAAATTTATTCACATTGGTATATTTGCACAAAGAGAAGGACATGGATGAAGACCTTGCAGTTCTTTAACTCTGTGATCATGGATAGTTTTCAGTAGTTGCAGCTTTCATTTTGGGTACAGAGCAGACTATTCCTCTATTTTCTACAGAAATCCATTAACATTCAGCACAGTGGACATCCTATCAGAAGAAACATTCTCAGTTTTGTAGCAGCACAATATTTGGGGGCAAAGCAAGAGAAGCTTGTCACATAAATTCCATTATGTCACAGTAATGACAACATGCAACAGAAATTCCTGACATCCAAAGTATTTATGAAGAACTTGGTCCTGTAAGGTAAAATTGATCTAAGGTAACTATCCTTTCTTTGAAATATGTTTATTGCATTAAATTTAAGGAAATTTTAGCATGGATTTTACTTACATACTTTCTAATCCTATGCCCTCATATGATTTATACCATACTCTTGCTTATCATAATCATTCTACCTTTGGTTGTCATCATACTTTTTCGAATATAAATCCTTTTTACCCTACCTTTGTATGTCATCATCTGATAACCATCCTTATATCTTATAAATAGATCTTCATCTCTATGGCACATAGTGCCTATAGATGAACATCTTATCACCTTAAAAGTATATGATTATGTTTCTTCTATCCATGCAACACTCGACTCATCCCTTTATGTTTTCATACACAACAATTCATCATTGCACTGGTAGTTCAAAATCTTCATATGTGCCATGCATTTGAATTATCGATAAGTACGAATCTTATGAATTACCATTACATCCAAATCTTTTGAAGTCTCAGGAAACTTTGTTCAGACTTATTATACACCTATCCAATAATCTTCACCATTTTCCCAGTTTCTATTTCATCCTCTCTTTTCCATCCAAGTTATAGTCTCAGAGCACATTATGGGGCGGAAGGGAGTTGAACGCCATGATCCAGGTTCTGTCTCTATGTTAGAAGGTTTTCCTAAATTCAATGCATGCAAGGAAAGATTTGAAGGCATATGGTATCAGTTTTTCCAAAAATTTTAGGGGTATGATGACGAAATTACAATGAAATTATCCCAGGGGTTTGATGGGAAAGTCGTGCACATTGGTGATTTTATCATGGAATTTTCTGAGAAAACAGTTGCTTGTGCCACTGGTTTTCCTTGTCATGGGGAGCGTTGGTTTAAAAAAAAACCCATAGAGCGTGAAATTTGTACCAAGTTTTTAAAAGAGGAGCATCAGTCTACAAACTGGAAGAAGGGTTTTCCTTGATATTGGATGCAAGATGAATGGCGCAATGTGCTCTATGTATTACAAAAAATATCTGACTTGCGAAGGAAGGTATGTCACCACTCTAAATTACCATGTCCGCCTACTTTTTCATTTTGAAGCCGAATTGGAAATTAATTCCCCATATTTTCTACGCATAAGTTTAGCTAAGATGTCAAGATGGGTTCAGAAGCACTTTGGAAATCCTTACAATAGCCTCTACCATCATGGTTTGATTAAGATCCTTATTGAATATGAATTACATATTCGTAAGGATACCTGGGCTAATTTTGTGGACAAAGTTTGGGGTCTCCCTTCATCCCGCAAGTCCTCATTCTCCACACATTCAAGTCTCTCCTCAGCCTAAAGGTCGTAAATTAGAAGCCATTCCTGACCCTGAGCCAGAACCACCCCTAATTGAACTTTTCTCCTCTGTATTATGAAAATCCAAAAGGCAACGACCTCAGCTGAAAATCCCTAATGTCGCAGAATCCACAATGTCATGACAAACCACTAGAAGTATGACAAAACAACTTGTTAAACCCTCTAATCCATCCCTCAATGTATAGCCATCTTTTTTATTGATCTGGAAGAATCCCCTGAGTCAGAGCCAGATCTCCCTAAGAAGAAAAAGCAAAAGAATACTCCAAGTCCACATCCTTCGTTGTCTCCTCAGAAATTTGACTTTGTATATAATAAACCTTCCGATTTGGTTCTTCCTGATTTTGGTTCTGAGCCTGTAGACCCTTATATGCATGAAAACCCTCCTATTTCAAAATATGGTCATGTGGAATATAATCCTAAACTGTTTAACCCTCAACAGTTTGACTATGGGTCTCCTAAAGATAATTCACCTACACAAGAACCATGTGGTGAACATATACCTGAAGTTTCAACCACCTCAGCTATACCTTCAGTCATTGGCTAGTTGCAGAAGAAAAATAAGAATATTAAGAAGCTTAGAGCAGTACTCAAGTCATACGAACAAGCCCAACAAGAAAAATACCTATTGATTGCAGAATCTGAGAAATATAATGAACAATGGAGAAATTATAGTCTTAAGCTCTTGCAGAAGAATGAGAAGTTGAGGGGAAAACGTGACAAAGCAGTTGTGAACATAAATTGCCTTCATAAATTAGTGAGGAATTGGAGAGTTGAGGCCTCTAAACACTTATCACATATCAGTATGTTAAAGAATAAATTGAAGGCGCGATCAAATCCAGCGGGTAGAAAACTAAACATCGTGGTCAATGCAGCATAAGCCCTGTCAGTGGTATAGAAACTTAGTTTTGAAATTTTGAACATGCATGTTTGCATGAGGACATGCAAATGCATAGGTGTGGGACAGAGAGTTTCCAGAGAACAAGCTAGTGAAGAATTGGATATCATTGACAATACATCATAAATTTTGTCAAAAAGATTGGAAATCAGTTTTGAAAATTTTTGAAATTTTGAAAAGGCATTTTTGCATGAGGACATGCAAATACACAGGCATGAGAGAGTGTTGGATTTCCAAATTGACACTCTTTACATCTCTTTGCATCCTCTAAATACACTTTTTATCTCTTCATTTAATCCTTTGACCCCATAAATTCCTCTATATTTTCACATATCTACCCAAATACCCAACAAGTATACTAAGGTATGATAATTCATCAATATCCTTTGATTTCCTTTGATTTAATGCTTAAATATCATTCTTGAAGGATTTGTGACTAATTACACTTCTGCAACATACTTTGATTTCTGCAGCATACTTTGATATTCAGCAGCGAGTTAGATATTATGAAGATTTTCCACACTTCAGATATGGCCAGCTCATTCAAACAAAACCAAGTCCACCCAGCTCAATTCTTGTTGATGGCTCATGTATAATCAATGCAATATTCATCTCTAGGCACTACATGCCATAGATATGAATATATGCTATTAGATGACAAATCAAAGCATCTTTCGAAGCATAAGAAGGGCATTATGAAAACAGTTATATCATTAATAGATGATAGAGTTTGTTACTAAGAAATCGGGATTGGTTATCTCAGTTCCTGAGCTATAAAAAGCCATGGATAGAAAATGTAAGAGGGATATATACACAGAAAATGAACGGTTAATAGAAGGATTGTGCTGCCCAAGTGCTGGTTTTTTTTAATTTGACAGAGGTCATGATGTCTTTATAATACACAAATGATTTTGTAGACTATAATCTGATTCATTTCATGTTGTTAATGTTTTTTCTTGTATACGCATGTAGTTTAAATTTCTTAGTCTGTAAATCCCATGGGGACTTGTGATATCATTGGCAAGGATCCACTAACATAGACCATAATCCCTTCCCCTGTAACTTCAATTTTTTGTAAAGGATAGATGGAATAACTAATTGTTTTATGTTTTCATTAGAAATAAGAATTAGTCAAGGAACTTTAGAAACCATATTTGTGTTGCTTGTGGAGCCCGATCTTCCAGATCCAGAGATATTATTTAGTCGTGTGTGTACCCTAGGTGTACCGTACAGTTGTTCCCCTTGCTCTAGGGCTCAGGGAAAAGTTTTTGGGATGTTTTTTGGCCAATAGTTTTGCGGACTCGTGGTATTGGGTTAACCGTAGTTTTTTCCCATGGTATTTTTCCCTTATAAAATAAAGCATTATAACACGTCTGTGTATGGCATTATAGCATTGTAAACAATCTTTGTGATTGTGTGAGAGAGACTATGAGAGTGTGAAGAGGAAGTGCAACGGTTTTTCTACAGGTTGTATCTCTTCATCTTTTTGGGCTATAAT
This sequence comes from Pseudotsuga menziesii, assembly GCA_001517045.1. Lineage (NCBI taxonomy): Eukaryota > Viridiplantae > Streptophyta > Pinopsida > Pinales > Pinaceae > Pseudotsuga > Pseudotsuga menziesii. The sequence continues at coordinate 150,774 of LPNX010096267.1, forward strand.
AAAAGCACTAGCAATTTCTTTGTGGACGTAGCCCATCGTTTGAGTGAACCACGTTAAATTTGTGTCTCTCTGTAATGTGTTTAATGTGTTTTTCATCTTGTTTAATGATTTAATTGTATATCTGTTATTGCTCTGTGGTCCTATTTTGTAACAATTTGTATATGACTGGAATCTATTACTTATTGCTTAATTATTATTGGAATAATGTGCACAACATTGTTAGTCTAGAACCGAGCTCGGATGTTAGGGTAGATTGATTTAAAATCATTGCTTTGAATTCTTAGTTTTATAGATTTGATTTGTTTTGCTATAGATTTAAATTCTAGTTTAAAGTCATACATTGCTTCTTTAAAATTCGGTTCCTAATGAAATGAACTTAGTTCTATTTTCTTCTAAATTATAGAATATGTAGACTGCATTCACTTTATTATGGTTTAAGCTTTAATTTAATTCAGTTTTGTCTTTTTGGAAGATTTCGTTTCAGAATATAGCTCTAGATTTTAATAGATTTATTTTGTTGTAGTTTCAAAATACAAGTTAGTTTAGAATGGTTTCAATTATAGAAGTGACTCATTTTAAAGATTAGGATGAACAAGTAAGCTCTATGTTAATATTAAATTTATTAAAAGACAATTCACTAATTTAATAAGAGCTTTGAGTTGTTAAACGACATATCAATTTCATAAGTTCACTTTCTGTCACTTACTCTATTTTCTGTGTTAATATTTAGTTTCTGCTCATTTAGTCCTAGTTCACTTTCTGTCACCTATTCTGCTTTCTGTGTCAATATGTAGTTTTCTTCTTATTGAGTCTAGTTTCTGAATTATGTTAGGATAAATGGCTCTAATTAGTTTATGCTTTAGTATTAGAATTAATTTGAAGATAGCTTAAAAGGTATTTCCATTTCTGCATGACATTTGAATGTTTTGTAGATCTTAGATGTGAGAGTATTTAGTTAGCATTAGGATTTTAAAATTAAATGAGTTTGATTATTATTAGATTAGGAATCTTAGTATTAAGCATTTCAAATAATCTATAGATTAGAGTAAACCAGCTTAGAGTAGATTAGATTAGGATAGGCCCTAATACTACATATACAGTGCTTGTGCCTCAAAGTTTACCTCCCTAGGTTGACATTTTATGAAGGATATTTGTAGTGATATATTTACCCAACAGGAAGTTTGAGTACAAGGAAAAATGCTAAGTAGTTTTAACACCACATTTTGGCTCTTATCCCAAAGGTATATTGGCCTTCCTCCTTTAGTGAATTTTGACCAATTTCATTATGTAGCAGTATTTATAATATTATTCCCAATTTGATTGATGTTTGGATAAATCCACTACTCTCGAGGGATATCTCATTAGAGTAGTTTGGCTTTCTTAAAGGGAATTTGATCCATGAAGCGCCCAAGTATGCTCTATAGGATCTTCACACTATCAATTCTTCTCATCTTCAAGCAGCAATTGATAAATTGGATCTTTCTAAGGCCTATGATTAGGTGTCATGGTTATATCTTCAAATTTTATTACTTCATTTGTTTTTTCTTTTCCTATGGTTAAATGGACTATGTGTTGTGTCTCCACTTCTTCCTTGCAGTCCTAATCAATGGAGATACTTCTTATTTTTTTGTCCCTATAGGTTATTGCGACAAGGTTTCCGCCTTTCTCCTTATATTTTTCTACTTATGTCTAAGGGTCTAAGCTGGGTGTTACAAAGAGAAACTTCCTATGGATTTGGGTGTACCACAATAGACTGAATGACACATGTTACAGAGAGAAACTTCCTATGGCTTGGGGTGTACCACAACAGACAGCTAGACCTGAGAAATCAATCCCTTCCTAATATGTAAGAGAAACCAATCTAAAACTAAAGGATCTCGAATCATACCTTATTCCAGACAGTTGAAGTAGATCCCCATTGAGATTTTTCCAATTCCGCTTGCCCTAGAAATTTGCTCTCAACAACAGCAAACAAGACAAGCATGCCATATAATATGGTGTTATATATACTCTAGCATATATGATCAACAATGTATAAGAAATTAAACATTTCCATGGATTCAATATTCATTCAAATGCACATTATTGGACAAGAAAAGATATTTCTATTAATCAAATCAGATATTACACAAATGACAACCTCTGTCGGCACGTCTACAAACCAGAGAAACTAAGTCCTCCACCTGGGCCTCCACCACCTCAATCCTCCATCTACTGATAGTAAGCTCGCAAGAAAAGGCAAGCTTGGGAACAACACAAAGTGATCCAAAGGTACAAAGGGATGCATACTCAATTATATGCAAGTTGTGACAACAATGGACTTTAGTTTCCTTGCTCTTCGATTCATCCTCTTCAATGTATCCAAGGGGTTCCTTATATAGCACTCCAAAGGGGTAATGGAGGGTCAAATTCAAGTGATATTGAGGCATATGGAAGGCCAAGAGTCAAGTATTTTGGACACACATCAAGGAAAACTCCAAAAATATTTGGGTTTATGCACACATCCCGATGTACGTGGGTTTGAGGTAAAAAGTCGCGTATACACGCAAGTATGGGATTAAAAGTCATGTACAACAATAAACAAATGTTTTTAGGGATGAACTTGGACACATCAAAGGTACGATATCAATCCATGGGGTCTAAAGAGTCTGTAGAGGGACAGGGAAGGCCAAAAATATGTGATCAACCATGTATGGTAAAATCAGTTGTAACAGATGCCCCCTAATGTGTGGGGTCAGAGGGGTAACATGATGGCTGAAATAAATTATAAAATCCATCCCATAAGTGGAGTGATGAAGAACCATGTGGAAGAACTAGCTATCCATCAGTATAGTACAATAATCAATCTCTGCATATGACTGCAAATACATAGCAATCCCGGATACATAAGAGTACAATGGCCATGAATAGGCATGATAAACAAAATGTGACATGTGTGGTCATCACCACGTACACTATATAATAGATCAGAATCTCCATGATGAAGATATACAAAGGATCAAGATCTCCATAGAAGCTGAAGATATACAATGGATAAAGATCTCCATAATGGCTGAAGATATCTGACATCTACTGGAATCAAATCACGAGAGCTGAAATATCATGAACACTGGCATGATTAAGGAGGTAGCATATGTGGAATGCCACCAAGTTGGAAATTCTTCTACACAAACCGCTACGAGTACATGTCCTACTATGTGAATAGAGGTGTCAAGGTCAAACATAGTAGTCCATCGTCTAATTAACGATCATTAATGTATACCATTAACAGACGTGAGATCACCCACCGATAATGAAAATGGGAATTAAGGTACTAGAGTGCAATCTAACAAGTTTGAATAGATGTGTTGAGGTCAAACACTTGGAAGAATCCATCGATAAGGGGACATTGATGTATTCCCAAAAATGTCAATGGCGAGAAAACCTACCACTGATGAGTGTAAGTCTCAAGGAACTCAAATGACTCTAGACTCCTGTCCTAGAATAAATGATCTGAAGTCGATGGGATGAAATCCGCTGGAAGGAGGGAATTAATGCATCCCCCATCAACCAACATTAAGTACTCAATAATGTTGTATAATGTGGAAGGACTCGAACAAGATGTGCATGAACCAGTAACAGTACCGGGAATGGCCGACTCAGGCTTCAACTTCCTTCGAACAAGAGCATAAAGGCAAATGGTGACTAAAGATAAGCAGCATAGACTCAATATGCAAACTGGGACATCTCTTTGACACAGGAGGCATCAACAGAGACTCCATAGGGACTAGAAGCTTAACTAGTCGATGGAGATAAAATCAGAGTAACGAGTACAGCTCCTAAAGTCAAACTAATAACCCAACCAACGGATGCGATATACAGTGCTCTGTTCGAAGGAGACATGACCCGACTGCTGCCAAAGATAACATCTCTTCCTGCCCATCTTTTTTGGTTTTTTATTTTTTTTGGAATTTTTCAGATATTTTGAAAATCTTGAAAAAGAATAAAAGTGCTTTATAGTTACAAATATAGGAGGAGACGAGTGTCAGGGGTCAAACAAGTTAGTTCCAAGCAGCGGAACATACCTATGCTCAATGTAAGAAAACATGTGCATGATAACGACACACGAGGGAAGGTCCCCTCCTCAGTATGGTCACCAATTCTATTATGGAGAGAAACTTCTTATGGCTTGGGGTGTACCACAACAAATAGCTAGACCTGAGAAATCAATACCTTCCCAATATGCAAGAGAAACCAAACATCTAACACTAAAGGATCTCGAATCATACCTTATTTTGGATAGTTGAAGTAGATCCCCGTTGAGATTTTTCCAATCTCGCTTGCGCTAGCAATTCACCCTCAACAACAGCAAACAAGAAAAGCATGCTACATAATATGGCGTTAGATCTACTCTGGCATATATGATCAACAATGTATAATCAATTAAACATTTCCATGGATTCAATATTCATTCAAATGCACATTATTGGATAGGAAAATATATTTCTATTAATCAAATCAGAGATTACACAAGTGACAACCTCTGTCAGCACATCTACGAATAGGAGAAACTGAGTCCTCCACCTGGGCCTCCACCACCTCAATCCTCCATTTCTCGATAGAAATCTCACAAGCAAAGACAAGCTTGGGAAGAATGCAAAGTGCTCCAAAGGGACAAAGGGATGCAAACTCAAGTATATGCAAGCTACGACAACAATGGACTATAGTTTCCTTGCTCTTCAATTCCTCCTCTTCAATATATCCAAGGGGTTCCTTATATAGCACTCCAAAGGGGTAATGGAGGGTCAAATCCGAATGATCTCGAGGCGTATGGAAGGCCAAGAGTCAAGTGGTTCAGATACACATCAAGGAAAACTCCAAAAATATTTGTATTTATGCACACATCTCGATGTACGCGGGTTTGAGGTCAAAAGCCACATATACAGGCAAGTATGGGATTAAAAGTCGCGTACAGCAATAAAAAAGTGTTTTTAGGGATGAAATTGGACACATCAAAGGTATAATATCAGTCCATGGGGTCTAAAGAGTCTGTAGAGGGACAGGGAAGGCCATAAATATGTGATCAACCATGTGTGGTAAAATATGTTGTAACAACACCAGAAATCAATCCTTTCCAATATGCAAGAACAATAAAGACATCTAACACTAAGGGATATGAATCGTACCTTATTCTGGACGGTTGATGTAGATCCCCATTGAGCTTTTCCAACACGCTTGCATTCACAATTCGCTCTCAACAACAGTAAACAAGACAAGCATGCTATATATCAAGGTGCTAGGCCTACTCTAGCATATATAAACAATCATGTATAAGAAAATAAATACATCCATGGATAAAATATTCATATTTATGCACATGTATTGGACAAGAAATGGATATTTCTATTAATAAAAACATAGATATAAACTGACAACCTCTATCAACACTTCTTCAAACCTGAGAAACCAAGTCCTCCACCTGGGCCTCCACCACTTCAATCCCCCATCTCACAATAGCAAGCTTACAAAGAAAAGGAAAGCTTGGGAATAGCAGCACTATGTGCTCCAAAGGGACAAAGGGATGCAGACTCAAGCATAAACAAGTGAGGAAACAATGGACTATAGTTTCTTTGCTCTCTAATTTCTCCTCCTTCAATGTATCCAAGAGGATCAATATATAGCACTCCAAATAGGAAATGGAGGTTCGATTCTGAGCATTCTCAAGCCATATGGAAGGCCAAGAGTCAAGTTATTTGGAACTCTATGAGGAAAAATCCAAAACTTTTGGCTTTGTGCACATTTCCCTATATATGATGGTTTTGTCTCAAAAGCTACGTATACATGCGAGTATAGCTTTAAAAGTCATGTATACACATAAACAGGTGTTTTTGGGGGACTTTCTTGGGACATCAAAGCATAAAATGGGCAAGAGGGTCCAAAGAGTCTGCAAAGGGACATGGAAGGCCATAAATATGTGATCTACCAAGTGTGGTAAAGTCATCTATAACAAATTCCCCCTAATGTGTGAGGTCAGAGGGGTAACATGATGGCCAAAATACATTATATCCATCCCAAAAGTGGAGTAATGAAGAAATAAGTGGAAGAACGAGCCACTCATCAGTACAATACAATGATCAATCTCTGCATATGACTGCAAATATACATATATCAGTCCCGGATACATAAGAGTACAATGGCCATGAATAGGCATGATATACAAATTTCATGTGTGGTCATCTCCATGTACAATATATAATGAATCAAGATCTCCATAATAGATGAAGATATCTAATATACACTGGAATCTGGTCATGAGAGATGACATCTCATGAATATTGGTGTTAACACTCCGTTTGCAACAGTCAATTCTTAGTCCTGATAGATTTTGAGGAGGTTTCTATCCATTTGAACATTATGTGAACACCCTTTAGGTTATCAAAGGCACATTTTCCATTTTTTAGGACCGTTGGATGGTGAAGAGGGGTCAATCTACGGTGGTAGACTCTTCTGGAGGCGAAGGCTCACGGTAGCATGGATGATAGAGATAAGAGTCATAGCCCAATGATTTGGGATCACAAGGAAGAAGGGCAATGATAGATCTTGGTTTTGGCCCAAGAAGCGGGAGAACGGTCAAAGTTTGGCTCTCACAAAATCCGTTAAAACGGGCAAACAATGAAAGGCCGAGATCAAGGCAAAGCCCGATCAACGGCCCAAAATAGTTTCGTTGAGAAAACATGCTTGATGGAAGGATCTTTCCCAAATCGTGAAACAGTTAAAGGTTGGAAACATCTGACGCCAGAGATGAGATCAGAAGTAGATCTACAGTCCCAGCCGATTTTCCAAACCAGACTTGTGTGGATAAAGGTCGTGATTTCAAATTGTGAAAAGTGGTACTAGCTATGAATATCAACGGTCATGACAAAGAAGGGAATAGATCTATGGTCAAGGTTCTTTTCATGAACCGAACTAGCATGGGCAACGTCATGGTCCCAAAGGGGTGGTAGGACCCACTCGGATTGACGGTTGCATGAAGAGGTCGATCCCGATTGACAAGTAAGAACGTGTCATGATCCAAAGCTGATCGTTGTATCAAGAAAGGAGAATTTAGCGGTGAAAGTAAAGAAACGTGGACGATGGGTGTGAAAGGTTCCCCCAAATCGAAGGGCTGAGAAGGCCTCAAGGCTATAGGTGTCGCATCCAGTGTGAAGAAGACAGGGTAGGGGATGTTCATATGTGTAATCCACCTCCCGATAGATTGACCAATTCCTTGATGCCATTTGTAGCATGCGTACAGGTGAAATCATCCTTGTGGCAGAATCATATTGCATAAAGACAGGTGGCTCCTATGCGAGTTGGCCTGTGGAAGCAAGGAAAGTAACCAGTGAATCCACTACTCAAACGGGGCAAGGCTAGCATGAAGGAGGATACCATTATGTTTCCTACATCACAAAAGAGAGGAAGTGTGGGAGCGTCCACTTCACGAGTTTTGCTGCATGGATCAACTGTACAAGGTGGCATCTGAAAATACTTCCTGCAGCAAACAGTAAGGTGCCATATCCGATTAAGCAATGTGACTAGATTCCCATCAGGTAAAGGATCACTCTGCTCATGCCCTCACACATGCTGATACCAAAAACACTCGACGATAGAATGTGAGGGATTGCTGACTAGTCATTGCAAAGGTCAGTCTTGAAACCTTATATATATTTCCTTTGAAACGCTGGGGATGAGCTAACATATTTCCAGAGCCCAAGTTTTTGTTTTGTCGCGATTCCATAGAAGTTCGAAGGGTTCAGCGATGGCTATCTGGTTTAAAAGTCTTGTCCATCTAGGTGTGCTGATGATTGGTGAGAAAATTTCCACGCTAAACCATCACCTTGGTGTTCCCTGCCAAGGATGAAACCAATCATCGGGGCCCAAACATGAATAATTTTGAGAGATACACCCACCTTCAGACACCCTCACCTCCAGCGACACATTTCCTGGACACTCGCTCCCCATTGCTGTTTTTTCAGGGATGCCTGATACCATCACTGCCCCTACATCCTCCACAGAAGGAGCCAGTCCCGAACTGCTCTCTGTAGGAGCATTTGTTCAGATGGGAGCATCAGGGGTCTAATACCTGCACAGCCCGATTTGTGAATTCCACTTGCCAAGGGTGATGGGGCTGGTGGAGGTATGTGACACCTTATTGCCTGTGGGAGAGCCCATCTCACTAGGGGTGAGGAGTACAAGAATGACAAGCCACCGAAAAGGCTTGCCTCATCTAGGAGCAATGCAACCCTTCTTCCATACCCCATGCCCAACAATGTTACCAAGAGAAGAAGGAGGTGGCCGATGAGGTTGAGTAGGGGAAAGTTGCTAACTACCCTGCCAGTGTGTGCCCATGCAGAAAGCCACATTTGAACACGACGAAAACACACACTTCAGACAAAAAAAGACATTATGCTGACTCGTCGGGCCAGCTAAAGGGTCCAAAACCCAGTAGATCATGACTCACCTAAGAGCAAGCGGAAGGGCGTCATACTCAGAATCCATAACAGTAGCCGAGCATGTCAAGCTGTCACTTAGGCGTTACCACATGCTACAGCTCCATAATGTTTATTCATATTTGTAAATCATGGCAATAGTTCCACTCTGTAGATTGTTAACGTATGATTGTTACTGGAAACAATTTTTAGGTTTGTTTCGGAGAATAATCTCAACACTGAAGTAGTATAAATGTCCTCCTGATAGGGGGATAAAGAGTTAGCTAGTGGGTTGGGAAACCTTCAAGGGCTGAGGCTCTCCATTGTAAATAAGATTTGATACCCGTGTTATGAATAAAATTGCAGAGGAGGAGTTGTTTCTTAACACATAGACATTAGAGGAAATTTGGGGTCTAAAATGGGCCTTATAAGAAAACACGCCAACAATAAATTTTGTGAGTTGGAATTCAAGAACCAATAGAATTTCAATAAAATGAGTCAACCATAATGGTTGAATTGACATATTTATCATAAAAGAAAACTATTTTTTTTGTTCGTATTTTCAACATATCTCCCTGTGTTTTTACTCAAATTTCAAGCGGGAGAGCTCGTTGGGTGCGGAATTTAATTTCGCATCCAATGAGTACCCACACTGCATACTTTTGATGGACCCAGCTACCCCAAAAACAAGAAATACCTGAAAAAACATGATGATGATGTGATCATCATGTTTTTTCAGGTATTTCTTGTTTTTGGGGTAGCTGGGTCCATCAAAAGTATGCAGTGTGGGTACTCATTGGATGTGGAATTAAATTCCACATCCAACGAGCTCTCCCACTCATAATTTGAGTAAAACAACAGGGAGATATGTCAAAAATATGAACACAAAAAGTAGTTTTTTTCATTCTTCCTCCAAAATTAATAACTACTATTTTATTATTTTAACTATTATTTTATTATTTTAGCTATTATTTTATTATTTTCCTTAGGAGGCCCATTTTAGACCTCAAATTTCCTCTAATGTTCCTGTTTCACGGCTTCTTTCAATATGTATTTTATTTACGTGAAATGTATATCATGTTTTCATTCCAGTTTGTTAATTTCTTTCATGTCTGAACTAAGTGTATAACAGTTTGGAATTCATACATGCTATGCTCTGCCTATTGTTTCAGACATTCATTAAGTTTTCTTCTGAAGTTACGTGGAATTCATCTTGTTGGTGCTCCACGTGATGGGTTTTTCTCTCCCATCTACTAACCACCCACTAAATACCTCCTGATTGCAAGATCGACAACTATCTTGCCTCTGTCCGTAAACCCATGCCATTCTTTTCCTCCTGCAAATGTTCCTTACCCGGGATTTTGACTCCATTTCCAATGGTCCCTACCTTGATAGTCCCACCTACATCTCACATTAATTCACTTTGTTCCATTAACGAGTCTAGCCTCCTGACCGCTCTTGATCGAATATCCTACGTGAAATAAACCTGAAAACAAGCGAGATATCCCTCTTTGACTACACAGGGTCGGAGGCGCAGTCTAAAGAGAATCTATTTTTTCCTGGGAGAGAGCCCTTTTTTCCACCCAACCTATGGGCATGATCCCGGCGCTAACAAACTGGCACCGTTGCCGAGGACGAGGTTGAAGATCATCCCTGGGAAGAAGGACATGGTTTTAGATCTAGTTATTGATGGTGAACAATGATCAGACATCAATAAGGTTGAGCACTTTTCACCTGGAAACTCCACTCTTGAAGGGTTCAGACTTCAGTGACTTTGCTGGCCCAGAAACCAAATGGTCAAAAAAGAACGAGCAGGCTCCATCTGAAAAAATGGACCCCTTGTAAGGCCCAAAAATACATGGTGAAAGGTTAAGATGCTTGAGTCTACATTTCTTCCAAGAGGCTTTGTCTTGTCTTATAATTTTGTTCTTATCCTTCCCTAGATTTATAGAAATAGCCTTCTATGATTCAAATATTTCGGGACAGAGCTATTAATATATTCATGTTTATCCTTCTTAATGAACCAAAAGTGTTGCATTGTCTTGTACGTCTGGTTTTGACCCATATTTTTCTCCCGGAGCTCACAACGTCAAAGGTCACCCCTGTGAACTTCATGAAACCTTGGTCGATAGCGTATCTATTGTTCCTAACCTGGTCTCTCCCATTTTTCCAAGTCGGTACAAACCATTACAATTGCCTCCCATCCTCCATGATTTTCCCGCAAAACATTACAAGTACCTTCCCAAATTTGATGGAGAATACAAAGACTTCACTATTGAGAAACATTTACAAGCCTTTTAACATTTCTCTGACCTTTTTGAGATACAACATGATGATGTCTGCATGAGGGATTTCGCCCAGTCTTTGCAAGGAGATGATAAAGAACGGTTCAAGAACTTGCATCCTAAGTCCATCAATACTTGGGAAGAGTTTTCTCACACCTTCTTAAAGTTTTGGGGTAGGAGAAGGCCACTGGATCAAATGATTTCAGAATTTTATTCCCTGAAGAGGAATGAGGGTGAGGACATATCTATTTTTAACAGAAGATTTGAAATATTTTATTATAACATGCCTAAGGAAGTCCAACCTCTTGAGAACGCTGCTAAGATCTATTATGCAGCCACCTTTCCTTCTGAGATGTCCTTGCTTCTTTTGGAAAGAAAATCAACCAATCTGCAACATATGTTTACTAATTGTTTGGAGGTTGAGGAAAACCTTAAGATGTCCAAAAATTTGTCAGATTAGGACAGCGGTGGTGAAATAAAAGATACATTAAAATTGGTTGGGCCCAACAAGAAGAATGGGAAAGTCCCTGTTCAGCTAAATCTTTCTCTTGGTATACAGAAAGATGATTAGCCCAATATAGGAGCATATGGTTCTAGAGGCCTATTTTCTGAAGATTGCAATCTACGCAGCCTCGGATCCCTAAAGGACAATATTAAGAAGGATTTCGGTGCGCCTGTGTATGATGAATATGAGGAAGAGTACCTGCGGGCTATACCTGAAGAGCTAGCTATAAAACCAAGGCCTGCTAATGGAGAATATCAAGCTACAATGCAAAGTCAAAAGGTTAAAGTAGAAAAAGGTGATAAAGGCACTAGAGGTGATAGCCTAGCCTTGTGTTATTCCTCTTTTGAATTGATATGACACATGATTAAAGCCTCTAAGAAAAAATAGAAAGAAGGGGAGATGGTGTAGTCCAAAAACCTGTACGGAAGAGAATATGATAAAAAGAAACAGTCATGCAATCCCTCTCTTGCTACTGATACGTCAAGAATTTGTGATAAGGTGTCAAGTCATGAAGAAGGATAGAACAGCCCTCAAATAAATACATTTTTTAATGTTCTGCCTTCAGGAATTTCACCCCATACAGGAGAAATATGCCTACTCAGTTCCATTGGAGAAAAGGAGAACCTCCTTCCTGAGGCACATCAAGAAAGTGAAGCTCTCGTTGCAGAAATTTCAAGCGAAAAGATTGATGTTTCATTGAAGAAACATTCTATGGGCCCTCTTCTACAATATTCCAAGTATTAGCATGACAAATCACTAGAGGACAAGAGTTACAGACAGCTTTCCCATGAGCAGAAGACAAAATATGCTGGAGGTTGCCGTGTTTTCTATGACCCCATAGCAGAGTACATGGAAGGGCTGGGTAAGGATGATGACTGGTCACATCTTTACTTTAAAGAGCAGTATTTGTCATTTCCCTCTCCCATTATCTATTTCATTTATGTCCATCAAGCATGAAAAAAGAACAAAACTATTAGGCAAGTTGCTTGATTTGCTTCATTGGAAGTCCGATTTCACTTAATTGGACTTATGGACTAAATTAGGTAGATTAGGTAGGAACAAATAATCTCAGCAATCATCGATCATTTCCTTCATTACTATTTTAGTTTGTTTTCATTTTCATTTGCAAGCACATGTTTGCAGTCAAAAGCATGGTTTGCAAGAGTGACATGAATTCGCTGAAGTAGTTGCTCAGAGAAAAATGGAGGCTTCGAAGAAAGATTGGGGACAACACAATGGATTTGGCACTTGGTCTACGGGGGTTCTTTGCTACCTCACTAGGAGGATAGCATCCCTCGTGGAGCCAGTTGTTAACACTCCATTTGCAACAGTCGATTTATGGGCCTGACAGAGTTTGAGGAGGGTTCTATCCATTTGAACATTATGTGAACACCATTTAGTTTATCAGAGGCACATTTTCCATGTTTTAGGACCGTCAGATGGTGAAGAGAGGTCAATCTACAGTGGTAGACTCTTCCAGAGGTGAAGGCTCGTGGCCGCATGGACGATAGAGATAAGCGTAATAGCACAACAATTTAGGATCCCAAGGAAGAAGAGCAACGATAGATCGTGGTTTTGTCCTAAGACACAGGAGAGTGGTCAAAGTTTGGATTTCGCAGAATCCATTAAAATGGGAAAACAATGAAAGGTCAAGATCAAGGCAACGCCCGATCAACGACCCGAAAAAGTTTCGCTAAGCAAACATGCTCGATGGAAGGAGATTTCCCAAATCATGAAATGGTTAAAGGTCAGATACATCTGACGGCAGAGATGAGATCAGAAGTAGATCTACGGTCCCAACTTATTTTGCAAATCAAAATTGTGCGGATAAAAGTCACAATTTCAAATCACAAAAAGTGGTACCGGCTGCGAATATCAACGGTCAAGACAAAGAAGGGAATAGATCTACGATCAAGGTTCTTTTCATAATCCAAACTAGCACGGACAACATCATGGTCCCAAAGGGGTGGTAGGACCCACTCGGATCGAGGTTGCATGAAGAGGTCGATCCCGATCGATGGGTAAGAACACATCACGATCCAAATCTACCCGTTGTATCAAGAAAGGAGAATTTGGCGGTGGAAGTAAAGAAATGTGGATGGTGGGTGTGAAAGGTTACCCCAAGTCAGAGGGCCGAGGAGGCCTCAAGGCTATAGGTGTCGCGTCCAGTGTGAAGAAGACAGGGTAGGGGATGTTCATATGTGTAATCCACCTCCCGATAGATTTACCAATTCCTTGATGCCATTTGTAGCATGCGTACAGGTGAAATCATCCTTGTGGCAGAATCATATTGCATAAAGACAGGTGGCTCCTATGCGAGTTGGCCTGTGGAAGCAAGGAAAGTAACCAACGAATCCACTACTCACACGGGGAAAGGCCAGCACGAAGGAGAAAACCATTCCATTTCCTACATCACAAAAGCAAGGAAGCATGGGAGCATCCACTTCACGAGTTTTGCGGCACAGATCAACTGTACAAGGTGGCATCCGAAAATACTTCCCGCATCAAATAGTAAGGTGCCACAGCTGATGAAGCAATGTGACTAGATCCCCAGCAGGTAAAGGATCACTCTGCTCATGCCCTCACACATGCTGATACCAAAAACACTCGATGATAGAATGTGCGGGAATGCTGACCTGTCATTGCAAAGTTCAGTCTTGAAACCTTATATATATTTCCTTTGAAACGTCGGGGATGAGCTAACATATTTTCAAAGCCCAAGTTCCTGTTTTGTTGTGAGTCCATAGAAGCTCGAAGGGTTCGGCGATGGTGATCTAGTTCGAAAATCTTGTCCATCTGGGTGTGCTGATGATTGGCAAGTGAATTTCCACACCACCTTGGTGTTCCCTGCCAAGGATGAAACCAATCATCAAGGCCCAGACATGAAGAATTTTGAGAGATACACCCACCTTCAGACACCCTCACCTCTAGCGACACATTGCCGGACACTTGCTCCCCATTGGTGTTTTTTCAGGGACCCCTGATACCATCGCTGCCCCCAAAGCCTCCACAGAAGGAGACAGTCTTGGACTGCTCTCTATAGGAAAATTTGTTCAGATGGGAGCATCAGGGGTCTAATACCTGCACAGCCCAGTTTGTGAATTCCGCTTGCCGAGGGTGATGGGGCTAGTGGAGGCATGTGACACCTTATTGCTTGTGGGAGAGCCCACCTCACTGGGGGTGAGGAGTACAAGAATGACAAGCCACTGAAAAGGCTTACCTAAGCTAGGAGCAATCCAGCCCTTCTTCCAGACCCCATGCCCAACCGTGTTACCCGAAGAAGAAGGAGGTGGTGGATTAGGTTGAGTAGGGGAAAGTTGCTAACTGCCCTGCCAGTGTGTTCCCATGCAGAAAGCCACATTTGAACACGATGAAATCACACACTTCAAACAGAAAAATACATTATGCTGACTCAGCAAGCCAACTAAAGGGTCCAAAACCCAATAGATGGTGACTCACCTAAGAGCAAGCGGAAGGGCGTCATACTCAGAATCCATAACAATAGCCGAGCACATCAAGCTGTCACTCGGGCGTTACCATGTACTACAACTCCATAATGTTTATTCATATCTATAAATCATGGAAATAGTTCCACTCTCTAGACTGTTAACATATGATTGTGACTAGAAACAGTTTTTAGGTTTGTTTCGGAGAATAATTTCAGCACTGAAGTAGTATAAATGCACTCCTGATAGGGGGATAAAGAGTTAGCTGGTGGGTTGGGAAACCTTCAAGGGCTGAGGCTCTCCATTGTAAATAAGATCTGATGCCCATGTTATCAATAAAATTGTAGAGAAGGAGTTGTTTCTTAATACAGAGATTCATGTGTCGTTGCTTCTTTCAATATGTATTTTCTTTACATGAAATGTATATCCTGTTTTCATTCCATTTTGTTAATTTCTTTCATGTCTGAACTGAGTGTATAACAGTTTGGAATTCATACATGCTATGCTCTACCTACTGTTTCAGACATTCATTAATTTTTCTTCTAAATTTGCGTGGAATTCATCTTGTTGGTGCTCCATGTGATGGGTTGTTCTCTCTCATCTACTAACCACCCACTAAATACCTCCTAATTGCAAGATCGACAGCTATCTTGCCTCTGTCCATAAACCCACGCCATTCTTTTCCTCCTGCAAATGTTCCTTACACAGGCTTTTGAATCCATTGACAATGTTCCCTTACCCTGATAGTCCCACTTGCATCTCACATTAATGCACTTTGTTCAATTCAAGGGTATGGCCTCCTAACCGCTCTTGATCAAATATCCTACGTGAAGTAAACCTGAAAACAAGCAAGAGATTCCTCTCTAACTACGCAGGGCTGGAGGCATAGTCTAAAGCGGTTCTGTTGTTGCCTGGGAGAGAGCCCTTTTTCCACCCAACCTATGGGCATGATCCCGATGCTAACAACTGGCATGATCAAGGAGGTAGCATATATGGAATTCCACCAATCTTGGAATTCTTCTATGCAAACCACTATGAGTACATGTCATATCATGTGAATAAAGGTGTCGAAGTCGAACATGAGAGTCCATCGTCTGAATACCGATCATTGATGTATACCATTAATAGATGCAAGATATCCCACTGATAATGATAATGGGAATCAAGGTACAGATTTCAATCTAACAAGTTTGAATAGATGTGTTGAGTTCAAACACTTGAAATAAGCCATCAATCAGGGGACATTGATGTATTCCCAAAACTGTCGATGGAGAGAGAACCTACCACTAATGACTGTAAGTCTCAAGGCACTCAAATGGACTCTAGACTCCTATCTAGAATAAATTAGCTGAAATAAATGGAATGGAATCCGCTGGAAGGAGGGAATTAAGGAATCCCCCATCAACCAACATGAGGTACTCAGCAATGCTGTATAATGTGGAAGAACTCAAACAAACAAGATGTGCATGAATCGGTAACTGTATCGGGAATGGTCGAAATGCAAAGTCAAGATAACTGAGGAATGGTTGACTCAACCTTAAACTTCCTTTGAACAAGAGCATAACGAAAAATGGTGACTGAAGGTAGGCAATGTAGACTCAATATGCAAACTAGGACATCTCTGCGACACAGGAGGCATCAATAGAAGCTCCACAGGGACTGGAAGCATAACCAGTCAATGGAGAAAAACTGAGAGTTACGAGCCCGGCTCCTAAAGTCATACTCAGCAATCCAACCAATGGATGTGATATATAGTAATCTGTTCTAAGGCGACGCGACTAGACAGCTGCCAAAGATAATATCATTTCCCATCTGGATTTTTATGTTTTTTTTTTGGAATTTTTCAGATGTTGAAAAGCTTGAAAAAGAATAAAATTGCTTTATAGTATCCAGCTAGGAGGAGACGAGTGTCTTGGGAAATAAAAATAGTTCCAAGCAGTGGAACATACCTATGCTCAATGCAAGGAAGCATGTGCAGGATAGGGATACTCGGGGGAAGGTCTCCTCCCGGTAAAGGGCTGATAAAGTTGCAAAGGATATGTAAAAGGCTCTCCTTGGCTAGGATTGAGACAAGCTCAGGATACATGGCTTATAAATCTGAAGCAGGGAGCTGGCGTAAATCTCAATAAGGAAAGCAAAACTGATGGAATGAAATCAAACTTGATATACAAGGGAGTCCCTGTGGGAAATGGGTAGGATAAAGTTCTAGAGGAGTATGAAGCTCTTGCTCAAGGACATGGCGGGACTATAAGGGACTCCTCAAACCTAAAGGAGAAATCTCAGCATAGGCACCAAATGCAAATAGGATATAACTAGAGCACCCATGTATAAGAAATCTCTACTGCTTACATAATATCATTTCTAGTAGTAGTATGAAGGTTCCATGACATCATGAAGTGGGTTCATACCTAAGGTCAAGGTCAAACTATCATAAGGCAATGCATAATGCAAGCAGATGTGGATTCCTAACCTATATGTTGGTTCGACATTATACCTGAGATAGGCACGAACGGGTCAAAGTCTCGGTCGAAATTCGTTCAAATCAGGCACCACAACATTAGGCCAAACGGTTCAAAACAGTCAATAACAGTCCAAACTATAGAAAAGTGGGTAAAAATTTCAAGAATTTTTCTATAAAATAATGAAAAAATTATTTTTACCATACCATTTGGAATTTTACCCCACATAGTGTTTTTTGAACCAAAAACTTGACAAGTTGATTCCGAGAGCTACGATCCAAGAAATCACAAACCGTCTAGATCAAGTAAATATTCATGCCATTTCCTTCCATTTACATGCTTTTATTTTAATTTTTAATGCTCAATTTTTATTTTTATGGCACCCCAAAAATGGAGATTTTGACCCACGTGAAAAATCAGCCAATTTCCACGTATAGGGCTCGACATACACAGAAAATCCTTCAATTTTCATGTATATACATAGTTGCTTGCAGAACAGTCGCATATAAGGATACGTTTATCAATTTTTAAGGCAAAGACTCATGAAACTCTAATTTTTTTGTTCAGGATGGTTATTGAGTGGCGTGAATGTGAGCATGAAGACGTTGACAGGGCTGTGCAAGGTGATTTAATGGCCCAACAATATTTGAGGGCTTGTGGTTTGTATAAATTATGGCATCTTGGTAGCTTGGGAGCCAAGCCAAGACTACTCCAAATGTTGGTAGAATATTGGGATCCTGATATGGAAACCTTTTAGATTGACGGGATGTCTCTCAGCCTTGAGGTTGAGGATATATACTTCACTACCAAACTATCCCGCATAGGGGAGGTAGTCCACCTACAAGATCGCGGGTTAGGAGGTGGCCTCACAATTGAGGAATACATTGTAGTTTACTGCCTCCCAGACATGGAAAAGGTTGGGAGTCAGATCCCAACGAAATCTATCCAAAACCTAGGTCTCAAGGATATACTACTGGCACTTGGAAGGATTGCAGAATTGGAATCCCTTCATGAAGATTCTATACCATTAATGTTCTATGCAGTGGAATGCATGAGTCCCACCATTTATGATTGGAGTACCTTGTTGTTGGGAAACATGAAACAGCAGTTGACAGACTGCAAGATGGGAAGAGTGAGAAACTTTGGCTTTGTAATCATCTTGAGTACCTTGTTCTTTGAGAGCGTACCAAGGATAAGCCCAAGAGTGAATATCACTCCTCACGGTGCTCTAGATCCAGCTCAGCTGCGCTGGGGGAATGTGATGTGGAGACTAGGAGGGGGACGAGTGGCCAACCCCTACCCAACAAACTTCTTCCTCTGGTGGTGGAAGAAGATCATAGCCATAGACGACTACCCCTATGAGGGGATAGACTTATGTGGTGACCCTGATATGCCTATTCCACTGGGATCTACATACGGAGACATAGGTAACAATCCCGACTCTATCTTGTTTTTGAATTATTATTATTTTTTGTGTTTTTTTATATAGTGAAATAAAAAAGACATGTTTTTCTGTGATGGCATATATTGATACCGGTCATATATACACAGATGTTGGACCTAGACGGCTTCCCTCAACATCGTTGGAGGAGGAGGGGTGATTACATCATAGGTGTGGATGTGGAGCGTACGCTCCAAAACATCCATACAAACTTCGTTCGGCTGACACACAAATTGCCCATGGTACAAGTCGAGAACTTTCCTGAGGCTATGTAGTGACAGGTGGTGGGTGTACCATGCTCATGGGTTCACTTATTCCGACGGCTAGCTAGAGTTGTTGTTTGTTATCATGGTCAACACCCTTCTCCACAAGCTTAGAGGCCTAGATGTACTTTTTGTTGTATTGACCGTGTAGTATATTTTGGTGGCTCGGAAGCCCCATTTCTGTATTATGACATTATGTATTATGACACCACTTTTTGGTCTATGTCTTAATGAAAAAGACTGATGATGACCGTTTATTTATATTTACATGTGTAAATGTGTTGTGAATGCTTCATTGTATGTGTATCAAATGCCAATCTAGTACGTAATTTGCATATGAATCAACAACTTGATTATAATTTCTTGGAATGTGAATGTTAGTAATGTTCTCAAATTGTCGTTCTAACAACTTTACTCTCAAGAATCTTCGTAATAAAGTCAGATCTCTAATACAATACATGCCATTTAATTTTAAGACCACTAACTGTGATTCAAGACGTACCTTAAGAGACTAAATACCATGAGAGAGGGAATCACTTAATAACTCAATCATGGCACTATATTGATCAATATTTTTCGATGAAGGCCGTAGACATACACCTCCTGAAGCCAAAACCTGACCCGTAGGAGTATAAATCGCCCAAGCAGCGGAAGCTGAGTTTTGAGTGTGGCAGCTGGAACTATCAGCGTATCCTACATATACCAAAGACTCTGTCGACATCTGCCACAACAAATGGAAGCAATTCAACCAACTCGATAACCACAAGAGAACCAAAACTAAACTATGTAACTGTACAATAATATACAAAGTGTCATCCTTGACTAAGAAATACGCATAGTATCTTTTGAGATAGAGCCCATTTCTAGGCTCCTCCAAGCCTGTCCCTTCATAATCCATTAGCTCGTAAGAACCTTTCTCTAATACTCGCTTAACCACGTAAGGCCCATGCCACATGGGTTTAAACTTTCTCTCCCCTAACGCTTCACTAGATTGGTCATATAAGAGGACCAACTCAACTTCACTAAACTTTCGAGGACAGACTGACTTATCGTACTAGGCTTTAACGTGATGCTTATTAACTTCAAGAGCCACTAAAGAATCTCGATGTTGCTCATCAAGTTTCTCTAAGCGAACCAGATGTTACTCTAACATAGAAGTCTCTGGAAAAAGTTCCACAACTAGCTTCAAAGAAGGTATTTCGCATTCAATAGGTAAAATCGACTCCACCCCATGCACCAACTGATATGGAGAAAAACAATTGGCAATATTAACCGCGGTTCAATAGGCCCACAAAGAAGGATATAACATGATGTTCCAATTGGTCTTGATTTGTGTGATGGTTCTTTAGAGAATGGACTTAAGTGACTTATTCACCGCTTCAACCTATCCATTCGCTTGAGTATAGTAAGAAGAGGAATGCTCTTGCTTATATCCTAACTTCAAAGATAACTCAACCATCATCTTATTTTTAAAGTGTCTTCCATTGTCAGTGACAAGCTCCTTCGGGATACCAAACCAGGTGATAATCATATTGAATACAAAATGCACTAGTGTCTCACCATCGGCTTTGAGAGTGGGCATAGCCTCTGCCCATTTCGTGAAATAATTAACAGCCACTATGATATGATTATGCCCCCCATACAAAGTTGGGTTGCAATCCATAAAATCAACACCCCACTTAATGAAGGGACCACTTGACCGCATTGACACAATCCTTAAAGATTGACGACCAAAAAATAACCTGCTCTCAAAATATTTTGAGCTATAGAAAGCCCAGATAAATGACCACCACATGCCCCTCCATGGCAATCATTCAACATAGACTCAGCCTCTTCATGGGTTAAACATCGACAAAAAATGGAATCAACCCCATGACAATACAAAGTTTCATCAACAATGAGGTAATTCTTTGCTACATGACATAACCGTCGATGCTCATCTCATGAGAGGTGAGAAGGAACCTTCAAAGTTTGCAAATAAAAAATAATATCCCCATACGATAGGTCCATAGTCAAAATGAGAAAAATGTTCTCATCAACGAAAGAGTCTTCATGAATCTCTCCTTCATCCAAACTAGGAAAATCAAATATGAGCTCTACAAAAATTAACGACTTCTTTGATTTTGCCGAAACAAACTCGAGATCAAATTCCTTCAATATCACAATCCATTTATTGTATTTCCCCCTATCATTTGTCTGGTGAGGACGAATTGAAATGGATTAATGTGAGCCACAACCAAAGTTTTGGGAAGAAGGATGTAATGCCTCAAATGTTGGACCGCATGGATGGTAGCTAGGGATAGCTTCTTGACATGAGTATAACAAAGCTCCATGTCAATGAGGTTTTGGATATGATAATAGATGGCATGCTCTTGGAGCTCCTTATCCTCTTGAACCAAGACCATACCAATCATCTCTTGAGACGTGGTCACATATATCAAAAAATCACAGCTATAGTCAGGTGGACTCAGCATAGGGGTCGATGCCAAGGCTTTCTTTAAAGCATCGAAAGACTCCTGGGCTCGCTCATCCCAAAATAATGGTGTGTCTTTCTTCAATAAACACATGAAACCCTTAGTCAAATTGGAAAAATTGACCACGGATATTCTCAAGAAGTTCACCATCACTTGCAAACTATGAATATGTCTAATATTACACGGGGGAGACAATTGAAGTATTGCCTCGACCTTTAAAGGTTCGACCCTAATGCCCTCCTTGAAAATGATGAACCCTAGTAAGCGACCTACTCTCACACAAAATATGTACTTATGAGGATTTAACTGGATTTGATATCGGCAACATCTTTCAAAAACCAAGCGTAGATGGTCAGGATGATCCACCCTCAAATGAGATTGAGAAGCTAAATCTTTGAGACACACTTTAGTCAATCGCTTGAGGTCATGAAACGTTAAGGTCATAGCCTGTTGAAAAGTAGCTTCGTCATTTTTAAGGCCGAAAGGCATCTTTCGATATGCAAATGTACCCCAAGGACAAATTAAAGCAGTTTTATGTTGATTCTCGTGTTTAATCTGGATCTGATTATATCCTAAAAATCCATCCATAAACGAAAACATGTTTCTCCCTGCATGGTCATCCAAAATCTAATCAATAAATGGTGTCAAGAAGTTATCCTTAGGATAAGCTCGATTCAGGTCTCTGAAATTATTGCATACACGGATCGTTCCCTTCTTCTTGTCAACGGAACAGGATTTGACACCCATTCAGTCAAGGGAACGAGATAAATGAATCCAACCTTAAACAACTTCTATATCTCTACCTTAATAGAAGGTTATTTCCTAGTATTCATCACACGCAAACGTTGTCGAACAACTTTAGCATCCGGATATAAGTTTTAATTTCATTTTCAACAATGCGAGGGTCAATTCCTAGCATCTCCTTATATGACCAAGCGAAAACATCTCGGAATTCTTTACAGAGCTTGGTGTATGCTTCAACCTCATTGGGGGAACAATCCACCCCAATGTACACATTCTCAATCTTTCCAGAAGTTTGAGAAATGTTGATAAGCATAGTAGGTGACAAGCTGGCCATGTTCCCCTCAGCAAACTTACTACAAGATCCTAATGGGACCACGATCCTACCAACTTTATCGCTCATAATTGCCCTATAGTCATCACACTCTATATAATCAAGCTTAGGAAGAAAGTAAGATCTATGATGCAACTCTCCCCAAGGTGGTTCTACACTAGACATAGCTTTGAGAATAGCTTCATCCATTGGAAAAATGTCATTGAAGCAATCATGCAAGTGAGATGACGCAACCGCCCATGTATGCAGTGCATAAGGGTCCTCCTCCTCCGTCCACAAAGAGGAAGGACTAGGATCTACAACAAGACCAAGATTATCTTGATAAGCCACCAATGTTGTAGATAATGGGATGTCCGTCTTGATAGGTCGAGAGTCTTCATCTGAAGTACTCGGAGAAGGGAGAGTCTAAGGATCCTCCAAATGTGAAACGCGAAATGGAACCGATCTCAATGATGATGAAGCTATACCAAGGTTGGAACCTATCATAAGAACCAGTGTAGGACAATTGAAAGTTCCCATCAATGAAGGATACATACCCACCCCAACATTCTTATTTGCTGGCTAAGAATGATCAATGACCAGGATAGTATCTCCCAACGATGCTTTCATACCAGGATTATCAAAAGATATTTGATCGATCATAAAAATCCTCTCATCCAAAGGAAAACAAACAACCCAGAAGAGGACTACGTGACCGCTTATATATTATAAATCCAGTTATGTCCCAGTAAAATATTATAGTTGAGGGGCGCATCAACCACCTCAACCTCAATCGCTACGGTCTTCTCCCCCAATTAGACCTCAAGGGAAGGAAGTATACCATGCAGCCAAAAATATCTTCCATCAAATGAAGTCAACATGATTCCATATTTTGACAACATAGGAGAACCTAAGCCCTTCCAACAACCTAAATACATCACAAAATCCGCAGCGCCTTCATCAATCACTGTGTGCTTGATGGTGTTGTTCATACACTCTACGTGCTCTAAAAGAGATACATAGTAAGGAAAGCGAGGCTGGACTCCATGATTTTTTATTTTAATTGTTGTGGAAGGATTCCCGTCAACTACTTCGAGAGTAGACAACAAGGCCTTCCTTTGTGAAGGGAAAGTATGAATAACTTCTAAAGCAGACATCGCACAAGGAGTTTAGCCCAAATCATCGACAATGGAATAGTTTTGGGCAGCTCGGGCATTACGATTATGCCTTGAATGCTTTAAGAATCCCTTAAGAATGTGAGGTGGAGCTTTAGGATTTTCACTAGGTTTATCAATACACAAAGGGCTCTCGGGTGGAGCATGTTATTTTCCTAGGTCAGGTTGCGACGAACCATAATCCTTAGCTTGCATCACAACATTTTTAGTGGACATCATGTTGATGCAACCATGGCCACTTACGGTGTTCGGTGGGTTTTGACTCCCACCAAAAGCACTTCCAGGGTCCATGGTCCTCGAATTCATATTTTGGTTTTGTGGTAAAGGATCCATCAACACAGTCGGGCTCTGTGCAATGAATTTCGAGGCATCTTCCATACGAGGGCACAAGTGAGTGAGGTGATGTTATAGTTGATTTTAACACACCTGGTAGATCACACTTTTATGGCCTTCCATGTCCCTATGCAGACTCTTTGGACCCCATGGACCTATATTTTACTTTGATGTTCCAAGATCATCCCCAAAAATCACCTGTTTATACCTATACGCAACTTTTAAATCCATACTCGCGTGTATATGCAACTTTTGACCTCAAACCTACGTACATCGGGATGTGTGTATAAAGACAAATGTTTTTGGATTTTTCCTCATATGAGTCCGAATATCTTGTCTCTTGGCCTTCCATATGCCTTGAGAACACTCAGATTCAACCCTCCATTACCTCTTTGGAGTGCTATATATTGAGCCTCTTGGATACATTGAAGGAGGAGAAATTCAAGAGTAAGGAAACTATAGTCCATTGTTGCCTCAGTTTTTCTTATACTTGAGTCTACATCCCTTTGTCCCTTGGAGCACATAGTGTTCTCCCTATACCTTTCCTTTCCTTTGTGAGATTGCTATCGAGAGATGGAGGATTGAAGTGGTGGAGGGCTCGGATTCTCTGGTTCGCAGAAGTGTCGATAGAGTTTGTCACTATTGTATCTCTGTTTTATTAATAGAAATATCTTTTCCTGTCCAATACATGTGCATTTGAATATAAATATTGAATCCATGGATGTATTCACTTGCTTATACATGATTGATTATATATGCTAGAGTATCTCTAACACATTTATATATATCATGCTTGCTTTGTTTGCTGGTGTTGAGAGCAAATTATAATTGCAATTGTAATGGAAAAGCTCAAAGGGGATCTACTTCAACCGTTCAGAATAAGGTATGATTATATATCCCTTAGTGTTAGATTTTCTTATACTCTTGTATATTGGAAAGGATTGATTTCTGGTGTAATACTATCTGTTGTAGTACCCCCAAGCCATAGGAATTTTCTCTCTGTAACAGAATTGGCAACTTCGTTGGGGATGTTCCTTGTTTTTCTTTGGGGTTTGGGGGAATAATGTGCTTGACTTGCTCTTTGTTTCTCCTTGTTTCTGTGTCGCATTTAGTAGTATGTTCATCCATTGACACTCCCCTAGAGTGGTTTGACCCTTGGCCTACTTCTTACCACTTTCTTCTCTGTATACGCATATTTTTGGCTAAAAGTCACATCCATACGTAGTTTTTTGGCCAAAAGTCGTGTATACACGCAGGTTTTTGGCTAAAAGTTGTGTATACATGCAGGTTTTTGGCCAAACGTCATGTACATACGCTATTGTTCTTCGAATAGTCACGTACATCCTCCCTTTTTGTTGATTTTGATGTGGGAAGTTGTTGTTGGGTGGGTTGTGAGTGTGGCTAGGTCTTCCTGGGTATTGATGTTGTCTATTGGCTGCTTCTTTTGTGACCAGAGACCACTTTTTCATTGATTTTTCTTTTAAAGTGGTTCTAGTCATTTATGTCCTTTTTTGTTTTTCCATTAGTGCATTAGTCTTTTTGTCTCGATGTCTTGCTTGGCTCGTGTTTGATGCTTGCTGTAGAGACTGAGAATTTTGATGACTTTTATTGCATTTTCATTCTTTTATATTGAAAATACAAAATAACTATATAGTTGCATTCTTACTTGCATCTCACATATGGTAAGGAGGTACTTGCATTAGATTGCATGGATGAGAGTTGTGTTTAGGTTTTCATTTAGGAATGATTGCATTTTGATTTGAAGGAAAAACTTGCATCTCATGTAGTGGCATACCTTGTTTTTCATTCGACAAAATTACACTTGGTATTGTTTGTTAGGTGTGCACATTTATTTCACTACTAAGTCACAATATCATTAGTTGCACGGCCATTTCCCTTTGAGTAATCACAACCATTAAAATCAATGCTTAATTAAAATGAACTACACATTTTTCTTTTATAGGGTACACCAACAAGATTAGGATTTAGAGTCTTGGAATAGTTCATTGTGAGTTAATTCTCCAAGACTACTAAACACAAAAAGTAGGTGTCTGTCCAGGTGAGAGAGATAAATCCTTGGTATAATTAGTGTTTCTCAAGAATCTCCTCTTACAAAGGATTCAAGCATGAGGCAACGCACACGATTGTGATTGGGATAGCTCTTGGTCATTTTCTCTGAGCGCCGAAGATATTTCCAAGATTGTATTCGTATCTGGGGGATTTTGAGGTACCGATTGGTGCTTTCGAGCTTTGGGCTTCGCTACCCTACCCATACGGTCGATCCCACCTGCAACTGTCTGCCTAAGCATTGGTTATATTTGGGTGACCTTAGTTTCCTTACCTAGGTGTCGCAGGGGGTACTTGCAAAGTTTATTCTATGAGTGTCCTGGATAGGTAGGGGTCAAACAGCATAGTCACTTTATGCGTTGAAGCTAAGGGCCACTATAATTGGTTACACACCACTGCTTATAGTGTATGGGAGTCTCGAGCCTCTCCTAGGCGAGATATACCTGCTGCATTCGGGAGCTCATTACTCTTGCATATTGGAAAGGATTGATTTTTGGTGTAATAATGTCAATTGTAGTACCCCCAAGCCATAGGAAGTTTCTCTTCGTAACAGAATTGGCGACTCCGTTGGAGATGTTCCTTGTTTTTATTTGGGGTTTGGGGGCATAATGTGCTTGACTTTCTCTTTGTTTCTCCCTGTTTCTATGTCGCATTTAGTAGTATGTTCATCCATTGACACTCCCCTAGAGTGGTTTGACCCTTGGCTTGCTTTTTACCACTTTCTTTTCTATATACACAGATTTTTGGCTAAAAGTCACGTACATACGTAGGCTTTTGGCCAAAAGTTGTGTAGACACATAGGTTTTTGTCTAAAATTCGTCTATGCATGTATGTTTTTGGCCAAACATCGCGTACATACGCTACTGTTCTTCGAACAGTAGCGTACATCTTCCCTTTTTGTTGAGTTTGATGTGGGAAGTTGTTGTTGGGGGGTTGTGAGTGTGGCTAGGTCTTCCTGGGTACTGATGTTGTCTGTTGGCTACTTCGTTTGTGACCAAAGACCACTTTTTCATTGATTTTTCTTTGAAAGTGGTTCTAGTTATTTATCTCCTTTTTTTTTTGCCATTAGTGCATTAGTCTTTTTGTCTCGGTGTCTTACTTGGCTTGTGTTTGATGCTTGTTATAGAGACTGAGAATTTTGATGACTTTTATTGCATTTTCATTCTTTTATATTGAAAATACAAAATAATTATATAGTTGCATTCTTACTTGCATCTCACATATGGTAAGGAGGTACTTGCATTGGATTGCATGGATGAGAGTTGTGTTTAGGCTTTCATTTAGGAATGATTGCATTTTCATTTGAAGGAAAAACTTACATCTCATGTAGTGGCATACCTAGTTTTTCATTCGACAAAATTGCACTTGGCATTGTTTGTTAGGTGTGCACATTTATTTCACTACTATGTCACAATACCATTAGTTGCACAGCCATTTCCCTTTGAGTAATCATAGCCATTAAAATCAACGCTTAATTAAATGAAGTACACATTTTTCTTTTATAGGGTTCACCAACAAGATTAGGACTTAGAGTCTTGGAATAGTTCATTGTGAGTTAATTCTCCAAGACTACTAAACACAACAAGTAGGTGTCTGTCCAGGTGAGAGAGATAAATCCTTGGTATAATTAGTGTTTCTCAAGAATCGCCTCTTACAAAGGAGTCAAGCATTAGGCAACACACACGATTGTGATTAGGATAGCCCTTGGTCACTTTCTATGAGCACTGAAGATATTTCCAGGATCGTATTCATATCTGGGGGATTTTGAGGTACCGATTGGTGCTTTCGAGCTTTGGGATTTTCTACCCTACCCATACGGTCGATCCCACCTGCGATTGTCTTCCTAAGCATTGGTTATATTTGGGTGACCTTAGTTTCCTTACCTACGTGTCACAGGGGGTACTTGCAGAGGTTATTCTGTGAGTGTCCTAGCTAGGTAGGGGTCAAACAACATAGTCACTTTACGCGTTGAAGGTAAGGGCCACTATAATTGGTTACACATCGCTTCTTGTAGTGTATGGGAGTCTCGAGCCTCTCCTAGGCGAGACATACCTGCTACATTCGGGAGCTCATTTATCATCCCCTTGGCTTGCTTGCATTTTGGCTTTAGATTCTCTTAGGAGTATGCTCTTTATGCGCTTGTTGGATTTAGGGATTGTGGTTACTTGAGTATATTTATGTTATCTTGAGTTCAGGCCCTTTCATGTTCGACATGCCTTATATCACTACTAGTATCCCGTCACCCGCTCCAGGTCCTAGCGCGGACCCTGGTGTTGGATTGGGGGCACCATAGCCCCTTACCTTGCTCATAGATTTGGGAGTGGTCATCTTGCATCCTCTACACCATTTGCGGAGGATTTCCACTCCCTTCACCTAGTCTTAACACTAGTGTTCACCCTCACGGGGGTGGTAGTGAATACATGAACATTGGGTCTTCACCTTACATTCCTTCTTATGTCTTGTCATCCATCACACTGTTTCTTTTGAATGCAATCATTGTGATCAATCCTCCCTATATCTTATAGTTTGGACTCTTTGCTGACTATTTCCAGTTGTTTTGGACTAATATTGTTGTCATGTAGGATCCATTTTTTATACACTCTCTCTGAGGCTTTGGATCGTTCGTTCCCATAACAGGTATAATACCTGAACTGGCATATAGGTTAGGATTTCACATTCACTTACATTTTGCATAGCCTTATGACTGTTTCATCTCAACCTTAGGTACGAACTGATCCAGTGGATTATTCATCTTCAAAAATTACACTGATCCAATATGGTACAATGGTTATTAATCTATGATTCAAAGAACATAACATCGCATGGTGCACAGTTTGACATAACATCGCATGGTGCGCAGTTCGACATAACATCGCATGGTGCATGGTTCGACATAACATCGCATGGTGCGTGGTTCGACATAACATCTCATGGTTCGAACGGTCAAGTCTTACGATTAAGACTTGGCATCTGGCGATTTGTGCACCATCAAGAGGTAATATAAAATGGGTTGTAACATGCTTGCATAGTTAGTTGGCAACGTTCTGGCGGTATTGCGCACTATCAAGGGGGGAACCTCAAATGGTTCGTGAAAATCCCGTGCGGTCAAGTGTATACCCTCTAGCGGTCTTGTGCATGGTTAAATGGCACTATTCTGG
The DNA here is from genome assembly GCA_001517045.1 of Pseudotsuga menziesii. Taxonomy (NCBI): domain Eukaryota; kingdom Viridiplantae; phylum Streptophyta; class Pinopsida; order Pinales; family Pinaceae; genus Pseudotsuga; species Pseudotsuga menziesii. The sequence continues at coordinate 179,881 of LPNX010096267.1, forward strand.
CGGTTAGATGAGGGAGCGCGGTCATGTATGCTGTGACATTTGTGGAGTTTAGTTATATGCTGCGCCAGCGGATGTAACATTTGGAACAGCTCTAAATGTGACGGATATCCATTGTTTGGCAGGATAGCAATACCATATATGGTATTAGATGGAATCGTTGGGAACCATTGCGACATTTGGTGGAACATAAATGAATGTAATGTACAGCCAGTTGAAATGTTTCAACGGAAATTAAAAGTTAGCATATGGAATATGAAAATATGGGTAGCAGACAAGTCAAATCCAATACTTATCCTCCCATTGAACGCTTAAATAGAGAATTATGGCTGCAGTGAAGGAGTTCAGATTGTTTAGAGCACCTAGCATCACTTTTCTGTTATGAGAAGCTTACAGAGATAAAAGAAAAGAAGCACCAAGAGTTTGGCTGTGAAGTGTCCAGATTTTGTTGCTATGGAAGTCGACATTCTCTGTTATAATTTTAGCTTTCTTTGTCTTTTGAAGGCTAATTGTAATTTCCAGAAGAGAGGTCTTGAAGACTTTGTACAGCATTCTGTTTACAGTTGCTGAAGTTGATTTCAGAACCATTTTTGTACCATTTTAAAGAGATTAATTGGATCGGTACCCATTGGAGAGGGCCCCGGAGACGTAGCCCAGTGGAGGGGGTGAACTCCGTTATCAACTTCTATTTGTGACTCTCTGATTCTATGTTTTTTTTTTCCCACATCTGGTTATCAGTTTTGCTTTTCATTTTTGTTTAAGCATTTAATTTCTATTAATGTTGTTTCATGAACTAAGCAAACTGGTAAACGCATTCTTTAAAAAAATTTAATGCACTCAAGTTGAGATCTGATGGATCATGTTATGGTATCAGAGCCAGGTTAACTACTTGTGCAAGTTTGTGAATGCTTACCAGGTCTAGGTTAAATCTTGGTGAAGGAGAATTAATTGAAGGAGATCTTGAGATTGTCTCAAGGAGAACATTCTCAAGAACCATGGCTTCTCCACGAGGGGAAGAAGAAGGACATACAGAACGGGAAAAACCTGTTATTTCTGAAACTGAGTTTTTGGAGGCTTTTATCAGCATGAAAGCCATGATGGAAATTCTACTCGATGAGCGAGCAGAAAGGAAGAAGAAAGAAGAAGGATCTTCATCCAAAGATGCAGAAGTGAAGAAGGAAGAAAAGGGTAAAGGAGTAGGAGGTGATGGTGATCCTCCTGATACTAATCAAACTTTCTCTTCTTCTCATGCTTCTCATTCACATAGTGCTAATGCAAATCCTAATATGCCTTATTTCAAATTGGATGTTAAATTCGAATTGCCAATTTATAATGGAGATGTAGATGCTGAAAAGTTAGACAATTGGATCAAGCAGCTTGAAGTATATTGCAGGGTGCAGGGCATTAATGATGACCCTTCCAGGATTCAATTGGCCACTTTGAGAATGAGTGGTATGGCTCTTACTTGGTGGGAGAGCAAGATTCAGCAGGATCTTCGAAAGAACGGTAAAATTATTTTAGTTTGGAATGAATTCATTGAAGTATTAAGTGTTAGTTTTTCATCATATAAGCTAGCATTATGATCTTGGGATCTTTTCACTGAGAGAATAACAAGCACAACAATAAAACATAAGCACATCACAAGAGACAAGAGACACAAAGAGTTTTTATCGGGGAAACCATAAAGGAGAAAACCCCGCAACTTCCTTAGAGATAGAATCAGCACCAAAATAGTAAAAGCCCCAAAACAGTAAGATGCACTCCCGACAGTAGTAGTCTTCTTCTTGTCTAGTCCCAGTGTATTTCCTTCCTCACTAATGCGCCACACTTGAGTGAGTGAGTGATGTGTGTTGCAAGTGATATAAATAGAGAGGCTCACTCTCTATTTATATTCTTTCATTCACTTGATGTGCACTCCAACATGTCTGCCTCACTTAACAATTCCTTACTAGAGCCGACATCTCTAGGAGTGTCTAATAACCCTAGTGCCCCACCACTTGTGGGGACTTTTCCTCCTCTAACCAATAGGAGGGTAACACAATGGTGGGGACTATTGCCTCGACTTACAATGACTCACCTAGGGTCGACTTCACTAGGATAGTATAATAACCCAAGGGCCCCACAACTGTGGGGACTTTAACCCTTGACCAATAAGAGGGTTACCCACAATGACTTGACATGAATTTCTCATTATAGAAACTTCTTGAAATAAACATCAGGGTATGACATGACTCAAATACATTACAATACATCCCGAAATAAACATCGGGTTACAATAGATAAGAAATACAAGGGAATACATTCCAAAGTTACAATTACATCAACACTCCCTCTTAACTAGGAAGGTATTCTCTTGACACAATTCATCAGCACAAGTCGTCTTCTCTGTATCATCTAGGTCATCATCAGGTCTTCGTCATCTTCAAATTCATCTTCATCTTCAAGTTATGTTCATCTGTAAGTCATCTTCATTTGGATCTGGATCATCACTTGATCTGGATCATCATCACTGGATCTAGATCATCACTCGATCTAGATCATCATGGAACATCATCACTGGATCTGGATCATCATGGAACATCATCACTCGATCTGGATCATCATGGAACATCATCACTAGATCTGGATCATCACTGGCTATCATCATTGGATCTGGATCATCACTCGATCTGGTTCATCACTGTTGGATCATCATCACTGGATCTCGATCATCACTCGATCTGGATCATCACTGCTGGATCATCATCACTGGATCTCAATCATCACTCGATCTGGATCATCACTAGCTGTCATCACTCGATCTAGATCATCCCTGGTGTTATCTCATGATTCTTTTCATCACAAGAATTTCTATAGAGCCATCCCTTTTTCATGCTGGTTGTAGGCCTAGCCTCCATGTAGGTCTTTGCCCAGCACTTATATCTGACCTACTTGTCAGAAAGGCATGCCCAACACTCACATCTGATCATGTAGTAAACTACAATCACATCAGAAAGTCCCAACACTTATATCTGAGTATGTGGGAACACATCCCTCATTCACATCAGAAAGGCTCAGCACTTATATCTGAGTACGTGGGAACACATCCCTTAGTCACATCAGAAAGGCTCCTACACTTACATCTGAGCACGTGGGAACACATCCCTCAATCGCTCCAGAAAGGCTCTACACTTACATCTGAGCACGTGGGAACACATCCCTCAGTCACTCTAGAAAGGCTCCTGCACTTACATCTGAGCACGTGGGAAAACATCCCTCAGTCGCTCCAGAAAGGCTCCTGCACTTACATCTGAGCACGTGGGAACACATCCCTTAGTCACTCCAGAAAGGCTCTGCACTTACATCTGAGCACGTGGGAACACATCCCTCAGTCGCTCCAGAAAGGCTCTGCACTTACATCTAAGCACATGGGAACACATCCCTCAGTCACTCCAGAAAGGCACTGCACTTACATCCATCCAGGCGGGAACACATCCCGCTCATAGTGATGGAAGGGCTTGCACTCACATCTAATCATGAGGGAACACATCCCAGCAATCATATCAGAATGGCCCCCAGTCCTCGACTGAGCTACCTGGTAACTGACCAGGTGCCTCCATTCTCAGAATGGTAGTTGCACTTATATCCGACCTGCTCATCGGAATGGACAACACTCACATCTGACATGGAAGGAAATTAATCCTTTAGCCATGATAGAATGGTTCAACCCTTACATCTGATCAAGTGGGAACACATCCCTCTATCACATCAGAATGGCTACTCAGTCCTACACTGAGTGATCCTGGTAACTGACCAGGTGCCTCCATTCCTAGAATGGCAATTGCCCTTACATTTTTCCTACTCGATAGAATGGCCAGCACTCATATCTGACATGGAAGGAACCAATCCTCTCACCATGACAGAATGGCTCAGCCCTTACATCTGACCATGCAAGGAACCAATCCTCTCACCATGTCAGAATGGCTATGGGTCTCATCACTTTCTCTTGGAGGAAACCTCGATCTGGAGAACACCAAGCTTCTCCCTAAAGTACTCGAACTTCAGCCTAGCCAATGGTTTCATCAATACATCAGCTATCTGTTCCTCCATCGCAACATAATGGAGCTTCACTGCTCCTCTCTTCACCATATCCCTAATATAGTGATACTTGATCTCGATATGCTTCGACTTGTCATGGAACACTGGATTCTCTGACAACTTCACGCAACTCTGGTTGTCACAACGTATACAAGTAGCATCCAACTGGAGATCAAATAAATCAGACAGTAGCTTCTGTAGCCATACTGCTTCACAACTAGCTGAACAAGCTGCGACATACTCTACTTCAGCTGTACTCAGTTTCACATAGGATTGCTTCATTCTTCTTTGCTTGTAGGCGATTATGTATGCGATCTTTCCTACAAGTCAAATGCATTTGTATGGTTAGAAAATTTTCATAAGGAATATTTATACTGGCAAGTTCTTGTGCATAAATATATGATCATGCAACTACTTTAGCCAATACAACATTCATCCATATCTCATTGAAGCTTTCTAGATGCCTTCCATCTCTACCAGGACAACATTGTGATTGTGCACTAATCCAATATGTCAGCAAAGAGGTTTCCTCCTAGATAAGTAGCAATGGAGAGTTGTATAGCACCATGAGCTACTTACCCATCACATGCATATTAGTAGTATACTGTTGTTAATGCAAACATCCTATCATGCATGATACATCAACTGAATATAAACAAATGCATAACAAAAAAATATTATGAAATGACAATTGAATACTTATCTTTATTTGTTTCATGGGTATACTCCTTCTTGAGTCTTCAGCTTCATCGTCTTCTTCATTCATGATAGCATCGTTTCTTATCCAAATGCTAGGATGGATAAGAGGTTCTTCTAGAGTTGAGTCCTTTGTATTCCTCATTGCTTGAGGGATCTTCTTTGGATGGTGAGAGCCTGATCTTCAAATGCTCCCATCTTATCTTTTCTTCTTATGGGTAGACCTTCTTCTTCTTCCCAAAGTCTGCTGAAAGTAATCACTTCCTTCTGGAACATATTCCTCGCATGAATGAATCACATGATCCTAGGAGTCCATTCAAGGTGGCCATCACCACTTCTGCATTCTTCACTTCTTCTTTTTCCGCTTCAAGTTGTTCTTTGATTTGAGATACCCTTATGACTACATGGTCTTTGTATTCTGGATCTTCACTTCCTTCAACTGGTTTCTTAAGGTCATATTTTGATGTATGTTCTTCCCTTCAAATAGCTTGGTCAAGAAATCAAAACATCTTCAATGTCTTTAGGGAAGACACTTGTGGTACAAGTTGATACATGACTGAATCAGCAATGATCTTCTTGGCCTTGACCAAGTTCTTCTTGTGAAAGGCTTCTAGCCTCATCTCCCTCTGAAACTGGAACCTCTATACTCATGTAGGTGTCCAATCCATTTTCTTCAGAGAGATCAAATACTTCTATGCTTGGAAGTTGTCAAATTCACCAATATTATCATCAAGCTAATGTGATAGATCACTTTGAAATGAGAACCTCAAATGAAAATAGCAAAGGATTAGATCTTACCGATTTGAGGTGTCCGTCTTGGTTCTGGAGCTGACTGATCTAAGGTTTGCCACAGAAACCCTAATTTTCAAAACTTGGAATCTTTTAGATCTGATTGGATAGATAGATATATCTCTTCAAATGGAGTTGTCCAATGGACTCCTTTTCTGAAAACAATGGAGGGAAGCTCCCGGAACAGGAAGCCCTAGTTTTCCCATTTCTTCTGCAGAAATTCCTGTTACTATTTCTGTGATATCTATGAAATTTATGCTCCCCTGTGTCTTAAATTTTTCACTGAGGTAACCTCACATGTCCCTGATCTAAAACTGCAGGTTTCATTAGAATTGGTTTCACCATTTTGGATTTATGATCCTTTTCCCAAGGTGACCTGTTACAGGACTGTTCAGAACAGCGAAGTTGTACGGCATGACACATGTCACTGGTTCATCCTCTGAGTCTGCTCTTTGGATCACCAAAATTACAGTCCGTTCCCTTTCTGTAAAATCTTCAGGAATTCAATTTGTACCTCTGTAGCCTAATATATTGTAATTCTCCCCAGGTGTCCTGTTTAGGGATGAATTCTGGAAGAGGCTGGAACCCTAACTTGGAGAGATCATATCTCCTGGAATAAAGAGAATATGAGGCTGAATTTTGAACACAGTGTTCAGCAGGATTTCATCTTCGGCCCTTGAAATTTTTAGCTTCTGAGACTTCTCCAATCTTAGAATATAGCGAATTTACCAAAACTTAGCAGTTTTAGTATTTAGGGTTTTTCCTAGCTCGGGGTCAAACTAGGGTTTGACTTTCCCAGAGTTTCACCCAACCAAATTTATTGATCCAGGTATCTAAACTTCGATTTTGATGAGGAGAAAAATCATATTCTAGTCTCACTCAAAAATTACTCTTCTGTAGAAAGCCCTAATTTCCGCACCGAAAACTGAAAATGCTCGGAATCGAATTCCGCTTCGACAGAAAGATGCGCCCTTCAATGGAGAGTCAGCCTAGCATAATTTTGCTGATGGATTGTGGAGAGATACCCAAAAAGTAAGAATCCCTAGCTTCTACAACTACATAATGTCTTCTTCTCAGGTTAGCTCTGATACCATGTTAGTTTTTCATCATATAAGCTAGCATTATGATCTTAGGATCTTTTCACTGAGAGAATAACAAGCACAGCAATAAAACATAAGCACATCACAAGAGACAAGAGACACAAAGATTTTTTCTCGAGGAAACCATAAAGGAGAAAACCCCACAACTTCCTTAGAGATAGAATCAGCACCAAAACAGTAAAATCCCCAAAACAGTAAGATGCACTCCCGACAACAGTAGTCTTCTTCTTGTCTAGTCCCAGTGTATTTTCTTCCTCACTAATGCGCCGCACTTGAGTGAGTGAGTGATGTGTGTTGCAAGTGATATAAATAGAGAGGCTCGCTCTCTATTTATATTATTTCTTTCACTTGAAGTGCACTCCAACATGTCGGCCTCACTTAACAATTACTTACTAGAGCCGACATCTCTAGGAGTGTCTAATAACCCTAGTGCCCCACCACTTGTGGGGACTTTGCCTCCTCTGACCAATAGGAGGGTAACACAATGGTGGGGACTATTGCCCCAACTTACAATGACTCACCTAGGGTCGAATTCGCTAGGATATTCTAATAACCCAAGGGCCCCACAACTGTGGGGACTTTAACCCTTGACCAATAAGAGTGTTACCCACAATGACTTGACATGACTTTCTCATTATAGAAACTTCCTGGAATAAACATCGGGGTATGACATGACTCAAATACATTACAATACATCCCGGAATAAACATCGGGTTACAATAGATAAGAAATACAAGTAAATACATTCCGAAGTTACAATTACATCAACATTAAGGAAGCAATTTTATCCTTTAGGACATGTTCAACAATTAACCATGAGTTGGCAAATGTTTAGACAAGCTAAAGGACAAAATATTCAAGACTATACTCATGAATTCAGAAAGAGGGCTATTGCATTGAATGTTGCATTGGATACGCAAGAAACTATTCTTAAATATATTGGTAGCATGCATTCTTATTTGAGACATACTTTGTTGATGTTTAACCCCAGTAATTTGGATGATGTATGTGTTCAAGCTACACATTTAGAAGCTAGGGGTAAGCATGCTAATGATACTTTTGTGAAGAAATCATTTAAATTTGACAGCAAATCGAAAGGTAAAGATAAGGGAAAAAAGAAGATGGCTACTGTTAAGAAAGAGGGTGAAAATCCTACATGTTCGCATTGTCAGAAGGGACATGATGTCTCTAAGTGTTGGAAACTTCATCTGAAGTTAAGGCCAAAGAAGTACAGAGGAAACAAAGATAAAGGCAAAGAAAAAGCTGCTGCAGCAGTTATTCGAGACTTGGGATCCGACTCAGGTGATGAAACAAAGGTTACAGCTGTCGGAATCCAGGGTAAGAATAAAAGTATCTCACTTCCCATTGATGCAAAATCAAGTTCTAGTACAAATTTTCCATCTACTTCTAAGCAAAATGACAAAAATAGAAGTGCACTGTTTCATGTTCGTGTCATTGCAAATCACACAAAGATTGATACATTGATTGATAGTGGTTCACAAGTAAATCTGATATCAGAAGAAGTGGTTAAGAAATTGCATTTAGTTACTATGCCTCATGAAAAACCCTATCCTCTTGGTTGGGTTACTAATGATAGACAATTGCAAGTTACAAAGAAATGTGTATTAAAGTTTGCAATTACTGGAAAGTTCATGGATGAGGTAGAATTGGATGTAGTACCACTTGACATTTGTGGAATTGTACTTGGGAGTCCATATTTGTATGACCGAAAAGCAGTCTTTTATAGAGAGCAGAATAAGTATCATCTTTTTAAAGATGGTGTGGAATATATTGTACGAGCACATAAGACAAAAACAAATCTAGCAATAGTCTCTGCAAGACAAATGAAGAGGCTAGTAAATGCTAGTAAGAATTTTGTGTTAATGATGTTTAAGGTGAAAAATGATGAGATCTCTAAATATTTTGAAGGATGTGATCCTAAACATAAATATGAACTAATTGAAATTATTTTTTAGTATGATGATTTATTTCAAGATCTGAAAGAGTTACCACCAAAGAGAGAAATTCAACATGAGATACATTTGCAGCAGGATGTGCCACTCCCGAACATAGCCATGTACCGGATGTCTATAATGCAGAATGAGGAAATCAAGAAGCAGGTTCAGGAGCTGATTGAGAAGGGGGTCATCCATCCAAGCACTTATCCTTGTGGCTCTCCTATAGTCTTGGTTCCGAAGAAGGATGGGTCTTGGAGGATGTGCATCGACTATAGGGCCCTTAACAAAATCACCATTAAAAACAGGTATCCTCTTCCTTGCATTGATGATTGGCTTGATCAGTTGAAACATGAAACTTACTTTACAAAGTTGGATCTGCGTAGTGGGTATCATCAAATCCGTGTTGCTGAAAATGATGCCTGGAAAACAGCATTTAAAACAAAACAGGGTTTGTATGAATGGCTTGTGATG
>LPNX010096267.1:189057-243629 GCA_001517045.1 Pseudotsuga menziesii
TTTCATGCGGGTCATGAATGATTTCTTTCATCCATTCATTGATGATTTTTTAATTGTGTATCTGGATGACATCCTGGTGTTTAGCAAAACCTGGGAGGAACACATTGTACATGTGAAGAAAGTTTTAGATGTACTGAGGAAGGAGAAGCTTTATATAAAAATGTCTAAATGTGAGTTTGCAAAAACTTCTTTAGTATATCTGGGCCATATTATTGGTGGAGGCCACCTGCGAGTGGACCCAGCCAAGGTTGTTGTCATTGTAAACTGGCCACGGCCTAACACCATTACTGAAATCAGAATTTTTCTGGGTGCGGTTCAGTATTGGAGGAAATTCATTTCTGGGTTTTCTTCCATTGCTGCTCCATTACATGCGTTGACAAGCGTTAAAGAAATTTTCTAGTGGGGAGGCAAGCATCAGAGAGCCTTCGACACTTTGAAGGAAAGGATGAGCACAGCACCAGTTCTGACATTGCCAGATTTGCAGCAGCCATTTGAGATCGAAACAGATGCCAGCGGGTTTGCCATGGGAGCCGTTTTGATGCAAGGGAGGAAGCCAGTCTGTTACCATTCAAAAACATTCTCTACTGCGGTAAGTAACTATCCGACTTATGACAAAGAGTTGTATGATTTAGTACAGAGTGTGAAGAAGTGGAAACATTATATCATGGGAAAAGAAACAGTCATACATACTGATCATCAGCCACTTCAATATCTGCAATCTCAAACTAAAGTACAACAAAGTAGGCATTTAAGATGAATGGGATTCTTGCAACGGTTTCATCTCGTAATTAAATACAAAAAGGGAATTCATAATAAGATAGCAGACATGTTATCGAGGCCGCCTACAAATGCTTCAATCATTCTTTAGAACAGTTCATTAACACATGAAAGTTACATTGAACAGTATGCAGAAGATAAAAAATTTAAGAACGTATATGCATCACTGATACATGGTAAACAGGAAGAGAACTATTATGTGCATAATCAACTCCTGTATCATCTCGGTAAACTCTGTATTCCAGAGAAAGAGAGAGTGCATGTGATCTGAGAAGCACGTAGTTCATTGATTGCAGGACATTTTGGTGTAAGTAAAACGTTGACAATATTGCAGAATCACTGTTATTGGCCTCAGATGCAAGAAACTGTAGCTAAATACATACAAGGATGTGTTATGTGTGCAACGAGTAAGCCTAGCAATAGGAAATTGGGTTTGTACACACCTCTTCCAGTTTCTTCTTGTCCCTGGGAAAGCATTTCTATGGACTTTGTAGGAGGACTACCTATGTCTAGAAAGGGGCATGATTACCTATATGTTGTTGTGGACAGGTTCAACAAAATGTGTATCTTAATGCCATGTAACAAACAGATCACTACTAAACAAACAACTCATCTATTCTTTCAGAATATTTGGGTACATTTTGGGCTACCCATGTCTATTGTATCTGATCGGGATTCCTAGTTCTTGGGAGAATTTTGGTCAACTTTATGGGAGCTTATGGAAACTAAACTTAAGAAAAGTACAGCTTTTCATCCATAAACCGATGGGCAAACAGAGGTAGTTAACAGAACAATGGTTCAGTTGCTCAGAGGATATTGTAGTAAACATCCTAAACTTTGGGATGAGCAGTTGCAGTATATACAGCATGCTTACAATCATGCAGTTCATTCTTCCATGAAAAGAACTCCTTTTGAAACTTGTTTTGGTTATCTGCCAAAAACCCCGATGGACTTCTCTTTTGGCAAAGATGCGGTGGATGGACATCATGATGCAGATAAAGCTCTAAGATTCATTCAGAGAATCCAAACGGTGCAGCAGGAAGTTCAGGAACAGTTGGAGAAGAGCCAGGCAAAGTACAAAGCCAGGCATGACAAGCATCGAGTTGATCATCAATTTCAGGTTGGTGACAGGGCTTGGTTACATATCACCAAAGAAAGAATGAAAGGTGAAGGTAAAAAGCTTAATCCTATCAGGTATGGTCCTTTTGAGGTTCTGGAAAAGATTGGTACTAATGCTTTTTGCTTGAAGTTACCTCCATACATGCAAATTTATTCAGTTGTCAATGTTGAGAATCTTAAATTGTATGAGCCTCCTATGATCACGGATGAGGAAACTAACATACAAATTCCTTCAGTTGATGATATGGCACCTGAATACATGAAAGAGTTGCAGGATGATGTTATTCTTGACAGAAATGTAAGGGCTTCACGAAGGGGGAATGTTGAGTACCTTCGAGTGGGGCTTAAAGGCATGCATCCTAGAAAAGCAATATGGATGGAGATTGGAAAAGTGAGGGAGATGTACCCTCACTTACTTGCAGAGTGACTCAGTATTTTGGTGGTCCAAAAGCTCTCCAATGGGGAGGAATGATCCGGTGGATTATTCATCTTCAAAAATTACACTGATCCAATATGGTACAAAGGTTATTAATCTATGATTCAAAGAACATAACATCGCATGGTGCGCGGTTCGACATAACATCGCATGGTGCGTGGTTCGACATAACATTGCATGGTGTGCGGTTCGACATAACATCTCATGGTTCGAACGGTCAAGTCTTACGGTTAAGATTTGGCATCTAGCGATTTGTGCACCATCAAGAGGTAATATAAAATGGGTTGTAACATGCTCGCGTAGTTAGTTGGAAATGTTCTGGCAGTCTTGCACACCATCAAGGGGGGGACCTCAAATGGTTCGTGAAAAGCCTACGCGGTCAAGTGTATACCCTCTAGCGGTCTTGTGCATAGTTAAATGGCACTATTCTGGTGGTTAGATGAGGGAGCGCAGTCATGTATGCTGCGACATTTGTATGCTGTAACATTTGTGGAGTTTAGTTATATGTTGCGATAGTGGATGTAACATTTGGAACAGCTCTAAATGTGACGGATATCCATTGTGTGGCGGGATAGCAATACCATATATGGTATTAGATGGAACCGTTGGGAACCGCTGTGACATTTGGCAGAACAGAAATGAATTTAACGTACAGCCAGTTGAAACGTTTCAACGGAAATTAAAAGTTAGCATATGGAATATGAAAAGACGGGTAGCAAACGAGTCGAACCCGATACTTATCCTCCCATTGAACGCTTAAATAGAGAATTCTAGCTGCAGTGAAGGGGTTCAGATTGTTTAGAGCACCGGGCATCACTTTTCTGTTATGAGAAGCTTGCAGAGATAAAAGAAAAGAAGCACCGAGAGTTTGGCTGTGAAGTGTCCAGATGTTGTTGCTATGGAAGTCGACATTCTCTGTTATAATTTTAGCTTTCTTTGTCTTTTGAAGGCTAATTGTAATTTCCAGAAGAGATGTCTTGAAGACTTTGTACAGCATTCTGTTTACAGTTGCTAAAGTTGATTTCAGAACCATTTTTGTACCATTTTAAAGAGATTAATTGGATCAATACCCATTGGAGAGGGACCCGAAGATGTAGCCCAGTGGAGGGGGTGAACTCCATTATCAACTTCTATTTGTGACTCTCTGATTCTGTGGTTTTTTTTTTTCCCCACATCTGGTTATCAGTTTTTCTTTTCATTTTTGTTTAAGCATTTAATTCCTGTTAATGTTGTTTCATGAACTAAGCAAACTGGTAAACGCATTCTTTAAAAACTTTTAATGCACTCAAGTTGAGATCCGACGGATCACGAACCCATTCCATAATGTCAAGGAACCTTCATGCTACTGTTAGAAGTGATATTATGTGAATGGTAGAGCATTCCTATACATGGGTGCCCTAGTTAGAGCCCATTTTGAATTTGGTGCCCATGATGAGATTTCTCCTTTAGGTTTGGGGAGTCCCTCTTTAGTCCCGCCATGTCCTTGAGCAAGAGATTCATACTCCTCTTGAAATTTATGTTGGATTTTCCCCAGGTACTCCCTTGTATATATCAAGTTGTGATTGCATTTCATGATTTTTGCTTTCCTTATTGAGCTTTATGCCGACTCACTACTTCAGAGTTATAAGGCATGTAGCTCAAGCTTGTCTCATGTCTAGCCAAGTAGATCCTTTTATGTATCATTTGCAACTTGATAACCCCTTTACCGGGAGGAGACCTTCCCCCGAGTGTCGTTATCCTGCACATGTTTCCTTGCATTGAGAATATGTATGTTCCACTGCTTGGAACTAGTTTTCTTGTCCCTGACACTCATCTCCTCCTAGCTATGTACTATAAAACACCTTTATTCTTTCTTAAGCTTTTCAAAATATCTGAAAAAAAGTCCAAAAAAATCAAAAAACATAAAAATTCGGGCAGGAAAAGATATTATCTTTGGCAGCAGTCGAGTCATGTCGACTTTGAACATAGCACTATATATAACATCTGTTGGTTGGGTTATTAATTTGACTTTAGGAGCTATACTCGTTACTCTGATTTTATCCCCACAGACTCGTTATGCTTCCAATCCCCATGGAGCCTCTATTGATGCCTCCTGTGTCACAAAGATTTCCTAGTTTTCATATCAAGTCCATGATTCCTAACTATAGTCACCACTTGCCTTATGCTCTTGTTCGAAGGAAGTTGAATCCCGAGTCAGCCATTCCTCAGTTATCTTGAGTTTACATGTCAGCCATTCCCGATACTATTACTGATTCATGCACATCTTGTTTGTTGAGTTCTTCCACATTATAAAGCGTTGTTGAGTACCTCGTGTTGGTTGACGGGGGATGCCTTAATTCCCTCCTTCCAATGGATTCCATTCCATTGAATTCAAATCATTTATTCTGGAATAGGAGTCTAGAGTCATTTGAGTGCATTGAGACTTACAGCCGTCAGTGGTAGATTCTCTCACTATCAACAGTTTTGGGGATACATCAATGTCCCCTGATCGATGGATTCTTTCAAGTGTTCAACCTCAACACATATATTCACACTTGTTAGATTGCACTATGTACCTTGATTCCCATTTTCATTATCAGCGAGTTATCTCACGTCTATTAACGGTATACATCAATGACCGATAATCAAATGATGGACTATTTTGTTCGACCTTGACACATCTATTCACATAGTAGAACATGTACTCATAGCGGTTTATGTAGAAGACCTTCCAGCTTGGTGGCAAGCCATATATGCTACCTTCTTGATCGTGCCAGTATACATGAGATTTCAGCTCTCGTGATCTTCATTCCAGATTCCGGTGTATATTAGATATCTTCATCCACTATGGAGATCATGATCCATTGTATATTGTACATGGCGATCACTACACATGACATTTTGTATATCATGCCTATTCATGGCCATTGTACTATTATGTATCTGTGACTGCTATATGTATTTGCAGTTACATGCAAAGATTGATTAATGTATTGTACTGATGAGTGGCTATTTCTTCCACTTGGGTCTTCATTAATCCACTTCTAGGATGGATTATATAATGTATTTCAACCATCATGTTACCCCTTTGACCTCACACATTAGGGGGCATCTGTTATAGGTGATTTTACCACACCTAGTAGATCACACTTTTATGGCCTTCCATGTCCCTATGTAGAATATTTGGACCCCATGTACCTATATTATACTTTGATGTTCCAATGTCATCCCCAAAAATCACATGTTTATACCTATATGCAACTTTTAATTCCATACTCGTGTGCATACGCAGATTTTGACCTTAAACCCATGTACATCAGGATGTGTGCATAAAGACAATGTTTTTGGATTTTTTTCTCATATGAGTCCGAATATCTTGTCTCTTGGCCTTCCATATGCCTTGAGAATGCTCAGATTCGACCCTCCATTACCTCTTTGGAGTGCTATATATTAAGCCTCTTGGATACATTGAAGGAGGAGAAATTGAAGAGTAAGGAAACTATAGTCCATTGTTACCTCAGTTTTACTTATACTTGAGTCTGCATCCCTTTGTCCCTTGGAGCACATAGTGTTCTTCACAAGCTTGCCTTTCCTTTGTGAGATTACTATCGAGAGATGGAGAATTGAAGTGGTGGAGGACCAAGTAGAGGAATCGGTTTCTCCGGTTCGCAAAAGTGCCGACAGAGTTTGTCACTATTGTATCTCTGTTTTATTAATAGAAATATATTTTCCTGTCCAATACATGTGCATTTGAATATAAATATTGAATCTTTGGATGTATTTACTTGCTTATACATGATTGATTATATATGCTAGAGTAGCTCTAACACATTTATATATATCATGCTTGCTTTGTTTGCTGGTGTTGAGAGCAAATTATAATTGCAATTGCATTGGAAAAGCTCAACGGGGATCTACTTCAACCGTCTAGAATAAGGTACGATTCTATATCCCTTAGTGTTATATTTTCTTATTACTCTTGCATATTGGAAAGGATTGATTTCTGGTGTAATACTGTCTATTATGGTACCCCCAAGCCATAGGAAGTTTCTCTTCGTAACAGAATCGGCGACTCCACTGGGAATGTTCCTTGTTTTTCTTTGGGGTTTGGGGGCACAATGTGCTTGAATTTCTCTCTGTTTCTCCCT
Organism: Pseudotsuga menziesii; assembly: GCA_001517045.1. Lineage (NCBI taxonomy): Eukaryota > Viridiplantae > Streptophyta > Pinopsida > Pinales > Pinaceae > Pseudotsuga > Pseudotsuga menziesii. Next base: position 195,517 of record LPNX010096267.1, read on the forward strand.
ATTTCTGTGTCGCATTTAGTATTATGTTCATCCATTGACACTCCCCTAGAGTGGTTTTACCCTTGGCCTGCTTTTTACCACTTTCTTATCTGTATACGCAGGCTTTTGGCTAAAAGTCGTGTACATACGCAGGTTTTTGGCCAAAAGTCATGTATACATGCAATTTTTTGGCTAAAAATCGTGTATACATGCAAGTTTTCTGCCAAAAGTCGTGTACATACACTACTATTCTTTAAATAGTCGCGTACATCCTCCCATTTGGTTTAGTTTGATGTGGGAGGTTGTTGTTGGGTGGGTTGTGAGTATGGCTGGGTCTTCTTGGGTACTGATGTTGTCTGTTGGATGCTTCTTTTGTGACTAAAGATCGCTTTTTCATTTATTTTTCTTTAAAAGTAGTTCTAGTCATTTATCTCCTTTTTTGTTTTACCATTAGTGCATTAGTCTTTTGGTCTCAGTGTCTTGCTTGGCTTGTGTTTGATGCTTGCTATAGAGACTGAGAATTTTAATGGCTTTTATTGCATTTTCATTCTTTTATATTGAAAATACAAAATAATTATATAGTTGCATTCTTATTTGCATCTCACATATAGATTTAAGGAGGTACTTGTATTGAATTGCATGGATGAGAGATGTGTTTAGGCTTTCATTTAGGAATGATTGTATTTTCATTTGAAGGAAAAACTTGCATCTCATGTAGTGGCATACCCTATTTTTCATTTGACGAAATTGCACTTGGCATTGTTTGTTAGGTGTGCACATTTATTTCACTACTAAGTCACAATATCATTAGTTGCATGACAATTTCCCTTTGAGTAATCATAGCCATTAAAATCAACGCTTAATTGAAATGAACTACACATTTTTCTTTTATAGGGTTCACCAACAAGATTAGGATTTAGAGTCTTGGAATAGTTCATTGTGAGTTAATTCTCCAAGACTACTAAACACAACAAGTAGGTGTATGTCCAGGTGATAGAGATAAATCCTTGGTATAATTAGTGTTTCTTAGGAAGCTCCTCTTACATAGGAGTCAAGCACGAGGAAACACACAAGATTCTGATTGGGATAGCCCTTGGTCACTTTCTATGAGCGTCGGATATATTTCCAAGATCATATTCGTATCTGGGGGATTTTTAGGTACCAACTAGTGCTTTCGAGCTTCGGGCTTTGCTACCCTGCCCATACGATCGATCTCACCTGCGAATGTCCGCCTGAGCATTGGTTATATTGGGGTGAGCTTAGTTTCCTTATCTAGGTATTGCAGGGGGTACTTGCAGAGGTTATTCTGTGAGTGTCCTGGCCAGGTAGGGGTCGAAGCGCACAGCCACTTTATGCATTGAAGATGAGGGCCACTAGAATTGGTTACACACCTCTGCTTGTAGTGTATGGGAGTCTCGAGCCTCTCCTAGGCAAGACATACCTGCTGCATTCAGGAGCTCATTTATCATCCCCTTGGATTGCTTTCATTTTGGCTTTAGATTCTCTTAGGAGTATGCTCTTTATGCTCTTGTTGGATTTAGGGATCGCGGTTACTTGAGTATATTTATGTTATCTTGAGTTCATGCCATTTTATGTTTGGCATGCCTAATATCACTACTAGTATCCCATCACCCGCTCCAGGTCCTAGTGCGGACCCTGGTGTTGTACTGGGGCCACCACAGCCCCTTACCTTGCTCATAGGTTTGGGAGTGGTCATATTGCATCCTCTACTCCATTTGTGGATGATCATCATTCCCTTCGTCCAATATTAACACTAGTGTTCACCCTCACAAGGGTGGTAGTGGATACATGAACATTGGATCTTCACCTTACATTCCTTCTTATGTCTCATCATCCATTGCACTATTCCTTTTGAATGCAGTTGTCATGATCAATCCTCCCTATATCCTATAGTTTGGACTCTTTGTTGATTGTTTCTAGTTGTTTTGGAATAATATTGTTGTCGTGTAGGGTCCATTTTTTGTACACTCTCTCTGAGGCTTTGGCTCGTTCGTGTCCATCACAGGTATAATGTCTGAACTGGCATATAGGTTAGGATTTCACATCTACCTACATTTTGCATGGCCTTATGATCGTTTCATCTTAACCTTAGGTACGGACCCATTCCATAATGTCACAGAACCTTCATGCTACCATTAGAAGTGATATTATGTGAATGGTAGAGCCTTCCTATACATGGGTGCCCTAGTTATAGCCCATTTTGCATTTGGTGCCCATGCTGAGATTTCACCTTTAGGTTTGGGGAGTCCCTTTTTAGTCCCACCATGTCCTTAAGAAAGAGCTTCATACTCCTCTTGAACTTTATGCTGGATTTTCCCCAGGGACTCCCTTGTATATATCAAGTTGTGATTGCATTTCATGAGTTTTGCTTGCCTTATTGAGATTTATGTCGACTCCCTTCTCCAGAGTTATAAGCCATGTAGCCCAAGCTTATCTCATGTCTAGCCAAGCAGAGCCTTTTATGTATCCTTTACAACTTGATCACCCCTTTACCGGGAGAAGACCTCCCCCCGAGTGTTGTTATCCTATACATGTTTCCTTGCATTGAGCATAGGTATGTTCCACTACCTGGAACTAGTTTTCCTGTCCCTGACACTCGTCTCCTCCTAGATATGTACTATAAAACACTTTTATTCTTTTTCAAGATTTTCAAAATATCTGAAAAAGTCGAAAAAAATCAATAAACATAAAAAGTCGGGCAAGAAAATATATTATCTTTGGCAGCAGTCGAGTCGTGTCGCCTTCAAACATAACACTGTATATCACATCTATTGGTTGGGTTATTAGTTTGGCTTTAGGAGTTGTACTCGTTACTCTGAGTTTATCTCCACCAACTGGTTATGCTTCCAGTCCCCATGGAGCCTTTGTTGATGCCTTCTGTGTCGAGAATATGTCCTAGTTTGCATATCAAGTCCATGTTGTCTTCCTTTAGTCACCACTTTCCTTATGCTCTTGTTCAAAGGAAGTTGAAGCATGAGTTAGTCATTCCTCAGTTATCTTGACTTTGCATGTCGGCCATTCTCGGTACTGTTACTGGTTCGTGCACATCTTGTTCATTGAGTTCTTCCACATTATACAATGTTGTTGAGTGCCTCATGTTGGTTGATGGGGGATGCCTTAATTCACTCCTTCCAGCAAATTCCATTCCATCGAGTTCAAATCATTTATTTGTGAATAGGATTCTAGAGTCATTTGAGTGCCTTGAGACTTACAGTCATTAGTGGTAGGTTCTCTCACTATAGACCATTTTTGGAATACATCAATGTCGCCTGATTGATGGATTCTTTCAAGTGTTCAACCTCAACACATTTATTCACACTTGTTAGATTTCACTCTGTACCTTGATTCCCATTTTCATTATCGGTGGGTTATCTTGCCTCTATTAACGGTATACATCAATGACCAGTAATCAAACGATGGACTACTATGTTCGACCTCAACACATCTATTCACATAGTAGGACATGTACTCGTAGTGGTTTGTGTAGAAGACCTTCCATCTTGGTGGCATGCCATATATGCTACCTTCTTGATCATGCCAATATACATGAGATTTCAACTCTCGTGATATTCATTCCATATTCCAGTGTATATCGGATATCTTCATCCACTATGGATATCTTGATCCATTGTATATTGCACGTGGCGATGACCACACATGACATTTTGTATATCATGCCTATTCATGGTCATTGTACTATTATGTATCCGAGACTGCTATATGTATTTGCAGTCACATGCAGAGATTGATTATTGTATTGTACTGATGAGTGGATGGTTCTTCCACTTGGGTCTTCATTACTCCACTTCTAGGATGGATTATATAATGTATTTCGGCCATAATGTTACCCCTCTGACCTGACACATTAGGGGGCATCTGTTATAGTAGATTTTACCACACCTGGTAGATCACACTTTTATGGCCTTCCATGTCCCTATGAAGACTCTTTGGATCTCATGGACCTATATTATACTTTGATGTTCCAAGATCATCCTCAAAAATCACCTCTTTATACCTATACGCGACTTTTAAAGCCATACTCGTGTGTATACGCAACTTTTGACCTCAAACCCGAGTACATCAGGATGTGTGCATAAAGACAAATGTTTTTGGAGTTTTTCTCATATGAGTCTGAATATCTTGTCTCTTGGCCTTCCACATGCCTTGAGGACACTCGGATTTGACTCTCCATTACCTCTTTGGAGTGTTATATATTGAGCCTCTTGGGTACGTTGAAGGAGGAGAAATTGAAGAGTAAGGAAACTATAGTCCATCATTGCCTTGGTTTTGCTTATACTTGAGTCTACATCCCTTTGTCCCTTGGAGCACATAGTGTTCTTCCCAAGCTTTCCTTTTCTTTGTGAGCTTGCTATCGAGAGAGGGAGGATTGAAGTGGTGGAGGACTCGGTTTCTTCGGTTCGTAGAAGTGCCAACAGAGTTTGTCACTATTGTATCTCTGTTTTATTAATAGAAATATCTTTACCTGTCCAATACATGTGCATTTGAATATAAATATTGAATCCATGGATGTATTTAATTACTTATACATGATTGATTATATATGCTAGAGTATCTCTAACACATTTATATATATCATGCTTGCTTTGTTTGCTGGTGTTGAGAGAAAATTATAATTGCAATTGCATTGGAAAAGCTCAATGGGGATGTACTTCAACCGTCTGGAAAAAGATACGATTCTATATACCTTAGTGTTAGATTTGCTTATTACTCTTGCATATTGGAAAGGATTGATTTCTAGTGTCATACTATCTGTTGTGGTACCCCCAAGCCATCAAAAGTTTTTCTCTGTAACAGGTGATCTGCCTTGCAAAGCTTGCAAGGGAACTTGACCTTACATTTAAACTTCTTGTCCCCCCCAACATTACTATCGTTCTTGTCATCATTATCAGTTTTGTTCCTACTCCCACCCTTTCGATTGTTTCTACCATTTTTCTTATTTCGTCCAAGTTGTTGGTTACCCTTCTGGCTCGATGATTGCACAGAAAGTACATCTGTCATTTGAGTGGGATGAGACGAAGTTGTAACTTGTCCCGATGCAGGCTAGTTAATAGACACCTTATTCATTTGATTTGTAACCGAGTCTGTAGGTTTAGCACTTGCTGAGCCAACAATACCATTAGCATGTGGCCTAGGTTTGAACTTAGGATCGAAATTGGATCTTGGTGCATTCAAAATTATCTCATATAAGAGCCTAGACTAAGCATAAATCAAGTATAATTGATGATCTCGAAATATAGCTTGCTCCTCAATCATCACTCCAGATGTGGAAACATCCTTCGCTATATAGGGAAATAATGATTTGAGGAACCACTCCAAAAGAAACTCTGGTGGAATTTGAGCCTTAATCAACCTCTTTTGTCTACACCACTCTTGAATATGATCAGAGATATGGGTGGCTTTATCCTTCTGAAATGTCGACAAGAGGTCAGTACCGGCGTTGTAGCGCACAGGTAGCTAAAAGTGATTGAGAAAGGTCATGGCTAAGTCATTAAATGTCTGATATGTGCCCCCAGGAAACTCTATATACCACTTCGCCATGGGACCCGTGAGGGTGCTTTGAAATAGTTTTAAATGAACATAATCACGATTCAATGAATTCGAAGAGCACCATAGGTGGAAAGTCGTAATGTGCTCACCAGGGTCCTCTCGAGACTTAACTTCAAATTTTGGAATGTACGAAGGAAGCTTGGGAGGGACAACTGACCATCTCGAATCATGAGACACTAGATCATTAGTCAATCTCGATAAGTCAAGTAAATTTAACATCGCTAGGAAAGGGAGCCTAGTTTGAGTGATATGGTTCCACGCTCCCTGATAATACTGGTTCACATAGGTCTAATTTTTGTAAACACCATGGCCTTGGCCAGTGGGATAGCATCCTCCTCCCGTTTGACCCATAAAAGGGTGCATGGGAATATTGTAATTCAGAATACCTTGAGACTGGGGTGCTACGAATCCATAGTTGTAAGACTGATACAAGTTGAGTCTCGGACCCATACGGTGGTGTATAAGGTGGTACATACCCTACTGACACATAAGGAGGAACATAGCCTTATGACACTACGGTGTGAGAAGATGTGGGAGCAACATGGCTAGTGATAGTACTCTGGCCTGAAGGACCATGGGGGTTAGGGGGAGGATGCATCGTTAGAAACACATTTGAAGGAACAGGTACCAAATACAATGGAACATGGGATGGGATATAACTTGTGTTCCCAATATTCACATGTCTAGGGTTATTACCACGAACAAGAATACCGGTACCAGGCCTAGGTTGCGTGTGTGAAGATCCTCCCACTGCAGGAGTGGAAGGTGCAATATGACTACTACCAAACCTATCCGTCTTGAAAGGAATGAAAGTGCCCCCAAGCATAGCACTAGGGTCAACACCAAAATCCGACATTAGATGACGAACCGGTCTCAGGAAGGTCTGGCATGCCATATATAAATGGGCCAGTGCTAGAGGGTATCGAATGAGTCTCACTGCTCGGAATATGTGAAAAATATCAGCTGTCTGTGTTTATATAATCTGGAAATTGTGATAGTACATTATGTGACGCCCCAACCTCAAAATGATCGGGTTCTTCCAGAGTCCCATATAAACTGTCAGGTATAGTCTCCACCTCGGGAGGTGGAGAAGGGGGATGCTCCAAGATCTCAGATGTATGACTCATGGTGAGATCTGTGTGTGAATCAAAGTGAGTATCAGTCCGCCCAGACTTTCTAGTTCTCTTCTGTGAAGGAGGATGATATGTAGAAGGTGGAAGACCTGCTAAATGACGAGAATGATGAAGTGCCGCTCCCGGATCCATGACGACTCAAAAAAAAAGAAAAATACTCAAACTAATTACGCACCCTAAAGCAATCTAGCGTACATAGAGCACACTCATAATAAAATCTATAGCCAAAATACAAGAAAACCAAGGGGAGGATATGTGAGCTCCCGAATGCAGCAGGTATGTCTCATCTAGGAGAGGTTTGAGACTCCCATACACTACAAGTGGAGGTGTGTAACCAATTATAGTGGCCCTCAGCTTCAACGTGTAAAGCGACTATGTTGTCTAACCCCTACATGGCCAGGAAACTGACAGAATAACCTCTGCAAGTACCCCCTGCGATACCTAGGTAACGAAACTAATGTCACCCCAATATAACCAATGCTCAGGTGGACAGTCATTGGCAGGATCGACCGTATGGGCAGGGTAACAAATCTTGAAGCTCGAAAGCATCAATCGGTACCTCAAAAGCCCCCAAATACGAATATGATCCTGGAAATATCTCTGACGCTCACATAAAGTGGTCAGGGGCTATCCCAACCAAAATCATGTACGCTGCCTCATGCTTAACTCTTGTGCAAGAGGAGCCTCCTCGGAACACTAATTATACTAAGGATTTCACTCTCACACCTGGAAAGACACCTACTTGTTTCGTTTAGTAGTCTTTGATAATTAACTCACAATGAACTAATCCAAGACTCTAAATCATAATCTTGTTGATGTACCCTATCAAAGAAAAATGTGTAATTCATTTTAAATTAGTCATTTATTTTAGTGGTTGTGATTAATCAAAGGGAAATGATCGTGCAACCAATGATATTATGACTTAATAGTGAAATAAATGTGCACACCTAACAAACAATGCCAAGTGAAATTTTGTCTAAATGAGAAAACAGGGTATGCCACTACATGAGATGCATGTTTTTCCTTTAAATGATAATGCAACCATTCCTAAATGAAATCCTGACTATAACTTCAGTAAGCAAACCTAATGCAAGTACCATGCAAGTGCAACATGCAAAAATGCATAAATATGCCAAAAATAAAATATTTTTGTATTTTCGAAATAAATGAGATGTAAAAGCAACACAAGACTCTACAACCCTCAGACCTTCTAGCAACTCACAAACAACAGCCAAGAAATGAACTAATATAAAAGAAATATAATGCACTAATCCCAAAACAAAAAGGAAAAAGATGACAAGAACAACATCTAATAAAAATAAATAAAAAAGGGTCTTTGGTCATAAACAACGGTAGTATACAGACACCAACAACATCCAAGAAGACTCAACAGCATTCAAAACTCACCCAACAACTCTCAATCATCCAGATAAAACTCAAAACAGAGGCATACTCCACTATTCAGAAGAAAGTTGCATGTCTACGCAACTGTGAAGCAAAAACTCATGTACAGGAAGAAAGAAGGGGGGAAATGATAAGCCGAGACCAAAATTACTTCAACCAGACACTAAATGGTAAACCTGCTTCTAGATTTGACACAGAAACTCAAAGAACATAAATCAATTTAAGCACATTGTGCACCCAATCCCCAAAGAAAAAACAAGGAACCTCCCCAGCGGAGTCGCCAATTCTATTACGGAGAGAAACTTCCTATAGCTTGAGGTGTACCACAACAGACTGAATGACACCATAAATCAATCCTTTCCAATATGCAAGAGCAATAAATACATCTAACACTAAGGGATATGAATCGTACCTTATTATGAACGGTTGATGTAGATTCACGTTGAGCTTTTCCAACACCCTTGCATTCACAATTCACTCTCAACAACAGCAAATAAGACAAGCATGCTATATATCAAGGTGTTAGGCATACTCTAGCATATATACACAATCATGTATAAGCAAATAAATACATCCATGGATACAATATTCATATTTATGCACATGTATTGGACAAGAAATGAATATTTCTATTAATAAAAATAGAGATACAATAGTGACAATCTTTGTCGGCACTTCTTCGAACCCGAGAAACCGAGTCCTCCACCTGGGCCTCCACCACTTCAATCCTCCATCTCACAATGGAAAGCTTACAAAGAAAAGGCAAGCTTGGGAAGAGAAGCATTGTGTGCTCCAAAGGGACAAAGGGATGCAGACTCAAGCATAAACAAGTGAGGCAACAATGGACTATAGTTTCCTTGCTCTCTAATTTCTCCTCCTTCAATGTATCCAAGAGGCTCAATATATAGCACTCCAAATAGGCAACGGAGGGTCGAGTCTGAGCGTTTTCAAGGAATATGGAAGGCCAAGAGTTAAGTTATTCGGGACTCTATTAGGAAAACTCCAAAAACTTTTGTCTTTATGCACATTTCCCGATGCACCCGAGTTTTGGCTCAAAAGATGACGTGAGTATAGCTTTAAAAGTCATGTATACACATAAAAAATTGTTTTTGGGGGACTTTCTTGGAACATCAAAGCATAATATGGGAAAAGGGGGTCCAAAGAGTCTGCATAGGGACATGGAAGGCCATAACGATGTGATCTACCAAGTGTGGCAAAATCAACTATAACAGTAGGATTTAATAGATGCTAAGCGACAAAGATGGATTCGAGGAATCTTCTTCAATGGTAATCTTCAAATCACTCACTTTCTCTTTGTGGACAATGTTCACCTCTTTTTGGGGGAAAGGGAGAGGAAGGCCATTATTACATTGAGATCATCTCACTATTTTTTCAACGACTAGTGTGGTGGTGAATGAGGCCAAATATTCTATGTATATTTCGAAATGAATGTTTTAGGATAACTCGTGTTGGCGAGGATCTTCCCATATATGATGAATTCCATGGATGAGGGTATTAAGTATCTAGGCTATACCATCAAGACAAATAATCATGGGAATTCAGATTGGATTTGGTTGGTGTCTCGCATTGAGAGGAAGATCAATTTTTTGCGCAATAGGTGGATCTCCTGAGGGGGTAGATTAGTTCTTATTAAATAGGTATTGGAGGAAATTCCAGTGTATTGGAACCTGATGGCATACACCCCTAAAGCCAATCTAGATAAGGTTCATAAGGTGTGTTGGAAATACCTATGGAAGGGCTCAACCAATTATTTGAGGTCTCATCTAATGAACTGGAAGAGTATCACATGTTTGAAGAATCATGGTGGATGGGGGCTAGAGAATATTTACTTGTTTAATAAAGAGTCGACATTCAATTCACTCTGAAACTCTTTGACCAAAGACAATTTGAGGAGATAGATACTGGTAGTGAAATTTATTGTGTTGGGCACTAGTTTAGACTGGATCAGATCTTGGGATAAAAGGACTTGGTGTGTCAAACCAATGGAAGGCATTTTATTTGGTATTCCCTGTCATTGATAGATATTTAGGTTGGAAGGTTGGCTCAAGTTAGTCGATTAGGGTTGGGGTCGAAGCTATCCTAGGTTGTGAGGATGTTATACATTTACCGGAGGATTTGGTGTGACATTTTCAACTATAGGGGCGTTGTACTCTCAATCCTTTAATTGATCTAGAGGTTATTGATATTGGAAGGTAGCGATGGATTGGTTATGTTGGATTGGGGTTGGAGGTTGATTGGACTGCTTGTTGGGACCTTCTAGTTTGAGAACTCCATAGGGACACATTATAATTAAAAACAAGTGATGATTTGGGTTGGGAATTTGATCGAGTAGGGGGTTAGTACTTGACAAAGCTTGGATATGTGGCCTTAAGCATAGTGGAAGAAAAGGAGGTGAGTTGGCGGTAGCATAAGCTATGGAAGTTGTCTGTACCTCCCATGAGAAAACTCTTACTTTGGATTCTTATTAACAAAATTATCCTACATGGGACAAAATTCAGTATAGGGGTAAGGTTGGGTCCATGATTCGCATATTATGTTGGGATGCTAATGAGTCAAATGACCATGTAGTTTATTCTTGTTACTTCAATAGAAAGGTTTTGCAGGATACATAAAATTATCTAAAGGTGCATAGATTGTGGATCAAGGATCATCTAAATGAGTGTTTTCTTGTCATAGGGATCTAAATGATTTTAGGTTGGTTCCTTTTCTTCTACGTCAAGGAATTTTTATTGCTCGAAATAGTTTCATTTTCAAAGGTAAGTTGTCCCCCATGTTCAAGACATATGTACATGCGACTAGCATGCATAAGTTTTTCTCTTCTTATGATGTCTCAAGGCCTGGGCGTTTCGTTGATGAACTGGTTTTCATTCGAGATATCCCATAGGTTTTGTTTTAATGGGGTATGCTAGGACCTCAAAAATGGTTGTAGTGTTGTTTTTTCCTCTTCCTTTTCCTTGAGCATTACTTTTTGGGAAAAGGCTAATTGGTATTAGGCTTAAATAACTTGGATGAATTCATTGTTTTGTTTCAGCATTTGAAGTTGGATTCAAACTTGAATCTCACTTAGTTGTAGATCTATAGAGACTTGGAGCTTGTCTTCCATTACATGAATGGGGTAAATCATATTTACAGTCCCAACCTTCATCAATTACTTAACCATTTGAAAAATGTTAGTGGAAGTTTTGAGCATGTAATGTATCCTTTTTTCATTTAGATTGTGAATTAAATACTTAAGTTAATGCATTATCTAAGGAGGCTCTTGAGCTGGAAGTTGGGATATTGCTCATTAAAGAATTTATTGAGAGATGATGAGTCTCAAATTGTTGTAGTCACTTTCATAATTAATAGACTATGGCTAAAGTATAGGATGAAAATATATTTTGCTTAGTATGTCTATAACACCTTAAAATTATGTTTTCTTTTCAACTCAAACAAAATATACTTTTTTTCTTAAATAAATAAATATAATAAATTTTAAAATAATTATTTGTAATTTATATATTTTATTTCAATTGTAAATTTTACAATGATAATTTAGTATTTCAAATTAATTAAATAGTTTTTATATAATGTTTGTTATATTTTAAAACAAACCTTTCATTTTCAAATTAACACTTTAATAGACTCAAATTCTAACATTATGTATGACCTTTTTGTTTATGGCAAGACCATAACCACATATTGAAATGACGTTATAGATAGCATCCCAAACCTTTATGTTTTTAAAGCTCTTATGTAATTATTTGAATTAATTTTCAAAATACAAAATATATATGGTGTAGAAAATTAATATTTCTAATATTTTTAGATATTTTCTTATTTAAAGTAAAATTAAACTATAATCATATATTTAGAAGATAGTAGCATAATTCAAGTAAGACTAGGGATACGATTTTTTTTCTTTTGCATATTTTTATTCCTATTAAATTGAATTACAAAGTATAAAATTGAAAGGTATTTATATTATAGTGTTTGAATAAAAAAAAATTGGCTTTTTAAAATTAATCAGTATCTGTAATTTTCATACACAAAAAGCCAATACTACCGAATTATGCTACTTTTTTTTTTTGTATTGGGAGAATCGGTAACTGGGCTGTTCTGGTACTTGCGTGCCACGGGGTCTATTCCCGTCGGCTGCCACTATAACCCCAGGTGGGTCCACACAGCCCGCAAGCATGGGGCACGGATAGGTTGGGGTGAGATTTGAACTTGAGACCTCCTTTACAACATTCCTTCATTTACACGGCCGGTCAGTCTACACCCCTGTAGGCTCGAATTATGCTACTATGATTTAAAAAGATATGGTTTTATTTTTTTTCTTAAATAAATAAATATAATAAATTTTAAAATAATTATTTGTAATTTAAATTTTTTATTTCAATTGTAAATTTTACAATGATAATTTAGTATTTCAAATTAATTAAGTAGTTTAAACAAACCTTTAATTTTCAAATTAACACTTTAATAGAATCAAACTCAACATCCCAAACCTTTATGTTTTTAAAGCTCTTATGTAATTATGTCAATTAATTTTCAAAATACAATATATATGATGTAGAAAATTAATATCTTTAATATTTTTTAAATATTTTCTTGTTTAAAGTAAAATTAAATTATAATCATATATTTGAAAATATATGGTTTTATTTATTTTAAATGCTTTTTAAGTGTAAATGTAGAGTAATTTTTTACAAATTAAAAAACTTCTTTTTTTCTTTTTAAGGATACTCAATAAACCAATTTTTTTAAAGGATATTCTATAAACCAATTATGTATATTTTAAATATATGATATTTTCTATTGTTTTATGCCTTTTTCCCCTATAACTTGAACTCAATTTTATGGGGAAAAGCCATATACAAAGGAAAAAACAATATTTTTTTTAACCTATATATAGTAATTAATTGACAAAACATTTTGTGAACAAGGAGGAGAAATTAAAACTTAAAATAGTGAGTTCACATACTAGATAAAATGCAGAAAGCATCACTCTCTTTATCTCTCTTTATATAGTAATTAATTGACAAAACATTCTTGAACAAAGAGAAGTTGAAAAAAGGATTGTCTAAATTTTAGAATGTATTCAATGATCCATTGGAATGTCCATAATGCCATATGCTAAAAAAAAATAGAACAAAGTGTGTCTATTTGTGTATGAAGAGCCTTTTTCATACAAAATTTAATAAAAGAAAAACAATGTGTCTATTTGTGTATAAGTCTATTTGTGTATAAAGAGTCTGTTTAACACAAAATTTAATAAAAGAAAAAACAATTTTCAAGTAAGTTTTATGAATGAAAAAAACTATTGTTTAAAGTTTAGAATGTATTCTAATGATAGAGTGGAAGGTGGATAATGACATATGCTAAACAAATAAAGAAACAAATTGTGTCTATGTGCACATGAAGAGTCTTTTTAGTCCAAAGTTCACTAAAAGGAAACAATTTCTAAGTAAGTTTTATGAATTTCTTTTGTCAAGTAAAATTGATGTTGATATGATGATGGTTAACATTCATTAAGATCAATTTTGGTCCATTAAAACTTAAGAAAAAAAAAGTAAAGAACTACTTGGTTTGCTTTAGAATTTTATTTTATGCTTAAAAAACTTGGAGAGGAGCGGTCTTAAATTACCATAATTTTGATAAGTTAGAAGGCTAGGTTGGTCTATTTTGTAACACACAACATACATTTTGAAACTGAGATCTTATGTGGGTGTACGCACAACAATCTAAGAGAAAATGTTTTTCATCCTCAACACCACTAGTCTCACAAAAATGAAAATTCCTTTCAACCCACACACTTTTATGAATTGTCCAAAGCCATATAATACTATGAACTATTTTTTAGGGATAAAGATGAACATTAAATTTCAACACCTACTCCTCATTTATTGCTATTTCTAACACTTTTCTTATTTTCATTAAATATGATAATTTATATTACCATCCTAATGTTAATATTCATATATACCTCATCCATCGATCAATAATTCATATTATTATTAACCAAATTGTGTCAATAAAAATTTAAATATCTATTAACTTTAGACCATTATAGATATTTATAAAGAGTATGTTGGTTTTTCTTTTTAACTCCACAAGACATTTTTTTTTGCAGCTTTGTCTTCATGGCTAAGATAATTGGTCTCTCTTTTATTCAACATGGTATCTTTCAAAACTTTTCTTCATATATAAATGGGATTGATCACATGGACCTAATAAAGGTGGTGATATTCTTCTTACAATGACAATGAGGCAGTAAGCTTACATCAATCATCACCAACCTTGTTTTATAAATTATATAAACTAAAAAACAAAAATATGATATGCACTATAATACGCACTTTCACAAATGAAATATTTGCCATTTTTTTTTCAATCACCACCCCATTTACTTTTATACATATGCATGCAAACACACCATAAATCAAGTGCTTTACAAAACAAGAAAAGGCACTCTCCAACTGTGTCATTCATTATTGTCAATATAAGGCTCTACCTAGGCCCACTTCATACCAATTAAAAACCAGTCAAATCATATATTTGAAATACATAGGTTAATCTCTCAAGTTTCCTTAACTTACCAGTCCCAAACTTATTATTATTTTTCTTTCAGAAAGACAGGTAAGATATTCTTACAATTCGAACTCTCCTCATCTTACAATTATCTCTTGAAATAGTTAATCTGGATACAGAATTAAAGTCACTGTTTCCCTTTTTACAAATGTGACTCATATGAAATCAACTGACCATACAAACCAGAATTATGTGGTGCCATTCATCCAGACCAGAGAGCTTGGAGATCTGGATAAATCAGATTTATGTAGCATCACGACACAATAGAGCTTTGAATTAAGAGAACGAGAAACGGTCAGATAAATTTAGATGGATGGAAAGGTTTTTAAGGCTTTTACGCAACCTGTAAATAATGGGGATGAGATGGGATAGGATGGGGATGATGGGTAGGTGCAACTGATTATCAATCGTACTTAGATTCGTCAATCCTGTCAGGAGGAAGAGTACCCTTTTATCCATCGGTCCTTTGAAAATAGAGTTCATTGGAACCACAAATATTCACATACTTCAAATCTGTCTTGTCTTTTTCATTGTCAAGCTCTTCCTCTTCTTGGTGCCCAAGAATTTAATAGCAATATCTGTCTGTCTATCATAATTCTCTTCTACCTAATAGACCAAGAGAGCAGCTGCAATGGTGCTCTAAACCATTGGTCTTAGATTGAGAAAAATTAAGATAATCACCTTCTGGTTGTCGGTGTTACTCTTTGTCATTAGAATGCCATGATTTGGAGAGGATACTTCTTCTGGCTTCTGTCATATGCAGTTTAGGTGCTGTTTCAGTTGTATCTGGGTAGCCATTAAAGTACAACATCGCCACCATGGTTTTATTGTGTTAATAAATAATGATAAGGCTACTGCAAATGGTTATGTAATACCCATTTGGATTTAATAAAATTTTCAGTGTTTCTGCCAATGGCTTTTGTCGGGGATGTTGGGCTATTGGAGCATAAAATGCAGGCTTTTTTATTAAAGAAGGCTGCAGATGCTTGCTGTAGATGCTCTTGAAAGTAGTTGCATGCCATCAGTTTTCCTGCATGGTATCTCATAAATTGGAGTCTTTGTTTTCAGATCATATTCTACTTCACTGTCATTAAGCGTTTAGCTGCTGCAGTCTTCTTTTCTGCTTTCTGTCTTGGGAATCTGTTGCTGAGCTTCAATGTTCTAGCAAATTCTTGCAGTGGCCTACATTTGATAAAGGCTGCATTCTTTGCAGGCTGAGCAGGGGCCAAGAAGGCTTCCCACCTTATTGTTTCTGGGCAGTGTTGCAGATATGCATGCTATTGATTGATTACAACTATTAATTGTAGCTACATCTTGCATCTCAAGCTTTTCCTATGGATCTGTGTGCTTTGTGCCTATAAAGGGTTACTTCAACTGATTCTAGCAGCATACCTAATTGGGGAGGAACGATGTTAGATCCTATGGGTATTGACCCTAGTATTCGTGGGTTCGTTCTAGACAAACTGATGCCCCATGCCATCGAGCTGCAGATGCTGTTATACTGTTGTACCAGCTTGTATTCTCAATCCCCTTATCCTGAACTGTTCTGAGGAATAATATAGGGATTATCAACCTGGTAACCGACTACTTAGATGCTTTTGTAGGAAAGAAAATGCTCTCCTTCTCACACAAACAATGCACATATGCTAGGTTAATGTAGGTCGAGGATTCCGTTTGTGTGGGAGCTGTTTTTGTTTAACAGAAATCATTCGATATTTTCGCTGGAACCAAATCGAAAAGCCTGAAACGTTGTCCTTTAGGGATTTTCAAGTAAAATCTATACATTAATGCACCAAGAATCAAATTTTCGAAGTAAACTCTCACCGCCTTGTGTGTGGCAATCTTTATACTTTTGTCGGGAGTTTGATTATGCTTTGACATTAATGCTGACGAGATCTTAGCACCCAAGTTTCGAAGTAGTGGCTAGGAAGGGCAGGTTGAGTGGATATCAAGTGTCTGAAATGAAAATAATCTCTATTGGCATGCAGAACTCATGGTGAAAACCACGTGCTGAGTCCTACTTACAGTCTGAACTCTGCTACAATGGCTGCCATAAAATTGCTGAATTGATATTGTTCATGCACTCATGGAATGCCGTTGTTAATAAGTTGAGAACAGTCTTGAGACTTAAAAGCACGTAGGTGTATATAACTGAATATTTATTGAAGAGGAGAGGATATTGTATGGTCGCAGAAGAAGCCATTCCAATACGTCACGAGATAAAATTCTAACAAAAGAAAAGATGATCAGTGCAAAGGACTTATACACTGTAATAAGTGCAGTAGTCCCACTGTATGTGACGATGTTTCTGGCTTATGGGTCTGTGAAATGGTGGAAGATCTTCAGCCCGGAGCAATGTGTAGGGATCAATAGATTTGTGGCCATATTTGCAGTGCCACTTCTGTCATTTAAGTTCATCTGTAAAATCAATCCTTATGAGATGAACTTCAGATTCATTGCAGCAGATGTCATATCCAAAGCCATAGTGCTACTTGTGCTGTGTCTGTGGGGAAGATTTGCTAAGAGAGGAAGCTTGGATTGGGTTATCACGTTATTTTCATTGTCAACTCTTCCCAACACACTCGTCATGGGCATACCCCTACTGAAGGCCATGTATGGGGGAAATTCAGAGACTCTGATGGTGCAGACTGTTGTCTTGCAATGCATTATTTGGTACACGCTTTTGCTGTTTTTGTTTGAATACAGGAGTGCCAAACGACTCATAGCTGAAAAGTTCCCTGGGGCTGCTCATTCCATTGCTTCTTTTAAAGTCGGATCAGATGTTATGTCCCTGGATGGAAGAGAGCTTCTGCAGACTGATGCCGATATGGGTGAAGATGGAAAACTCCACGTTATAGTCAGGAAATCATCTTCCTCACAAGGGAATTCTGCTGCTCCTTCTCAGAGATTTCAGTCTTCGAATTCCATCAAATCCTTTCCTCCTGGAAGGCCAGCTAACCATCATATTACAGACATATATTCTCTTCAATCCTCCCGGGATTTGACTCCCAGGGACTCAAGCTTCAATAGAGCAGATTATGTTTCTATGGTGTCAAGCAGAGCAGTGAGCCCCCTGCGATCAAACACAAACAATGGCAACAGCATCAACAGCAGCCCACATGTCTGTGATGCCAATTCCCTTCATTCTTCCCGAGGTCACACACCCAGAACATCAAACTGCAACGAAGATCATTACAGAGACCTTAATTATGGGATCAGGAGTACAATCTCTAATTCAAACTGTAATGGTGGACTCTGTCATGGATACAAGAGCTACAACAGTACTTCAGAGCCCTTGGAGAATGGTATACATGGCGATTCGGTCCATGGGAGTAGCAGAGATCAACAACAACTACATGTTGGAGGTCTAATCAATTCTGGCTGTAGGAGTCTGTGTAACGGAAATCATTTGGGTGTGAGTTTTTCACCTAATGCTGTGCAGTTGACCAAGAGAATTCCGGATTCCAGAAGCTCTCCAAAGATTGATGATGATGCCAAGGAATTGCATATGTTTGTTTGGAGTTCTAGCGGTTCTCCTGTGTCTGAAGGAGGTTTTCAAATGATAGGTGGAAGCGATTTTAGCATGGGAGATAGCTCGCGTCGAGAATTTGATAATATCAGAGAAGAAAGAGGGACATCCACTCCTGTCAATGATCAAACGGGGACTGGAGGTACGTTTGCTTATTGCTTACTTTGTCTGAGAGGTCAAATCTGAGGATTTCTTTGCTAGCTTTAGGACTGTTAGAAGTCGGAAACATGGTTAAAATTTGTTTAAACCCAAGCAAAGCCCAAACTTTTTGTGTTCTGCAATTGAATAGAGTACCAGTTTTTGTGCTTTCACAATTGCATCTGTAAAGATAGGTGTGGAAATGCATAACTTGTCCAACATGTTTTCTGATATCGCTGGGAAAGTTCTGTGATTAGCAATTGGGATAATTATGGGTGATATTCGATAAGCTTGTTTAAAAGTTGATTGTGGAATTCATGTGAAGAAAACATGTCACAGCTTGTTCATATAGGGCAATTTTTTTTGGATAGTAGTCAGCAAATGGTGTTGTTCTGTATTGCCCAAAAAATCAGTTGTGGAGAACACTGGAAGCTTCAGACCTATATCTGATAACACAAATCTGATACTTCTAGGAGAAAGATTTACAATGTGAACAACATACCTAAAACTACACTACATATTGATATTATTACTATTTCCTGAAAATCAAATTACTGTGCCAGTTGACAGTGTGACTACCCAAGAATTTTGTTATGTTTGACTTCTCAATATGAATTCTGGCCTGTAAGAATAAGTTTCCGATAACTATGTTCAGAAGTAGCATGTGTGAATGAATAGCTTTGGAGATATAGAATTCACATCCTTCAATGTCCATAGTAATTATTTTGTTGGCATGAGAGAGCTATTAGGAAAAACATAACTCTTCAACCATAAGAAGTTTCACCTTTTGCTGCTCAGAAGGGCATCCATATATAATATCAAGGGCGAACAAGCTTTTTGCTTTTTAAATGCTTTTGAAGATCCAGGCTTCCGAGTTTCATGTTCATGAAAGGGTCAATTGTATGAAGTTTACTTCTAGACTAGAATTGTAATCTGACAAGTTCTGCTCCATGTTAATCTCAGCTTTGTTTTGCAGGTATGATACTCCGACCACCACAGGCTGAGGAAGAACCCCAGGAAGAGGACTTCAGTTTTGGAAGCAAAGGTATGATGGCAAATGCAAGAACAGGGGATAAAGACGGTCCAAGGCTGTCCAAGTTCACCTCAAGCTCTACGGCAGCTCTTACACCAAGGCTTCTGGGCGAAGCTGTTGGAGAACTAAATGAATCGCCACCAGCAGTTGTCATGATCAACCTAATCCTCAATTTGGTGTGGCGTAAACTTGTGCGAAATCCAAACACCTATGCAAGTGTCATTGGAATTAGCTGGGCTCTGACTTCATACAGGCATGATTTCTTACAGACAGATTCCTGCCAAACTTTTATTTTTCTTATGTAGGGCTGATGAAACGGCGTTATTTTTCTACTGTGTATATATTTTTCATGCCCCTGTTTTTTGTCTAAACAGGTAGACCAACAAATTTAAGGACATAACATTACAGAATGAGGAATGGCTTTCAAGACACTATGTTTTTTCATTTGATCTATTAAAAGAATGGTAGAGTAACTGAGAATATGCTGCTTTTCATAGCCATGTTACCCTCCCCCTAAAACACCTTCCGTTACTCGATAGCAGGCATAATAAAGGCATTAAACAAGCTGCTTTGGCCTTAGAACGCTTTAGAATCTGTGCCTAATATGAAATGCAATGGTTCCATTCCAAATACCCATTATTCCCACATGTATGCTGGGAAAATTGTTTCTTAGTCACATTATAGAGAAATAAATTGCAAAGTGGATATCGATTTCCAAGCAAATGCCCAGATAAAAGAGAGTAGAGAGTAGGAAGCTTAGTGCTAGATTTCAAGAATTTATTTTTATGTGAGCCAACATTGCCTTACAAGCTGTTAATCAAAATTTTAGATGAGGATCTCTATTGTGCATCGAAGTCCCTGTCTACTAGTATTCCTAGTTTTTAATAAAACTGTATTAAACACATTTATTTAGCTCTTGTTTTCTTCATTCCAGCTATAATTTTTCTGACATTACTTTGGATATGCAGGTGGCATTTTAAAATGCCTCAGATTCTTGATGGTTCTGTAACGATTTTATCAGATGCAGGCCTTGGGATGGCCATGTTTAGTCTAGGTGAGTTATTTTTAGACCACGGCCTAGTTTCTGTCCTGTTTTTTTCTTAATTTGAAAGATAAAAACTTTTTCTATCATTGGAAGCCCTGAACCATTAAAACTTTTATCGGCTAGTATTCAGTTGATATGTCCATGACAGTTTCCTCCCCCAAAGATTGCTCTCTGAAAAATTTAAGAATTGCTAAGTCTACAATTTACAGGCAATTTATAATATCGTACAAAATATTGAAATGCATTGCATGCACATGTATTGGTTCTTATGGTTATTCTTGTCATAATAGACAATCAAGGTATTATTATATCCCCCTGCAGTGAACAAGAATAGATTAACTTGATACAAGATTCCATTACATATCGTCTTTCATTAAATACTGACCAGTTTATAACCTATAGATATTTCATTTTGCATAAATAGAGACTGACCATTGTTTTAGTCCCAATTCCAGAAGATATTGCAGGCAATGGCAATTGGCTATAAGAACTTTAGAAATAAAATTAGGAGTGACACTATGTTTGTAGCTGTAGGAATTCTGAATCTTCTCAGTTTCTCTTGTTCATGACATGCAAAGCTTATTGCATATGAATCACAGAACTTTTTGAATGGCAGGCTTATTCATGGCTCTTCAACCTAGACTTATAGCATGCGGGAAATCGAATGCAATCTTTGGAATGTTTCTTCGTTTCCTTACTGGACCGGGAGTTATGGCAGTTGCTTCAATTGCAGTTGGTCTTCGAGGCCGCATTTTGCGTATTGCAATTGTGCAGGTGAGGTCTTCTTTATTTCATTTGATAATGCCCTGTTTTTCTTTCTCTTTACTCACTTCCATGTGCTGAAACTTATGTCAAAAGAATTTTGTTGAGAATTTTCTGTCAAATGCATTTTGCTAACATTTAGTTTATAGAAAAATACTGAAAGAGGTAAATTGAACATTCAGATTTAAATAGATTTTGTAATCTGTCAAAGAAATCTCTCCAACATAGAATTGTAACTAGAAATGATCTATTGTTTACTGAATTTGGCCGTGTGAATAACCCCTTCAATGATATTTCTTCTATCAAGGACATAGCTTAAGGCTTATGAAACTTAATAGTGGAGGTAAAAAGTAAGACCCCCTCCATTTTTTCCTAGTAGTAGAGTATCCCAACGAGCAACCGACTTCATTCTACTCAACTATAAGAACTGAAGCCCCAATATATCAATCTGACCATCGATTCCCAATTGTCACAGAAAAATCTATTATCTGTAACAGGTGGCTAGGACTACAGTTGTGTACCATGTGTAATGGGTCGTGTTTTTTCTCTGTTTGGAACATTGAGTATATCTACATGTTTCTTTTGCAGTTTGGACTATTGTTTAAAGCTGAAGAAAGCTTCATGCATTTCCTGTTGGAGAAGGTTTATGTGCATATACAGCATATGCCTTACCAAACCAGTTCATAACAATGCTTACATTCACTGCTAGTGCCTTTAAACTATAGGCACCATGGCAGAGACATGTTAGCTAGAGCTTCGAAATGAAAGACCCAAAAACATGAGTTGCTTCGTGGCAATGGTTGCATCGTAGGTCTTAAGAATGTGATTGCACGCCATAATGAAATTATGATTAGTTTAATTGTTGACCATTGTGACAGCATCTCTTGTGTGTGTCTGAGACTAACCTTGTTTCATTTGATAGCTGAAAGTTTTTCTAACAACAGGTCTATTTTTCAACCTTTTCTTTTGGTGCAGGCTGCACTGCCTCAAGGAATTGTTCCATTTGTATTTGCAAGGGAGTACAATCTGCATCCTGATATTCTCAGCACGGCGTAAGAATACTCGACTTCTCATTCCACATAAACATTGAGTTGTCACCAAATATTATAGGCCATGGTTTTTAATATTTTTGTGGGGAAATAAGATATAAAATAATACTGAAATATTAGGTTGTAGAGTGATAAGTTGCTGTAGAAGAATTACTAAAAAGAGAACTAAGAATACTCGACGTAATGATGTAGTGAAGAAAACAAGAATGCAAAATGTGAATTACATATAGCACACAGCCTTATTAATCATTAATACAAGCTCAACCCCCTTAGCTGCCTGCCATTAGACCACATTCCGATGGGTAACTGCTATAGTCATTTTGCTTTCTTCGCTGTAATGTTTTTTAAGAGGTTTTTTAATCGCAAGATTATATAATNCACCTTAGCTGCCTGCCATTAGACCACATTCCGATGGGTAACTGCTATAGTCATTTTGCTTTCTTCGCTGTAATGTTTTTTAAGAGGTTTTTTAATCGCAAGATTATATAATTTAGTTTAGTAGGTAATTTGTCTATTCAAAACCCTGATATATATATTAAGAAAAGGGAAGCAATTGTTCTCCTTTAACATGCTAAGACGTTGATTACATCAATATAACCTTCTCCCTATCCCTATCCCTGCAAGTAGAGCAAGTGCCATGAAATCTAGCTCCTACATCTGGCTTATCACAAGTTTAAGGCATTCAGATGAGCTGAACATTGAATATCTATATTTTTTCTATGAATTCGTCCTCAGGTCAATGCTTTGGCTTCGATCTTCTAGGTTTCTAAAGTTGCTTCCCGGTTATAAAACTGAAGCTACCATTGGAAGACTGGTGGTGTTTCTCAGTTAGTATGACTGGTTCGTGAGTTTTTAAATTTAGATGAAATGTAAGAGACCATCATAGGTCAATGATTACTTGTCATTTTCCTTCCAGAATGTGCCAATACACTTCTTGTGTCCTTGTTAGGTTAAAGACCCATTTGGTCAGTAATCTCAATCTTATATTCCCTTCCCCGTAGAAAGCTCATCTCAATATGGTTTCTTCTCCCTCGCTGAAATAGAATCAAGAAAGATGGGTAATATTTTTAACATTTATGAAATGAATGATAAGAAACACAGCACCCTGATAACTGAGCGCCTTATATACTGGACAGACTTTTCCTCGGGAGGGGAGCCTGTCAAATGGGCATCGTCAGATCTCTCATCCAACGGTGCCCATTTGACAGGCTCCCCTCCCGAAGGAAAGTCTGTCCAGTAAATAAGTTTTACCCCTGATAACGCCTCATTGACTTCGTCTTCATGTACTGTCTTGTCATCGAACTTTGTTCTACCTATGTCAATAGCCGTTTTGACTATCAGAGTCAACTGTGATGATTGAATTTTCTTTTACATGGGTGCCTAATAATTAATAAAATAGGAGTGAACTCTAGACTATTTGCATTTTTGTCTGAGAAATTTGCTGGAATTTGGGGAGGGATCTTTTGCTGAAATTGCGATTTTGGTTGTAAAAATGGATTCAGTGCTCTTGATAACTCTATGGCACTCAAATTAAGCAATTTCAACAAACTGAAACTGCAATTTCAACAATTCTTGCCAGATTTTAGTCAGAATATTCACCGAAAAAATGGTGCAAATGGTTTAGAGTTTAGTTCACTCCAATAAATTATGGTGCTATGCTTGAGTCTTGAGCTTTACCTATTCAAAATCAAAATCCGGATCTTTATCAGCGTGCTATTGGAACAGATCATCATATACCTAGAGACTAACATATCTGTAAGCTTTACTCTTTGGAATTGTATATGATATAAAAATAAGAATTAACGATTGGGGGTGCTTATCAATATATTTAATTTAAATACGTTGAGATCGAAATTTGGCCTATGCAATTGGATTTTGGGGACATTTGCTTCATATATTATGTCACTATAAGAAGAGACGATTGAGCTCAGAGCTGATATTTCGTTTGTTTGATGCAGGGTGATATTTGGCATGATTGTGTCTCTGCCAATAACGCTATTATACTATGCACTTCTTGGGCTCTGAACTAGATTTGGAGCCTTTGGATGAAGCTGAGGAAATGGTTGACATTGAAACCAAGTAGCAGCACTGGTAGATTAGCTACAGTACGAAAGTCTTTCACATAATTTCTGGCCAGGAAACACTAACCCTATTGCTTGAAGAAACAAAAAGGTTTATAGTCCTCACCCCCATATTATATCCATCTCCTTTGAAGGAGACATACAATTGGAATCATGAATAGTACCCAGATGCCGTTCTCTGGATGTCAATGACAGGTATCCCCCATCAGGTGTTTCGGCTGAATATCCACTGACAAAAATGGGAGTGGTATGGGCCATCACTTGATAATTTGCCCCAATTTTTTGTGCTCTCTGATCAAATCACAAGCAAGCAACAAGTTGAAGGTTTTGGGTGTATAAGATTTATGATTAGCAAAGGCGTGATGCTTATTATAGAGTAATTCTACAGCAAGTAAACAGAAATCCGTCCATCCTAGTTTTTATTTACTTGGCCCAGGATTCAAATTCCTGTTGGTTTGTGACCTTAGAATGCAACAAGGCTTAGCAGATTTTTTTGGCTGCTGTGTCTTATTTATTGAGGATGGGTTGTACTTGTCGAACTTGTTAACATAAATGTATACTCCAGTGGAGGAGAGGATCCATCCTTTGTTCAATTTCAGAGATATATATGTTTGGATATGTAAATATATCTGTCTTCACGAGTCTTGTGGTTGAGATATGCTGTGTGTAGGAGAGTTTGTGTGGTGTTGGTTATTTTTAATTTTGTTGTGACCTGGGGTTTTTTTGCAGGTTCCTCTTAGAAGTTCTTTGGGTTTGTCTGTTAATTTTACTCGAACAACATGTATATATTTGACTTGTTTTTTGGATTTAGAAAAGGGTAAAGGTAACACTATTCGCAACCTCCACATTCTTCCTATTCCCAACCAAAATGAGTTGTTTCATGGAGAAATACGAATATGAATTGAACTCTTACGTGTATGATCTTTTTGTACTTTGTAGGGTGGGCTCATAAACACATTGTTTTGTTTTTTTCCTTGAAAGAAGTTTTGAAATAGTGGAATTTTCTTTTTGTCCTTTCCATTCAGAATCAAAATGAATTGTTTCCTGGAGAAATATGAAGATGAGTTGGAACCCCTTTGTATTTTTTTCTTAAAAGAAGGTTTGAAATAGTGGAAATTTCGTTTTGTCCTTTCCATTCATAATTAAAATGAATTGTTTCTTGGAGAAATATGAAGATGAATTGGAAGCACTTTACATGGATGATTTTTTTAGTACTTTGTAAGGTGGGCTCATAAGAACGAACTTTGTCATTTTGTTTTTTTCTTGTTGAAAGAAGGTTTGAACAAGTGGAATTTGAGTATTTTTGTTTAACACCTTGAATTTTGCTATCTTCCCATCAAAGACTAATTATCCATTTCCCAATCTATCTAAAGTATTGTTGGAAGTCTTTTTCTATCTGTTTAATCGGTAAAAGTATTTATTTTCCTGTTAATCAGGTTAGCTTTACAGAGGAGCCAGCATACATCATGTGTTGAGGTTCTCCCCTTACCTGAAGATGCAAGATCTATTTGTTAACGATCAGGGGCTTTTCATCATACTCAGTGTGTCTTCATTTCATGTATTAACAATTTCTGTTCATAACAAATGCCAACAACGACTTTTACTGATAACTATATTATAAAGAGAAATAACACATTTAAGGATGCCTCTACATGAATGAGCACTAACGTTTGAATATAGCAGTATGGTTGCTATCAACATGTCATGAAAATATTATAATTAGATAAACTCTAAAGCCTACGATGTATAAAGATAACTATATTCCACTCATACCATATACTTGTTATCATACAAGTCTGCATGAAGAGACGCGTACAATAATTGTAGACAACCAACTTTGTCATCGTTGGAGGCCTCTCTGTTTGGACTGATGTATTTCCAGTTTCAAGGGGGTGTCCCCAGGGGCTGTAATCAAATTTATAAATTTTGAGTAGGAGACCCAAATGATTAGCTTACATTAAATTCACTTTTGATTGCCAATGGGCAATCCAAAGTGTTTTTAAATTTTTTGAGTACCTAAATGATTAGCTCACATTAAATTTCCTTTTGATTGTCGGTGAGCAATCCAAAGTGAAGAAAGAACATAATAAAAGTTGAATTATTGTTGAGGTCCGAACATAAAATAAAGTAACATCAGCTAAAGATGAAAAAATAAGCATGGGTGAGTATGTGTTTAAAATGAAAGATAGACCAACGCAAGTGCATTGCGATTCTATTTATCCAAATAATAACCAAGAGACCCAAAATGTTGGTTTATCCCACAATATTAAGAGGGGGGTGAATCAATATTGTCCGTTTTTCTTAAAATATACAAAAATCAATAATCAAGACACAGGTTTTCTCGTGGAAACCTCAAAAGAGGAAACCACTAACAAACACTCATTAATAAGATGAATTTACAAAATTGTTTATCTGCTTCTACAGAAATGATGTAAACACACCCTAGGTTTCGCCTACAACTACAGAAATGGATGCTTCAACACCCCTATGGTTTTTTGCCTGCTTTAACAGACAAGGATGCCATGACACCCTGTTTTCCAGCTACGACTGGAAGGAGGCTTCGACCCCCTGCAGACCTATGGCCTGCCTCAGCACCACCCTGCCACCCTGTACTGATATTCTCAGTTTTTTGGAACAGTTGTAGACTATCTACTTTGGACTCTGTCAAGCTTCCTAACAGAGAGACTAATTCTTTACACATTCATTCGATAAATACCATTTACCTATTTCTTATCAACGCATCTCTCCATAGCTGCGCTCTTTCGTTTTGGATCGTGATTGTTTATTTACAGACACAATTATTCGTCATCTACCCATTCAACTATCGCATCATTTCATCGTTAAGTTTCAGCAAAGGAACCGTTTCGTTCTTTCCACAACTCAGAATTCTTTTCTGCAGCCTTGTTTATCGTTTCCTGGTGCTTCTGTAATCTTCTTCTCTAGATACAATCCGGATAGTTGATCTACTCTATAGATTTCTCTTTTGAAATTGTATTTCTGCACCAAGTTTCTGTTTCAACAATTCCCCACCGTTGATCTTGATCGAGGCTCTCCACGAGCGTCGATCTCTAGATTGCAGGATGCGGGATGCGGAAATGTAACATTTCCTCAAATCGTATCTCGACTTTCCACCTTCTCGCTTTTCACACTTCTTTTTCCGAACTGTTGATCTGTTTTAGCGGAACTAATATCAGCCGTCTGATCTTGATCTTTTGCGGAACTTTGGTTTTTCTGCTTAACCGTCAGATCTAGTGCGGGACTAACATAAGCCGTCGGATCTTGATTGTTGCAGAACCGGCTTCCGGGCGTCGGAACTAATCCTTAACCGTCGGATCTAGTGCGGGACTAATATAAGCCGTCTAATCTTGATTATTGCGGAACTGACTTCCGGGCTTTCCGCTTTTCGGACTTGTCTTTCCACAAGTTCCTTTCTGCACTGTGGAATGCGGAAGTCATGACTTCGGCTAATTGCTTTGCGCCTTTTTGCTTTCCGCAATTCTTTTTCCGAACTGTTGATCTGTTTTAATGGAACTAATCTCAGCCGTTCGATCTTGATCTTTTGTGGAACTTTGTCACTTCGCACGTGTTTAACCTCTGCGCTAGTTCATTCAGCAAGAACATTGTGAATCGTCAATTTAATTGGATGATCGATCTCAGACGTTCAACTTGCTACAAAGTTATTCATTTGTCATTTAACCTGCAACCTGCAACAGGGTTATTCTTTTGTTATTCTGTTGGTTTCAACCTGCCACCATATCTTTGACTTTCGTTAACAGTTTTGCCATCAATGACAACTATTTTACTCAACACAAAGCGTTGGATGTTAAGCATAAGTAGACTCAATCATACTTTATTTAAGAGATTGTTTACATCATAATAAACAAAATATAATAGGCTTTGGATATAAGAGGCTATAATAGGTTTCATGGAACAATAGTGGTGGAAGCAGTGAGAAATCTGTAAAGGTAAAGGTGATTCTTTTCTACAACAAAACTCCTTCAAAGATTTGTTTAAACCTTTGCACAATGGTCCCGGTCTTGTTCTAATAGGAGTTTAGGAAAAGCCCTAAACATGTATGTGCCTCTTCGTGTATGCTAATCGATAGATCATTGCTTGCATGTTGTCTTTTGTGGTTGTATCTATTGGGAACCTCTTCACATTGAATCAAGGAACCAAAAAAGAAGAAGAAGGGGGGAGTTGTATTCCAAGAAAAATAGGCGGTGTCTAAAGAAATTGTTACAACACTTAAGTACAACAAACATCACAATGCATCATTTCATGATATATCACTATCATAAGTTAATACAATACAATTCAATTATCAATATAACTGATAGGGTCGTTCTTTTATAGTCTCTAGATCTAACAAACTCCCTTGAAGTGAGGTTGGTCTAGTCCACAAATAGGGATTGTTGGTTTTAACAATTTCAACAAAATCCGCAGTGTCTCGTAGATTAATCGGTTGTTTTAGTCGAGTAGGCCATCGTCTTTTCAATAAACCAGTTGAGCCTCTAGTCGATTGTTGTCTTTAAACTAACTATTTCCAGAAGATCTAAAGGTGTGACGAAGTTGTATAACCTTAGGTTTCAACAACCCCCATCAACACAACACTATAAAGATTCAAGAGGTGAAATTATGTTTTCTGAACATCCCTCCATAATTGTAGCTTTTTGAAACCCAAACATAGCTCGAAGTTTTACAAACTTCGTTGTTGGTAGACGCTTTGTAAAGATATCAGTGATGTGATCCTCTATCCCGCAATAAACAAGTGAAACAACATTGTTTTGTATCAACTCTCTCAAATAATGAACATGACGTTCAACATGCTTTGTTTTGCTGTAAGCAACAATATTATCAACAACTTGTATTGTACTCTGATTGTCACTACGAATAACAGTTGAGGCTTGAATAAGAAAATCAATATCATCTAAAAGCTTACGGATCCAAACTGCCTCTGTACCTATATTGACAACGTCACGATATTCTACTTTTGTAGTCAAAAGAGAGACTAAATTCTATTTCTTACATGACCAGACCAAGGGTCCAGAACTAAGTTGAAACACATAGCCAAGAGTGGACTTTGGGTTGTTAATGTCACATCTCCAGTCGAAATAAGTAAACTTGACTAACAGATTTGTACTGCGACAATACTTAATACCACACTGATAAGTTCCTTTAATATAGTGAACAATTCTCTTTGTAGCTTTCCAGTAACTTTCTTGAGGATCCTGCACGAATAAAAAAACCGTACTAACAACAAAGGAGAGATCTTGTTGATTGTGAGTTAAGCAAATCAAGTTATCGACCAATTGGCAATAAAGAGTGCTGTGGAGTTGTGGAGAGTTGCAGTCCTTTGACAATTCTACGCCCGACTAATAAGGTGTAGCACACGACTTATAATTGGCCATCTTGAATCTTTTCAAAAGATCCAAAGTATATTTTGATTGAGAAAGAAGATACCAACATCCATTTGCAAAAATTGAATGCTCAGACAGAAATGCAACATACTAAGATCAGTTATTTCAAAGGTATTTAAAAGTTGTTTCTTCGTACCCAAATAAAATTAGAATTATTTCCTTTTATGACTAAATCATCAACATACAATTTCACAATGAAGGTATCACCATGAACATGTAATACATAGATAATGTGATTAAACGCACAACGTTTGAAGCCAAGATTGTTAAAGAAATAATCAATATTCTCATACCAAGCGTGATGTACTTGTTTTAAACCATACAACTATCTCTTGAGTCGACAAACAAGACAAAAAAATCATCACAAAACCAGGACTCGGTTGTTCCATGTAGATTTATTTAGACAAGTTTCCATGAAGAGAAACACTTCTAACATTTATTTGATGAAGTTTCCATCCAAAATGAGCAACAAGGGAGAGAATTAGTGGAATAGAGTTCATCTTTGCAACATGGGAAAATGTTTCAGTGTAGTTGATGTCTTCTTGCTGAGAGAATCCCTTAGCTACCAAGTGAGCCTTGTGAAATTCCACAACATCGTCATAAGTAAACTTGGTTCTTGTCGACTCATCAACACTTCACAACATTCTTTTCTAGTGATCGAGAAACAAGTTCCCATGACTGATTCTTATTCAAAGAATCAATTTCAGCATCCATAGCATTTTCTCATTCAAACACTCCCTAAGCATCAACATAAGTGTCGGGATCACAGGTTTCAAGAACATGTGCCATCAGTGCAACACTACCATGTTGTTTTTTAACATCTCTAGCATCATGTCCAACAACTTCAATTGGTTTACCAGCCCATTGAGGTAAACAAGTCGATGGTAATTCAAGTTGGTGATTGTTAGTCAAATGAGTAGGTGTGTCAATGTTCTCAGTGAATGTAGACCAACTACCAGTGACTCAAGGGTAGAATTCATCAGTGTGTTCGGAGGTCCAAAGAGTGGTATAGTTGATCCATATTCTTTGGTAATATCACAATGATTACTATGCAATAGATTTGAAGAGGAGTTCAACAGTATATTACCTGAAATCCTCTCATTAAAGATCACATATCTGCTCAAAATGATCTATTGTTTGACTGTGTCAAACAATTGATAGGGTTTTGATTCATCACAATAGTCCATCATGATGCAAGCATGACTCTTTGCATCCCATTTCTTCCTGCAGTTATCACTGATATGCGCCCAAGAAACACATCCAAAGGTTCGAAAGTGTTTAAAGGAGGGTTTCCTTCCATTCCACTTTTTTATCGAAGTCATGTTTGTTAAGTTTTCTATGTTGTAATAGCTTAAGTCCTAACTTGATAAGCATTTAATACATTTTCATAATAACATCATAAATATGATCACTGAAAGAAACACATGTTAGATTTTTAACATTAAGCTAGCATTATATTAGGATCTTTAAATGAGAGAATAACAAGCACAACAATCAAACACAAGAGACAATGAACACAGTGTTTTTCCTCAGGGAAACCATAAATGGAGAAAACCCTGCAACTTCCTCAAAAATAGAATCAACACCAAAAGTAAAACCCCAAAACAGTAAGATGATCTCCCGACAGCAGTAACCTCTTTCTTCCTAGCCCTAGTGTCTTCTTCATCCTCGGCTATGTGCTACAACTGAGTGTGAATGAGTGTATGATAAATAGAGAGGCTAGCTCTCTATTTATACTAATTGCCGGCTTCACTAAACCCTACTAGAGCCGACTTCTCTAGGAGAGTCTAATAACCCTAGTGCCGGAACTGCGGGGAATTTAACCCTTGATCAATAGGAGGGTTACCCACAATGACTTGACATGACTTGTTTACATTATAGAACCTCCCGATAGGAACATTGGGGCATGACATGACTCAAGTACATTACAAACACATCCCGGAATAAACATCGGGGTATAATACATAAGATATACAAGTGAATACATTCCGAAGTTATAATTACATCAACACTCTCTCTTAACTAGGAAGGTATTCTCTCGACACAATTTATTAGCACAAGACTTCTTCTCTGCATCATCTGGATTATCATTGAGTCCTCATCTTCTTCAAGTTATCTTCATCTTTGGATCTAAATCATCGCTCGATCTAGATCATCATCACTGGATCTAGATCATCACTCGATCTGGATCATCATCACTGGATCTGGATCATCACTCGATCTAGATCATCATCACTGGATCTGGATCATCACTTGATCTGGATCATCACTAGAGCATCATCTCTGGATCTGGATCATCACTCGATCTGGATCATAACTGCTGGATCATCATTACGGGTGCTATCTCATGATTCTTCTCGTCACAGGAAGTTCTACAGAGCCAACCCTTTTTCATGTGGGTTGTAGGCCTAGCCTCCATGTAGGTCTTCTTCAGCGCTTATATCTGACACCAAGTCAGAATGGCCCGCCCAACACTTACATCTAACCATGAGAGGAACACATCCAACACCATGTCAGAAAGGCACACCCAACACTCACATCTGATCATGTAGGAACCAATCCTATAATCACATCAGAAAGGCCCAGCACTCACATCTGATCATGCGGGAACACATCCCACAACCCTATCGAAAAGGCTCAGAACTTATATCTAGCCATGTGGGAACACATCCTGCAACTGTGCTAGAAAGGCTCTACACTTACATCCAACCATGCGGGAACATATCTTGCAACCTTGTTGGAAGGGCTCTGCACTTACATCTAACCATGCGGGAACACATCCTGCAACCTTGTTGGAAGGGCTTTGCACTTGCATCCAACCATGCAGCAACACACCCTGCAACCTTGCTGGAAAGGCTCTGCACTTACATCCAACCATGTGGGAACACATCCTGCAACCTTACTGAAAAGGTTCTCAACCCCAGGTTGAAGGTTCCTGGTAACTGACCAGGTGCCTCCATTCTCCAAGAGAATGGCATAAGCCCTTATATTTGATCAAGTGGGAACACATCCCTCAATCACATCAGAATGGCCATGCACTCATATCTGATCATGTGGGAACACATCCCACAGTCATATCAGAATGACCCTCAGTCCTAGACCAAGTATTCATGGTAACTAACCAAGCACCTCCATTCCAAGAATGGCAATAGCCCTTATATCTTATCATGTAGGAACCAATCCTACAGTCATATCAGAATGGCTCAGCACTCATATCTAACATGGAAGGAACCAATCCTCTCACCATGACAGAATGGCTCAGCCCTTACATCTGACCATGGAAGGAACCAATCCTCTCACCATGTCAGAATGGGTCACGGACTCATCACTTCCCCTTAGAAGGAACCTCGATCTCGAGAACACCAAGCTTCTCCCTGAAGTACTCAATCTTCACTCTGGCTAATGGCTTCATCAACACATCAGCTATCTATTCGTTCGTCGCAACATACTGGAGCTTCACTGCTCCCCTATGCACCATATCCCCGATATAGTGATATTTGATCTCGATATGCTTCGACTTGTCATGGAACACCGAGTTCTCTGACAACTTCACACAACTCTGATTGTCGCAACGTATAAAAGTAGCATCTAACTGGAGATCAAATAAATCAGACAGTAGCTTCTGTAGCCATACTTCCTCACAACTAGCTGAACAAGCTGTGACATACTCTGCTTCAGGTGTACTAAGTGCCACACAGGATTGCTTCCTGCTAAACCAAGAGATCACACCTGATCCCATACTGAAGCAACACCCTGAAGTGCTCTTCCTATCGATGGCATTACTTGCCCAATTTGAATCAACATAACCCTCCAGGTTAATCTTCTGATTCACCTCATACTTGAGCCCATAATCAACTGTACCCCTCAGGTACCTCAGAATATGCTTTGCAGCAATCAAGTGAACATGTCTCAGATCTGTCAAGAACTGGCTCAAAGTGTTCACAGCAAAGAAAATATCTGGTCTCGTGTTCATTAGGTACATCAAGGACCCAATTATCTGACGATACATCGTAGCATCAATCGCTTTTGATGAAGCATCACTCAATAGCTTCGGGTTCGATGCCATAGGTGTGGTCATGGCCTTGCAGTCCATCATCCCAAACCTCTTCAGGATCTCTACTATATATTTCCCTTGTTCCAGGGAAATTCCATCTGCATTCTGCCACACCTCCATGCCTAGAAAATAATGCATCATACCCAAGTCCTTCATCTCGAACTCGGCAGCAAGCTTCCTCTTTGTATTAGCAATCAACCCATCCATACATGTTACAAACAGATCATCTACATATAGTAGGAGCATCACTGGATTTCCATCTTTAACCTTGTAGTAAAGGTTGGAATCTGCTTTACTCTTGGTAAAGCCTAAACTAGATAGAAAGCTGTCAATTCTGCCGTACGATGTCCTGGGTGCCTGTTTCAAACCATATAGGGCTTTCTTCAATCTACATACATGAGACTCCCTATCATGTGTCTCAAAACTGAGTGGTTGTTCCACATACACTTCTTCTTCTACTACACCATTCAAGAAAACAGTCTTGACATCCATCTGGTGTATCTTCCATTTCATCACTACAGTCAAAGCAAGTACTAATCTGAAAGAAGTGTATCTGGATACAGGTGCAAAAGTTTCTTCATAGTCTATTCCTTCTTTTTGGGAGAAACCACAAGCAACAAATCTTGCTTTATATTTTTCAATGCTACGATCTGCAGCATGCTTGATCTTGTAGATCTATTTGGAAGTTACAACTGACTTCCCTTCTGGTCTTGGGACAACATCCCAAACATCATTCTTCATGATCGATTGATACTCTTTGATCATAGCATCCTTCCATTCTTTTCGTTCTGCCGCTTCTTCATAATTGGAAGGTTCTTTATCGATGAAATCACATAATAATGCTACATATCTGGAACAAGATCTTGTCCTCTTTCTTTCTTTGTGATTCTCTTCTGGAGCCCCATATCTTTCCGCACCTTAGATAGCTTCTCATACCCAAGTAGGTTTCCTCTTATGAGGATTCTTCTCCTGAGGTGGATCTACAGGTTCTTGTGGTTCTTCAAATTATCGATCTTCTTCTTGAGTTTCTTTGTTCATGGTTATGTCATGAATTCTGGGTGCTTCCGATTCTTTAGGAACTTCAGCAGGTTTCTTTCTGGATTTGTTGTAAGCTGAGTCTTCATCAAATGTCACATCCCTGCTAATGTTGATCTTCTTGAATCCTGGGAAGTATATTCTGTAAGCCTTTGAGCTTTCAGAGTATCCCACAAATATACCCTTCTTCCCTGAAATATCTAATTTTATCCTCTTCTCTTTTGGAATGTGTATGTACACTGGACAACTGAATATTCTGAGATGGCTGACTTCTGGTTTCTTGCTGGAAAAGAATTCTTTAGGTGTCTTGTTCTCGAGTACTCTATGTGGAGTATAGTTCTGTACATACACTGTTGTTCTGGAAACTTCTTCCCATAGATGCATAGGAAGATCTTGATCATGAAGCATTGCTCTTGCAGCTTGCATGATAGTTCTATTCTTCCTTTCTGCAATCCCATTCTTTTTTGGATTATATGGGGTGGACAACTCCCTCTTAATCCCTGAGTATTTGCATAACTCTTTGAATTCATTTGATGTGAATTATTCGCCATTATCTGATCAAAAGGTCTTGATCTTCTTTTCTATGTAATTCTCGATCAAGGCTTTAAATTCCTTGAACTTGCTAAATACTTCATCTTTGTTCTTCATGAAGTAAATCCATGTCTTCCTAGAAAAATCATCAATAAAAGAAACATAGTATACATACCCATTTAGTGAACTTGATGACATTGGACCGCATACATCGGAGTGGATGATTTCCAAGATTCCTTTTGCTTTGCTCTTGCTACTTGGAAATGTCTTATTTGTGTTCTTTCCTTTCGCACATCCTTTGCAGACCCCATCATGTTTTGCTTGAATTTCTGGAAGACCTTCAACAGCTTTGCTTGCAAGTGGTAGTGTTATGTAATGCATATGTGCAAGCCTTCTATGCCAAAGTTCATTTGGCTCTACTGTGTCATGGACCGAGGCTTGTTCTGGATGGCCCTTCAATTTGTATAATCCTCCTTCTTGTTCCCCTATCACTACTGCATCATTAATAGTCTTTCCCTTTGGCCACATGATGACTTGACCATATATAAATGAAACCCTCATTCCTTTTGTATCTAATGCAGATATGGAGAGGAGTTTCTTCTTTAGTCCTAGTACAAACAATACTTCCTTCATTGTCATAGACTTTCTAGAGTCTAGCTTATAGGAGGATTCCCCACTACCTTTTATTCGATACTGGTAGTCATCTCCGAGCTTCACCTTGTGAGGTGATTCATGCTCTGATAGTTTCACAAAGGATTCCTTGAATCCTATCATATGCTTGGAAGCCCCATTGTCTATAAGTAAATCATTGCTTCCATGAGTAATGTTTCCCATGAGAGCGGAAATCAAAACATATTCTTCATCACTTGAAGAATCTTCACTTTCATATAGGTTCTCTTTATGGAAGGTTCATCATCCTCTGCAACATGAGCATGATGTCTTCTCTTGTTTCCCTTCTTCTTATGGGAGTTAATCTTGTTTCTAGGACAGTATTTGGCAAAGTGTCCTCTTTCATCACATATATATCATATTAATTTAGATAAGTCCTTTCTAATGTTATCTTTCTGGTGAAAGGTCTTACCTATGGAGTGATGAGAGTTTCTTCTGTTTTTCTTGGAGTGAACTGTGAGAGATTTATCTTCACTTCCCATCTTCTCTTCTCGAGCTACTATCCGAGCTTCTTCTTGAGATCATTCTTCCCATAGTCTGTTGAACTTGAATAACTTCTTTCTGGCATAGATTCCTTGAATAAATGAGTCCCATGATCTAGGGAGACCATTCAAGGTGGTCATTACAATCTCTTCATTTTTCACTTCTTCATCTACTGCTTCCAATTGTTCCTTGATTTGAGAGACCCTTGTAAAGTAAGACTGGGTGGTTTCTGCATTCTAAATCTTTACATTCTTCAGTTGGTTTCTTAGAGTCATCTTCCAGTTTATGTTCTTCCCTTCAAACAATTTGGTTAGGGCATCAAACATAGCTTTAGGTGTATTTACGGAAAACACCTGTGGTATGAGGTGATCCTTGATTGAATCAGCAATGATCCTCTTTGCCATAACCAACTTCTTCTTGTGTAATGCCTTAGCCTCATCTCCCTCTGGAACTGGAACCTCCTCACTGATATAGGAGTCCAACTCATTTTCTTCCAGGACCAGGGAGATCCTATACTTCCAGGCTCGGAAGTTATCAGCTCCCTAAATATTTTCATCAAGCTTGGTGTGATGATACATCTTAACTGAGAACCCCAAATGTAAATACAAAAGATTTAGATCTTACCAGGTCAAGATGTCGGATCTGGATTTGGAGCTGAAATTCTGCAGTGTTGGTTCAGGAGCAGATTAGGGTTTGGATTTTCTGGAGTTCTATCCAACCAAATGCTTTGATTTTTATCTCTAAACTTCTATTTTGAGGAGGAGATTAATCCAGGCCTGGGCTCACTGAAAAATTCCACTTCTGTGGAAAGCCCTAATTTTCGGCAGCAATGTCGGGTCCAAAACTGAAAAACCTCAAAAATGGATTCTACTTCGACAAAAAGATGAGCTCTAGGGAGGAGAGTTAATCCAACCTTCTTTTGCTGAAAATATGTGGAGAGAGATCCACAAAGTAGGAGGCCCTAGTTTCCATAGCTGCACAGTGTCTTCTTCTTAGGTTAGCTCTGATACCATGTTAGATTTTTAACATTATGCTAGCATTATATTAGGATCTTTAACTGAGAGAATAACAAGCACAACAATCAAAGACAAGAGACAATGAACACAATGTTTTTCCTCGGGGAAACCATAAATGAAGAAAACCCCGCAACTTCCTCAGAGATAGAATCAATACCAAAAGTAAAACCTCAAAACAGTAAGATGATCTCCCGACAGCAGTAACCTCTTTCTTCCTAGCCCCAGTGTCTTCTTCATCCTCAGCTATGCGCTACAACTAAGTGTGAGTGGGTGTATGATAAATAGAGAGGCTAGCTCTCTATTTATACTAATTCTCGACTTGACTAAACCCTACTAGGGCCGACTTCTCTAGGAGAGTCTAATAACCCTAGTGCCTCGGAACTGCAGGGACTTTAACCCTTAATCAATAAGAGGTTTACCCACAATGACTTGACATGACCTCTTTACATTATAGAACCTCCCGATAGGAACATCGAGGCATGACATGACTCAAGTACAATACAGACACATCCCAGAATAAACATCGGGGTACAATACATAAGATATACAAGTGAATACATTCCAAATTTACAATTACATCAACAACACAATCACAAAGTACACAACAATTTACCTTGGGAACCCCTAAAGGGAAAAACACAACAAAAACTTCTCCAATATAGATTACTAGAATGCAATGACCAAAGAAAAAGGTCTCATAGAGAGAGAGAGGCCAAAGCCCAAGCATAAGAGCCAAACACCAAAGACACTAGTCCTCCTCCTTCTCTATCTCTCCTTCTTTCTCTCTCTTGCGCAATACAAGTGAGTGTGAATGTGTACAAATGAGGGAGGGGGCATCCCTATTTATACTAGTTTCCCAACAAAATTTCCCTAACAAAGTTGTCTTATCTAACTGACAGGGCCGACCTACCTAGGTAAACTTCACAATAATAATTATATTCTTTTTTTTCTGGGTGCTATTGACCTGACTTACAACTGAGAGTTTATCTCATGAGTTTTACATGACCTTTTATGTCAGCAACATCTCCCAACAGAGGAATAATAATAATAATACGAAGTACAAGTAGATTATTCTTTGAAGTTACATTATTTCAACACTCCCCCTCAACAAGAAGGGTATTCTACTGACAACAACAACAACTAGTGTGGCTCTACACAACATCATCAGAAGGAGGGAGAGGCATCATCAACATCATCTTTTGGAACATTGTCTGGTACATCTATAGATCATTGGAAGTTTTGGACAACGTCATCATCTATGACACAGAGCTGGAGCATCATCATTTGTAGTATGGAGCTAGGGCATCATCATCTGCAGCATGGAGCTAGAGCATCATTATCATCTGCATCAACATATAATTGTTGGAACAACATCATCATCATCATCTTCACTACAGAGATGAAGTGTCATCATCTGCAGCATGGAACTGGGGCATCATCATCTATAACATGGAACTAGAATATCATCAACAACATAGAGCTGGAGCATCATCATCTACAACATGGAGATGGAACATTTCCATCTACAACATGGAACTAGAGAATCATTTGTAGCATGGAGCTGGAGCATCATCATCATCTGCTAGAAAATCATCACATGCAAAATGGAACTGAATCATCATCTGCATAAAAAAATGATGCATCACTAGCATCGACAACACGAGGCTGGCTCATCGGCATAAGACCGGAATAACAACAACAACGATAACACAAGGCTGGCTCATCATCATAAATCTAGAATAACAACAACGACATCACAAGGTTGACTCATCAGTATAAAGCTGGAATAACAACAACGACATGTGATAGGTATAACAACATCATCATCAATAACTCAAGGCTTGGAGTAACATCATCTATGGCAGGTGTAACAATAACCAACATGATCCTTCCTTTTGGAATTATGGGATCAACACATCTATGGTACTCAAACAATTCTTCTTTTCAGAATTATGGGATCAAGTCTTTACGAAGCTACCAATACTAATCATAGCTAACACATACACATACATGACGATCCTTCCTTTAGGAATTACGGGATCAATTCCACTACTAACATTTTGGACGATCCTTCCTTTTGGAATTACGAGATCAAGTCCACTACTAACATCCTGGATGATCCTTCCTTTCAGAATTACAGGATCAAGTCCTCTAATGACAATTTTTTTAAAGATGATCCTTCATTTTGGAATTACGGGATCAAGTCTAAGGATGATTAGTCCCAACATCTTGGACGATCCTTCCTTTCAGAATTATGGGGTCGATTCCACTCACAACATTTAAGACGGTCATTCCTTTCGGAATTATGGGATCAAGTCTAAGGACGATTCGTCCCAACATCTTGGATGATCCTTCCTTTCGGAATTACAAGATCAAGTTCATCCACAACTTTTAAGATGATCATTCCTTTCGGAATTACAGGATCAATTCTGAGGATGATTATTCCTAACATCTTGGACGATCCTTCCTTTTGGAATTATGGGATCGAGTCCACCCACAACATTTAGGACGATCCTTCCTTTCAGAATGACAGGATCAAGTCTAAGGATGATTAGTCCTAACATCTTGGATGATCCTTCCTTTTGAAATTACAAGATTGAGTCCATCCACAACATTTAATACGATCATTCCTTTCGTAATTACGGGATCAAATATAAGGATGATTAGTCCTAACATCTTGGACGATCCTTCCTTTCATAATTACGGGATCGATTCCATCCACAACATTTAAGATGATCCTTCCTTTTGGAATTATAGGATAAAGTCTAAGGATGATTAGTCCTAACATATTCATCTTGGGCGATCCTTCCTTTAAAAATTACAGGATCAAGTCCATGAACATCTTTAGACAATCTTTCCTTGCGAAATTACGGGATCAAGTCTAACACGATCAACATTTAAGACGATCCTTCCTTTAGGAATTAAGGGATAAAGTCTAATTATGATCAATCCCACCTGAGCTATCTGTTGTGATAAGCATACTGTAGTATCAACAATACTACTCCCCATTTCGAGGAAATTCCTTATAGACAACACCAAGCTTGTCTTGGAAGTGTTCAAACTTCACACAAGATAAAGGATTAGTCAACACATGTGGAACCTGCTCATTTGTACTCACGTATTGGAGCTTTATATCTCCCTTCTACACCATGTCAAGAAGGTAGAAGTATAATATTTCTATGTGCTTCATCTTATCATGGAAAACAGGGATCTCTGTCATCTGCGGTGAACTGTTGAGGAGTGAGATACCAAAATCTCTGGTTTTCACTAAAAAAGAGCAAGCAGACAAACAACAATGTCAATTTTTTTTTACATGGTGAAACCCTGGGGAATCAGTTGAAGAAAGTGGTAATAATTCATGATGATACTATTGAGCAATTTCGCAAAGTTGTCATATTTCAAATTTGCCCACATTATGTTGTCTTGTAACCACGAAAGGACCCATACCGCCAATGGTTGGAAACGCAGTTTTTTCTAATGAAAACCAATTTGGAAACCATTACCAATGATTGGCTGGAAGAATGGCGCCTCCTGTGCTAGAATACAAGATAATGGAAGAGTATGTAGAGCAACAGAAACCTCCTGCGTAGGAAAACCAAGAAAGAGAGTGAGACAAGAGTGACGCTAGCTTGTCTCCGTCGGATCCACCGCAGAGAGAGCAGGAAGATAAGGAAGTAGCAGAAGAAAGGAAACCTAAGAGTAAGAAAAGGAAAGCTGATAAGAAATTCAATACCTTTAGTATGGACGAAGAATACTTAGCAGTGCTAAGAGAAGCACTACAGGAAGCTCTGCAAGAAATTTTGCAAGACATCGACAGGTGGTAGAAAGATTTAAAATTTGAATTTACGGAGCGATACTTAAGCGAACTTGGTAAATTTTTCAAGCCGATTCATGTCCCAGTCGACTTCCCTCCCCAAGTAGTTGAGTTGTAGAATGATCCCGGTCCTTCTACCTCATATACCAAAACCGACTCACCCAATCAAAGTACAAGTTGGAAAACAAATACTAGATCTGGGAACCCCATAATTCAACAATGTGGCCAAAAACATTGGGCAGGTAACTATAGATTTCTCAGAGACGTGATTGATTGACGTATATGAATTACAGAAAGTTGCAGTAGTGGAGATCAAAGTAAGAGAAACTGCTCTAGGAAAGCAGACAAAGAAATCTAAAAAGCTTATTAACAAAATGGAGGAAAAAATGCAGAAAATAAAGTAGAAAACAAAATTAAGGGAAGAAAGCAAGTTGAGGCTTGAGAATGTTATAAATATGGCTTGTACAAATCTTAATGGTAAAGAAATTACAACAGAAATGCATATAGAGGACAAAGTCATTCTACTTGGTAAAATAACAGCTGACCTTAGGAAGAAGGTCACACAGCTTGAAGAGAAGGTAAAACCAAGCACACCCCCACAGGTAATACAAGAGAGAAGAGAAGAAACAATTGAAACTGTGAAGAAGATAGAAGAAACAGAAACGATATGTGCCAAGGATATCGACCAAGTCTTTCAGACTTAGGAAGCACTAATGGATGATGAACAATCAGAAAAAATTGCAAATGAGCTGACTTTGCTTAAAGCAAATATTACTCATATAAAGAATGACATGAAGTATCTACCCTTAGCACAGAAAATGGCTAAGGCCACGAAAATTGTAGAAGCAAGTAACAGTGTTGCACACACAACAAAAACACCGTGTGGAAAATGTGGAAGAGTTGCAGGATGAAGCATAAATAGTTGGAGGCATCATTTAGCCTGTACATTATAAGGTGTGCGACACATCGACATCAGTAGAAAAGATAATGCCGAAACATGTCAGTTCTGACCTTGTGGACCAATTGCAGAAGACAGAGGAAGAAATGTGATTAGAAGCAGAGAAAGTGGCAAAAATGTTGGAAGATTTTCACAGTAAAGTCAACATAAGGAAAAACATGGAGGAATAGCTTCGAGTGGCTTGGGACGAGCCACATGTGAGTGTTGGAGTCCTGTTGGGCCTAGGGAAAGGAATGAAGAATTCACTTATAATTCTGCCTAAATATGGAGAAGAGCTAAAGAAGAAGAAGAAGGAGTTGCGACAGAAGTAGCAACAAGAAAGTAAGAAGAGAAAGGAGGTGTGATGGAAGAAGTGAAAGGAAGAAAGAAGAAAGAAAGAGGCACAACAAAAGAGAAAGTTGAGCCATAAGAGGAAGCCACGACAGAAGGAAGGAGTGCGACAAGGGAAGATGTGAAGGAATAACAATATCAAAAGGTGTGCAAGTGAAATAACGAATGGAAAATTATAGTAAGGCATAAAAGTTAGAAAGTGACAAGCCTTAAATATCGTGGGTACGAGTTTAGCTAGAGCCGACGAAAACCACACGTATGAAGGTATATTTGTAAGTCAGGCTGTTAATGCCTCCCGTTAGGTGTTACTATAATAGGAAAGACACCATGTTGGCTAAGTATAGGAAGTCGACTAAGAAAGGGACAGAAAAACGAGTATGTAAAAGAGACTATAAACGAAGAAACTCAAGCTGTATGCGAGTTAGATTGTTTGTTGTTGGCTCTGTATGGTTAGACTGTTAGTTGTTGTGTATTTTGTTATCTATTGGTATTGCTGAGTGCATATGAGTTGAATAATCTACAAATTAGTGCACATAAGTGTTATAGCAATAATCCACCTTAGTACCTTGATCATACACCTAGGACACATTTCATTAGATTCTATGCTATATTCCATGGTCCATACTTAGGCTAATTGATCATTTATTGATAATTGAGGCGATCCACTTTGATCATTCTGATAGTTGAGGCACTCTAGGTTGATCATTCTTACAATCCATGCACCCTCATTGATGATAGGACTATCTTGGTGTGCTCCCCCATCCCCAGATTCATGGATATGTTTGAACCTAAGTGTTAGTGCATGTTTGTGGTGGTTTTTGTCCTTCCTTGGTCATTTATTGCCTCCTAGAGCCACTCCCACTCACCCATGTTCTCACCCACTCCTAGAATGCCTTCATTTATGATCCAACATGCCTCACCCATGTTTACACTTGCATTCGTGATCGTTTGGGATGGTTAGGGAGCTGATTGGTCCACCTAGGGGGGTTTTAGGGTCAAATCATGGTTTGACACTTGTATGCATCCAAATGGCCTCCAAGGCCTCACGATTTATCCCTATTGTAATATAAACATGTTCCAAGAATATTTACATGTTGGACAATCATAATAAACTCAGTTATTGACTACATTTGTGTATGATATTTTCACTCTTTATGTTGTTTTGTACATAATTTGTGTGTATTATCGAATTGTGAGAATCTCCTTGGATCCTATATCCTACTGTGAATCATTATCACATGGTATTAGATCTCTTTGGAGATGGAAATCAAATCCAGAGTGTTTGAGTTGTTGTTTGATGGATTTTCCAGATAGATTCGAGTGTTTGCATTGCAGGTACATTCAATAGTTAGTCACCCATTGCACAAGAATAAATGGAATAGAATCATGTATTGATAACACCATTCAACTATTTTGAAAGGAAGGCTGAAATGGTGATCCAACCGAGTTCGAGATGCATGTACAGAGTCACCATGGGGGCTAAAGTCGAACCCAAATCTGCTGTAGAGAAATCGAAGTTATTCAACAGGATTGATGAAGCATTTGGAATGCTTTGTCTCAAAATTTCGAGAGACTTACTCTTCCAAGTAGACAGTCTATCAAATCCCAATGAAGTATGGCTCAAGATTGAGGCATTTTTCGGGAAGACTGATAAGATGAGAGGTCACCAACTCAAAAATGAACTAATCTCACAGAGTCCAGCTCACTTTGAGACAATCCAATACTTCACCAAGTTCAAATCATTGGTGCTTCAACTGAAACAGTGTGGCATAGAAAATAAGGAGGAGCAACTCATAGTGTCCATACTTTCGAATCTAGGGCTAGAGTACTCAGTGTTTGTGTCTACGTTCCACTCTAGTAAGCTCACAACTCGAAACTGGCGCATGCATTCACTGGATGACTTCATGGAGTCATCGACTCAAGAGTAAGAAAATATAGTGAAAATGGGAACCATCAAATCCATTAAGGATCAATCCCTTACTGCA
Organism: Pseudotsuga menziesii; assembly: GCA_001517045.1. Taxonomy (NCBI): domain Eukaryota; kingdom Viridiplantae; phylum Streptophyta; class Pinopsida; order Pinales; family Pinaceae; genus Pseudotsuga; species Pseudotsuga menziesii. Next base: position 240,145 of record LPNX010096267.1, read on the forward strand.
GGAGTTTCGAATCAAGCCAAATGCAAGAAGAAATCCAAAATTTTCGAAGCAGCAAGATAAGAAGAAGAAGCAAGAGAAACCCAAATATTTACATGGGGTTTCGAATCCTTGCATGGAAAAGGACAAGAAGAAGCAAGAAAATACCAAATGCACTTACAGTTATAAGGGGTGGCATCCAAAGAGTGCATGCATGAATAAGACCATAGAAATGATGGCACAACTGCTTGAGAAGAACAACATCCCACTACCTGAGGGCACAAGGAAGAAGGACAGTGGTTCAATCTCAGACAACAAGGAGAGGTGCCATGCCTTGGTTGTTGGTTCTTCAAGATCTTCTTCCTTCATCATAGATTTAGGATCTTCCAGGAACATGGCCTCCATGGAAGATTCTTTCTCAGTCATGTTTTCTCACAGTGGTCCATCCATTCACATGGGTGATGATTCATAGATCCAAGGCAAATGGATTGACATGATTGATATTGAAGACAGGTACTTCAACAATGTGTTGTTTGTGCCTGATATAGCAATAAACCTACTCTCAATGGATCAAATGACACACACTGGTGAATCCAAGAGAGTAAAATTTACTCAAGATGCAATTGAGATAGAAGAATTATCTACATGCAAGGTTGTGGCATTGGGTTTTGCTGATCATAATGTAGGAATGTACAAATTCTCCCATTTCCTCCCCTACTACCAAGGGAATGCGCTCTTGTCACATGCCAATGAGACACACAAGTTGTGGAAAGAGAAATATGTTCATCTCAATTACAGGTACCTCTAGGAATTGAGAAAAAAAGCATGGTGGAAGGGATTCCTTCTATCAAGTTCTCAAATTGGCACATGAAAAGGATGTGTAGTGGGAAAGCATGCAGAGTGTAGTTGTGACAAAGGGAAGGCAAGGAGAGTTGTCCAAATACCTGGTTTGGTTCGTTTAGACCTCATAGGGCCTCTTCCCACACTATCTTATGGGGGATCAAGGTATGTATTGACATTCATAGATGAATTCTCAAGGCATTAATGGGTATATTTCCTCAAACTCAAATCTGAAGTCTTTTTGACTCTCAAATTTTGGAAAGCCCTGGTTAAGAATGCATGTGGGAACAAGATCAAGGTCCTTAGGACTAAAAATGGCAAGGAGTATGTGAATAAGAGTTTTTAGCATCTTTTTGAAGAATGTGGCATCCAAATGCAGCATTCGGTGCCCTACACACCACAACAAAATGGTGTGGGAGAGCGCAAGAATCAAGCTCTTAAGGAGATGGAAACCTGTATGTTGGAAGCAAAGGATTTGAACCCTAAGCTATGGGTTGAATCCATCAATTTTGCTGCATACATCCAAAACAAATATCCTCAAAAATATTTGGATGGAAAAAACCATATGAGGCTTGGAGTGGTCACAAGCCAAGTGTTTCTCATTTCAAGGTATTTGGCTCAAAGGCTTGGGCTAGGATTCCTCCAGAGAAGAGAAAGGCATTACAACCTCAAAGAAAGGAGTCCATCATGGTTGGATGTGCTGAAGATGCAAAGGGATACAGGCTCTTTGATCCCTCATCTCATAATACATTCATAGAAAGGAGTGTACAGTTCGAAGAGGAGCTCATGCAAGAGGTCAAATTAGCTCATGGGGAATGCTCACATCCTACACTCCAAGATGATGTAAGTGATGATTATATTTCTGATTTTTATGATTCTAATATTGATGAAGATGATGATGACATACATTCAGATCATGACTCACCCATTCGGCCAAAGTGGGATGAGAAAACCATTGAAGCAGTTGGGGATCTTGCTGGTGATCCTCATGACTCTAGGAAGGCTAGATCTCAATTTCACAATGCTTTCTCTGCATGTGAATTGAATCTTGTTGAGTAATGCTTCATGATGGTTGGATCTGATCCTAAAACATATTAGGAAGCATCACTTGACCCAATATGGTAAACATACATGCAAGAAGAGTTCAACTCGTTACAAGACAATGAGACTTGGGAATTGGTTCCCTTTCCCTCCAAATGGAAACTAGTGCAATGCAAGTGGGTCTATAGGACCAAAGTGGTTGTTGATGGTTAAGATATCAATTACAAGGCTAGGTTGGTTTCGAAATGCTTCTCTCAAGTCTACGGAGTGGACTATACAGAGACATTTGCATTGGTTGCAAAGATGGACTCTATTAGGCTAGTTTTAGCCATTGTTTCATCTAAGCGCCGAGAGGTTCACCACATGGATGTGAAGAGTGCATTTATTCATGGTGAAATTCCAGAGGAGTAGGGATAATTTTAAGGAACCATACTTATTTAAAAGTGTATAAATGTTGGCAAATATTACCAATTCTTAAAATGCCAACTATAAAATGTTTGGTAATATTTTTCAAAAAATATTTTAATTTCCAAGGATTTTATATCATTTATATAATAATTTAGCGATTTTTAGGGTGAAAAAATTTTACCTCATCAAAATTGGGTGAAATAGGGCTTCAAAAAATGCAAAGTGGCGAATCTTTTTTTGGAGAAAACGCCCTAAAAATAGCCCATGAGCTAAATTTCTCCCCTAAAATTATCCTTGCAGAGGAGATATATATGCAGAAACCTGAAGGTTTCCTTGAGTACCCTTCACTTGTATGCAGGTTAAATAAGTCTCTCTATGGCCTCAAGCAACCCCCCAGGGCTTAGAATGTCAAGATGGACAATTTTATGCTCTCGCTTGGATTTGAAAGATGTAAATCTGATCCTAATGTGTATTTTCAGCATGTTGGTGACTTATTGTAGTTCATAGTGCTTTATGTTGATGATATTTTTATTACATGTAATTTCACTAAAGAAATTGGATCGATTAAGTCTTCTTTGCACAGTGAATTCTCCATGACTGACCTTGGATTGTTGAGGCAATTTATTGGATTAGAGATTGAGCATTCTGAAGAAGGGATCAAGGTTAGCCAACCAAATTATGCTGAAAACATGTTATTGGAGTTTAAAATGGCTTAATGTAAGGCATCCAAGTTCCCATTCCTTTCAAGAATAAATCCAGGTGAATTTGGTGCATCTCCATTGGTGGACATCAACTCTTTGTACAAACAACTAGTTGGGATCATTAGAGGAAATTTCAACTCAAAATGGGCCTCCTAAAATGAACTAATAAAATAATAGTTAAAATAATAAAAGAATATTTATTAATTTTGGAGGAAGAAAATAAAAAAACTACTTTTTTGTTTGTATTTTTGACATATCTCCCTATGTTTTTACTCAAATTTCGATCGGGAGAGNTCGATGAGCTCTCTCGATCGAAATTTGAGTAAAAACACAAGGAGATATGTCAAAAATACAAACAAAATAAGTAGTTTTTTTTATGATACCTATCCCCAAATTTATATTAAAAAAGTGTTTAAGAGCTATACAGTATTTCAAATTTAAAGCAATTTCATTGGCTAACACATGATGACATGGAATTTGAATAAAAGTTAAAAGGCCCATTTTGAGTTGAAATTTCCT
>LPNX010096267.1:243651-254104 GCA_001517045.1 Pseudotsuga menziesii
ACTGTATCTTACACACTCTCGACCAGATTTGGAATATGTTGTAGGTGTTGTATATATATGCAGCAGCCTCATGAGATCCATTGGAAGGTATCCAAAAGGATCCTGCACTATGTGCAAGGAACCAGACACTTCGGGGTACACTATGTTGTTGGTTCTCCACTAGAACTAGTTGGATTCACCGATTCTGATTGGGATGGAGATCCCATTGATAGAAATTACACTTTAGGTTATGTATTCATGCTTGCACATGGTCCCATATGTTGGTCAAGCAAGAAACATCACACCATATCCCTCTCTTCCGCTGAGGCCGAGTACATAGGAGAAGTGAACGTAGCTACACAATGTGTGTGGTTGCAAGGTATTATTCAGGAACTTGGATTTGCATTTGACTCACCCACAATAATTTGGTGTGAAAATAAAAGTGCAATCAAGATTTCCACTTATCCAATGTAGATATAGAGGACCAAACACATTGAGATACACATGCACTACATCCGGATCTTGGTGGATGATCAGGTGATAGCCTTGAAGTATTGCCCATTTGTAGAGAAAACTGCTAACATTTTCACCAAGAGCTTCACAGAGAAGACATTCAGTTATATGAGATCCCTTCTTGGGGTGGGTGACCCATGGTGATGACTGATATTCAGCTTCATATTTTGGATCCATGTCCATTTTTGAGGCCAGGTTTTGTTCCCATGTGGTTTTCCTCCTTACCTTGTTTTGTATGGACAAATAAAATTTATGTTGTATGAGGTGACTTGAGCCTTAGTTGCCAAGGCCTCAAATTTTTTTTTTGTAAGTTGTACTAATTTAGGCTTAAGGGGGGTGTTAGAGAAATAATCCACCTTAGTACCTTGATCATACACCTAGGACACATTTCATTAGCTTCTATGCTATATTCCATGGTCCAAACTTAGGCTAATTGATCATTTACTAATAGTTGAGGCGCTCCACTTTGATTATTCTAACAGTTGAGATGCTCCAAGTTGATCATTCTAACAACCCAAGCACCCTCATTGATGACATGATTATCTTTGTGTGTTCCCCCATCCATAGATTCAGGTATATGTGTAACCTTAGGTGCTAGTGCATGTTTGTGGTGGTTTTTGGCCTTCCTTGGGCATTTATTGTGTAGAGCCATTCCCACTCACCCATGTGCTCACCAACACCTAAAATTACTTCGTTTAAAATCCATCATGCCTCACCCATATTCACACTTGCATTTGTGATCGTTTTGGATGGTTAGGAAGCTGATTGGTCCACCTAGGGGGGTTTGAGGGCCAAATCATGGCCTAACACTTGTATGCATCGAAATGGCCTCCAAGGCCTCAGGATTTATCCCTATTGTAATATAAACATGTTCAAGTCATATTTACATGTTGAATAGTCATAATTAACTCAGTTATTGACCACATTTGTATATGCTATTTTCACTCTTTCTGTTGTTTTGTGCATAAGTTGTGTGTAATATCGAATTGTGAGAATCTCATTGGCTCCTAGATCCTACTGTGTATCAATTCTCACAAGAAGTATATGAAAGTTCAAGTTGATCCAGGATGAGTGCAGATCGTTAGTAAAGCTGAGTAGGAAGAGAGCAAAGAGAAGATCAGAGAGCATGAAAGGAAGAAAGAGTTTGTAAATATAGAGAAGAAGATATAGAATAGAGAATGTAGCTTAGTTCGCAGACAAAAGGTGCATATATTTCTCATGCCAGATGAAGAGAACCTTTGTGATTTTTTCCCAGATGAGTTTCCACATTATATTCTGTGTATATGTGTGAATGCTGAATTTGTTTGAGTTACCTATGTAAATGTTGCATTGAATGGAATATTATAGATTTGCTTATGAATTAATAGATGTATGCTAGTCACCTTGTATTAGTTGAAAACGATTATGATGCACAAATATTATTGTTATAATAAGTTGCATAAGAGAAGTTGGGTCACGGTATAATTGTTCATAGTAAGCATAAATAATCCACCCACATGCTTCGTTGAGTGCCTTGGTAAGGGATTGAGGTACCAGAAATCCCCCACCCAACTGTGGAAACATGGTTCTGGAAGTTACCCATTAAGAGAGATATCTCGAGTGAGATTGCATCTGCATCACAGGTGCTGTCGACTGAGCTATGCTCTGTTGGGACGATATCTTGGGCTTTGTTGCTCTAAGAAGAAGGGACCGAACATGGGTTAGAATCCTTGGAGGAGGGATTAAATCCAACAGGATCAATTCTAACACGATCAACATTTAAGATGATCCTTCCTTTCGTAATTACGGGATCAAGTCTAAGGATGATCATTCCCAACTGATTTATATGTTGTGATAAGGATACCATAGTATCAACAATAGTACTCTCCATTTTGAGGAAATTTTTTGCGAACAACACCAAGCTTGTCTCAGAATTGTTCAAACTTCACATGAGATAGAGGCTTAGTCAGCACATGTGCAACTTGCTCATTTGCACTCACATATTGGAGCTTTATATCTCCCTTCTACACCATGTTACAAATTTAGAAGTACCAGATTTCTATGTGCTTCGTCTTATCATGGAACACAGGGTTCTTTGTCATATTCATGTAACTTTGATTATCACATAGAATCACGGTTGCATCCATATCTAGATCAAATAGATATGATAACAACTTCTGAAGCCATATGGATTCACAACTAGTAGAAAAATCTACAATATATTCCACTTATGCAGTGTTGAGAGCAACACTAGACTGCTTCCTGCTTAGCCATGAGATCATGGCCGACTCAAGACTGAAACATCCTCTTGAAGTGATCTTTCTATCTGAGACACTTCCTTCCCAATCTATATCTATATAGACATATAGTATGAAGTCATGATCTTTAGTATACCTGAGACCATAGTCTATTGTACCTTTTAGGTACCTCATCACATGCTTTGCAGCTACCAGGTGAACATGTCTGGGATCAACCAGATATTGAATCAATGTGTTCACAACAAAGCATATATCTAGTTCCTAAGCTGGCTATCTCTTGTGGGAGATATTCATGTGGGGAGGTTCTTGGGGCTCCAACATATCATATTCTTCCATAATATCATCATCATGAGAAGGTGCAACTTCTTTCATCAGTTCTGCAGCTCTGGGAGCTACAACTTCTTCATATGTTTCTTCAAGTTGGCACTTTCTCAATTTCTTGAGATTTGTATCTTTCATCAAAGGTTACATCCTTTACATATTCCTTCATGATCAATATTTAGCTCTAGTAGACTTGTGACTACATTTCTCACAAGTTGTAGGGATTTGTAGTTTATGTGAGCAAGACTTCTATGGTATTGTAGAATCATGGATCAAGGATGCTTCTGAGTGACCTCTTAGTTTATACTAGTCACCCTCTAGTGATAGATACATCTTCTAGTTTAACATATTCTTCAACTTCTTTTTCTAACTTTTTGGGAGGTTCTTATTCTTCTACTACTAAGTTAGCATGATGTATTTTCTTATTCTTCCTCTTATATTCTTATTTCTTTCTTGGACAATTTATGGCAATGTGTCCTATCTTATCACAATGGTAACGCTGATAAGAGGAGAGATATTTATGCTTGTAATCTCCCTTTTTATTCTTTTGAAACTTCTCAGGAGGATAAGACCCCTTATGAGTTTCCTTCTTGAAATGATGTTTTCTTTTTCTTCTTCTGGTATGATTAGCTAGAGCATAGCCATCATCTCTAAGTAGTGCTTCTCGGTTAGCTACTCTAGCTTCCCCTTGAACACATTCTTCCCATAGGACATCAAATTATAGGATTTCCTTCATTGCACAGATTGTTTGGATGAAGGAGTCCCATGGTCTAGTAAGATCATTGAGAGAAACCATTACTAGTTCATTTTCATCAATATTGTCTTCAATTGCTTCTAGTTGTTCTTTGAATTGAGAGACCCTTGTGAAGTATTCGTGGATAGATTCACCCTTGCTCATCTGTGTACTTTTGAGTTTGGATCTCAAGTTTATCTTTTGGTTGATGTTTATTCCTTCATACATTCCCGATAGGGCATCAAACATATCCTTAGGTGTATCCTTAGAGGATACTTGAGGAATCAAGTGATCCTTGATAGAATCAACTATGATCCTCTTGGCTCTAATCATGCCTTTCTTGTAATTCTCCTTTATTTCATCTTCTTCGGTCTCTGACACAACTTCCTTGATAAAATTTGCAAGATTATAATCTTATAGAATGAGTCATATTCTATATTTCCAAGCATGAAATATTTCTATTTCTTGCAACTTGTTATCAAGCTTAGTGCTTGGAGGCATCTTGTCCCGGAGATCAGAAAATGACAAAAATTAAATAATTTTCTAAAACAAAAACTGTATTCACCAAAAGATGTTCTTGACTGAGGCGAGTATGATGCTATCGTTAGTTTATGAAGAATCCAAATTCTAACCCTTGAAACTGGACTTGCAAGATCCTAGACTGTAGTTTCCGGTTTTATGGTTTCAAGCCAAACTAGGGATTGAATTTTTGGAGGATCTACCCACTTAAAAAACTTCAATCTTGGTGCCAAAATATGCTCCTAGGAGGGGCACACTTCCCTATGTCACTTGCACTAAAAATTTCCCCTTTCTTAGAAAACCCTAATTTGTTTTGTCCAAAGAAGGAGAGAGAGATTTACCTCTTGAAAGCTACTCTTTTTAGGCTAGATTTGATACCATGCTAATTTTTATATGTTGTAATAGCTTAATTCCTAACTTGATAAGCATTTAACAAATTTTCATAATAACAACATAAAGAGGATCACTGAAAGAAACACAATCACAAGGTACACAACAATTTACCCTGAGAGACCCTAAAGGAAAAAACCCAGCAAAAAATTCCTCAATATAGATTACCAAAATGCAATGACCAAAGAACAAGGTCTCATAGAGAGAGATACCAAACCCCAAGCATAAAATCCAAACGCCAAAGGCACTAGTTCTTCTCCTTCTTTGTCTCTCCTTCTCTCTCTCTCTCTTGTGCAATACAAGCGAGTGTGTACAAATGAGGGAGGGAACCTCCCTATTTTTCTAGTTTCCCAATTGACATTTTCCCTAACTGGTCCTACCTATCTAACTAACAGGGACGGCCTACCTAGGTAAACTTCACAATAATTATTATATGTTTCTTTTCTGGGTGTTATTGACCCGACTTACAACTGAGGGTTTATCTCATGACTTTTACATGACATTTTACATCAACAACATCTCCCGAAGAAGGAATAATAATAATGTGAAGTACAAGTAGAATATTCTTCAAAGTTACATTATTTCAACAATGTTGATGACAACTCTAATCATAACAAGGTTTAGGATATAGTTTGAACAGTAAACAACTTCCGTCCAAAATTTAGTCGAGAGATTTTTGGTTTGTAGTAGGCACCAAGCTATTTACACCAAAGTATAATTCTTCTTCTTTGCACCTCCATTCTGTTGAGGGTTGTGAGGGGCAAATATCTGACAATAAATGCCATTTTGCAAGAGATATTTTTCAAACTTTCAACTCACATATTCTCCACCATTTTCTGGTCTCAAACATTTGATAGGTTAGCCACATTACTTTTCAACCAATGCACTAAATTCCTTGAATCTTTCAAACAAATAATTTTTATTCTTCAAGAAATATACCCAAGCAAATCTAGAGAAATCATCCATAAATGTGAAAACATACTTCGCACCTACTAATGGGGGATTGTTTATGCAACACAAAACACTGTGAAAAAGCTCCGGTTAGTCCTGTGCTCAGCATGCTTTCTCAGAATCAAAGGTATTCCAATGATTATTTTCAAGCACACATCCTCTAAAAACTCCATTAGATGGAATAGTATTTGGGAGACCAGTAACCAAATTATTTCTTACCATCATCTTCAAACTTCAAAAGTTTATATGTTCAAGTCATTCATGCCAAATTTGAATTTGTTGTTGGTATGAGGAATGAGTGATGCCAATCCAGTTGGTTGGAAATTATGATTTGGAGAATCACATAACTTGTAAAGTATGTCTTTGGGATTTAAGTATCCGTAAGAAGCAGTCACCCCCCCAAGCCTCATATCCTTTACAATAAGGTGATTTTACCAAAAGTCAACATCCTTCTTAGTTTGTGTAAGTAGTGCAATCGATAACAAATTCACGCTCAAGCAAGGTACATGATAGAAATTGGATATTCGACCATTCCTACATTCAACATCGACGCTTCTAACATCCATGAGAGCATAATCATTGGGTACATAAATCTTCTGTTCTAGAGCTCCACTTAAGGAAAAGAACATAGAAGCATCCTTAGCGATATGATGAGTACAACCATAATCAACTATCCATTTTGTTTGAGTGGTATGGGAATGTAATGCATATGAAGTGCTAACAAAGAAGGTAAAGTTTTAGCAGGTCAATTGATCGACTGACCAGTTGATGTGCCTTCTTCAATATTCCTGATCTTTTCCTCCAATTCCTGTGTCTTTTTCCAGCAGGTTTTCTTGACATGTGGGCCCACCTTTCCATAGTAGCAACATATCTTATTCTTTCGATTATTCTTTATCAACGTTGACTCGTTATTCTTTCCTTCAGTAGGTTGGTAGATACATTTTTGTCAATGATCTGGTCGACCACGTTTGTTAAAATTTTACTTGACCTTGCTTTTGAGCAAGTAAGCCTGGCGTTTGCTACCAAGCTTCCCTTCTTCAAGCAAATTTTGTTGGTCTTCAATTAACAAATCACAAAAAATGTCAAAGGTGAATTCATTACCATCTTGCTTGTGTGACATCCAATTGGTATGAAATGAAGAGCATAACACATCATAAGGTGTTCTCAGATTCACCAAGACCAATTCAATAAGTTGTCCATCCTTTTTTGGAAAACCATGACCACATTTTCCCAATTTCTGTTGTATCTCCTTGATATGAGCTAGTAGTCCTCAATCGTTTCAAAGAAGTGGGGTTCTAGAGAGATCAATTATTTCTCTATCTACATTACTTGATTTTTGTTAACCTTGTCGAATAATGACTTTAGCTTACTCCAAATGACATTAGGGCAGTCGATTTTGCTTGTATGAAAGAGAATATCCCTTGAAATGTAGATTGTGATGATCCCAATAACTTCATCCTTCTTTCTATCGATGAGAAAATTAGCCTGGTCATCTGTCAGATATGGAATAGTGACCTTAGTATATTGCCACAGTCCCTTACTCTTTAACAAAGTTTCTATATATGGAACCCATATTGCATAGTTGTGTCAGTTCATAAAAACATTTTCTATCTTGGAAGTCATCCTTCTTATCAAACAGATCTGATCCAAGTTCAAAGAAGAGTTATCAATTGACAAATCTTTAACCTGTAATCGATAAACCCTAAATTCAACTCAACATGATTCATAGACAACATGCTAGTTCAAAACCAATAGCTATGATACCATGTTGGGGAGCCTCTTCACATTGAAACATAGAACATAAAATAAAATAGTAGAAGGGAATTATATTCCAAGAAAAGAGGTGGTGTCTAAAGGCATCGTTATAACACTTAAGCACAGCACGTCATGATCAAAACATCACAATGTATTATCTCATAAGAAAACACCATCATAAGTCAATACAATACAATTTGATAGGTTAATTATTTTATAGTCTCAAGATCTAAAAAATTGCCTTGAAGTGAGGATGACCTGATCCACAAATAGGGGTCATTGGTTTTAACTATTTCCATAAAATATGCAACGTCCCATAGATTATTTGGTTGTTTTAGTCAAGCCAACCATGGCCTTTTCGACCATTTAGTCGACCACTTAGTCGAGCCTCCAATCAACTACTCTTCTAATCGACTATTGTCTTTCAACTGATTGTCTCTACAAGATCCAAAGGTGTGATGAACTTGCATAAAATTAGGTTCCAACAATATCTAAGATATCAACCTCCCTCACTCCCTGTAACTGCTCATAATAAAGGTGACTAACTAAATTGTCAAAAACCAATGGTTATAATTATGATTAAACCTAGCAAAAATAACTTAGCTTCAATGCTTGCTTGTTTATATTTCACTCCTATATGCTAAATAATGTTGTACTTTAAACACTAGGTCAATTATACTCATAAATATTGCATGCACAGATGATAATTACCCAAAAATATGTGTTTTTTATCACTCCCATCCTGATTCCTATAGAAAAGTGTAGTTATCTCATTGTTGAGTTCAAAATATAATAAAACACACGCCCCTACAACAACATAATCAAGCCACATGTGTGTATATATGCTAAGCCAAACATTCACCCTCCCCTTCAATCATCATGAATTTTCTATTGAAGTTTGAAATTTTAGATGAAGTCAAACTAGGGTTTCACTTGGCATTTATTAGCAAAATACTAATGTTAAGGCAAATTAGGGTTTGAGAAAAAATAGCGAAGTATTTTCAAAATATAGTGAACATGCAAGAGGGGTCAAATTAGGGTTTTGGATTGCCAATATATATCATGCATGTTAACTTCAAAGAATAGGTCGATCTAGGGTTTTGGAATTGCATGTTAGGGCACCTAGTCGGATAGGATTCTACAATTAGTAAGCAAAAACTTGGTCAACCCATATTTAACAAAGACATAAATACACCGATAAATTGCTATTGACATTTCTAAATGTTATAATATTTATAATAAAATGGAAAATTTTTCCATCCCATCAAATTTAATTATAAAATTTATCATTAACCATATTACTAACAGGATTAAATTTAACACTTTTAACTATCTTGAAAACATATTTTTAATTTTCTTTTTATTTTATTTAAAATAAAATGCAAAAACTTTCCATCCCTTTTTTTGAAGGGTATATCCACTATCAAATGTAATTATAAAGTTTCTCATTAACCACATTACAAACATGATTAACTTTAACACTTTTAACTACCCTTGAAAATATATATTTTTATTTTTACATTTGTATTTTTATAGGTTAATTAACTTCTTTTTCTTTCACGTGATATGATTTTATTTATTTTTTATATTTTAATTAACTTTTTTTTCTTTTGTGTACTATGATTTTATTTTATTTTTTATATTTTAATCAACTTTTTTTTTCTTTTGTGTAACATGATTTTATTTAGGTTTTTTATATTTTAATTAACTTTTTTTTATCTTTTCTGTAATATGATTTTATTTAGGATTCTTTTTATTATATATATATATATTTCTGATTGATCAACTAATTATAAATTTAAAGATTTTATTTTTAATTTTTTTTTACATATTATAAATTAAAATAGTTTTTTTTATAGTCATTAATTTTTATATATTTTTTATATTATAAAATAATTTTTTTTATTAAAAATTAAATTAATAACTAATTTATTTTTAATTATTTTAATAATAACTAATTTTTAATTTATATAAAGATTTATAGTCATTAATATTTATGTATTTTTTAAATTATGAAATAAATTTTTTTATTAAAAATTAAAATAATAACTAATTTATTCTTAATTATTTATGTATAATTTATTTTTTTCTTTTTTCAAATAATAATATAAGAATTTTAGGATGACAATGCTACTTTTTAGTGATGCAATTGTCTTTATAGTTAAGTTAATTGTTTTTAAATTGTGATAATGTTTTTTAAGATTGGATAATTTTGTTTTGGTTATTTTAATTTTTTAATTAAGTTAATTGTTCTTAGATTATATATATATATTATAGGGCAACACCATGTGGATATTTTCATTAATAATATTTTGTTGATACATTTATGTTTTTAGTCAAGTTAATTGTTTTATAACATACTATTTTATATATTTAATTTAAATGGTTAATTTTTATTGACACATATTAATATTTGTTAATATTTCTTTGAACATAGGAATACAATTAAAAAAACTAAATAATTTGTTTCTTTAGGCTCGATAAACCAAATTTTGGTCTTAATGGAGATTAACCACCATCATTATCATCATCATCATCTTTATCATTCTTAATTAAGTTAATTGTTTTTAGTTCATGATATATTTTTTTTTCCAAAGAAAAAATTCGTAAATATATTATTCACTTTCAGTAGATGGTCCAAAAGGTCCATTGTACAATATAGTCAACTATAAAGTTGTCAAAATACATCGATATTTGCCTCAAGAGGAGCACACAATATCATTAACATATCCAAAAAAACTGATCCAACTGTTTAAAGTTGTTATTACATAAGGAGAAACCTCAAAAAGAGCATTACTTTCCATCAATAATCATCAAGTCTCATCATAGCAGACTTTTTTTCATCATTCCTGATAAATCAGGTTAGATCTGTGAAAAAAATATAGAAGGTGATTACAAGCAAGATAACCCAGAGCATAACTAGCTGGCTATAATAGTCTCAACAAGCAAGTACTGTAATGAATGCTGGAAAAGAACACAGCAGCAAAAAATAGGCCTTCCATGCCATCCAATGAAGTATTTTCATAACCATTTCATCAATATATAAGAGGCCAAA
>LPNX010096267.1:254185-308426 GCA_001517045.1 Pseudotsuga menziesii
GCTCTTAGAAATATGCTTGAAAATCACCAAAGATGAAGCATAAATCAGCCATAGCATCATATATCCAGAGTAAATCCATAAAATCCAGAAATCAAAATCCATCACATATCCATCATATAATCCAGAAATGCCCATGCTTTAAACAATCAAACCAACAAGTAGACCACAATAAGCATGAAGCCATAACCAAGAAACAGACATACACCTGCAGATGAAACGCTCACATAACCTTTTTAGAAAACCTGAAAGGTTTCCACCAATGATGTACCTCTCTGTTCACATATATTCCAAGATCCTTCAAGAATGCTGCCACTTGCTTTAGCCAAAGTATCTGCTTTGAAATTTTGTTCCCTATAAATGTGTTTGAAAGACACATAATCCAAACTATCAGCTAAATAATGAACATCTTGAAGAATCATGGCTAATTCAGTATTTAGTAATCGATACTTACCAGATGCCCAGTTTATGACCAACTGAGAATCCCCAAATACTTGAATTTTATCCAAATTATGTTGCCTAGTCAGCCTAAGTAAAAGCTTAAGTGCACATAATTCTGCATAATTATTTGTACCCAAGCCTAATCTTGCTTTGAAAGAAACATAATGGATATCAGATATGAACAGTATACCACCAGCCCCACAGATCATAGCATCCCCCCACAGATCATAGCATCCCCAGCTGTAGATCCGTCAAAGTATCCCCATGCAAACGATTTATCAATGATTTCCACAAAAATAGTTCTGATAGAAACCACAGGTAAAGAATGAGGTAAATTCTTCATCATACCCAAACTGAAAATTGAAACTTGTGCAGGAGTAGTGACAAGGTCCTCAAAACAAAACCTATTTCTTGCTTTCCAGATAAACCAGAGTACAATAATAGGTAAAGATTTGATAAGAACCACATCTGGAATAAAGCACCAGTTTTTAAAACAATCACATAGAGAATCTCCATACCATAAATTATTAATTTTTAGATGATCCTCAATAATTGACCAAACTGATTGAGTAAAAGGGCACTCCAAAGCTATATGAAAATTGGATTCACAGCTATGTTTGCATAAAAAGCACCTTCCAGGACCTTCTCTACCCCTAGAGCAGAGAACATCCAAGGTCAATGCTTTACCGGAGAGAAGAAACCAACTAATTTTTTTTATTTTTAGTGGACACTTCATCTTCCAGAGGACCTTCCACCACCAGATCGAATCCACTTCTCTGTTCATAAGCTCAGCATAACCCTCTTTAGGAGAATATTTGCCAGATTTAGATAAGTTCCAGATAAGGCAATCGGCTGCGGCAGAGAGTCTAACATGACTAGAATTGAGAATGGCGATATAACCATTCCAAGCATCAATCTCAAGTGGGTCAGTAAATCCAATAGAGTCTGCAGATAACCAAGTTTGAGACATCAAACCAAACCAGACATACAAGGAATTCCAATATCAGAAATGAGGTGAAAACCAGCCAAATGTAATCTATCTAGCATAGGAACTGGAAGAATATGTCTCCATTTACATCCAGACCACGGATCTAAACCAATACGAACATACCTGCCAGCTCCAATCTTCCAGACTAGAGAATTACCAATGAGATCAAAAGCCCAAAGAACAGCTTTCCAACAAATAGAAATGTTCTTTTTCTTTTTAGAATTAGATCTAATCCACTCCAGAATATTCATTGGGTAAATGTATTTCTGAAATGCAATCTTAACCCATAAACCTGAGCCATGAATAATATTCCAGACATTTTTTGCTGCAAGTGCCTTAGCAAATAACACCGGAACTTTAAGTTCCCATCCACCCAAAGATTTAGGCTTAGCTAGAATCTTCCATGAAATCCAAGGTAAACCAGCAGAGTTTTGTTTACCAGCCCAAAGAAAAGTAAAACAAAGCTTTTTGATTTTGTCTATGACACCCATAGGAACCCAAAAATGCATCCAATAAACTGGTAAAGCCTCTAAAACAGCTTTTATCAAAATCAGCTTTCCACCTTTGGACAACCAACGGAAACTCCAATTCTGTATCCTTTGTTCAACTTTAATAATCAGCCAATCCCAATCCTTAATAAGATATCTACAAGATTTAAGATAAAACCCAAGATACTTCATGCCCTTTGCAATTCTGTCAATAGGAAAACTGAAGATATTCTGTAAAGTAATAACTTCAGATTCTTCCATACAGGAAAAATATAGGGATGATTTGTTATCATTTATTTGCATCCCAGATGCCTTACAGAAATGCATTAAGATCTCATAAAGAGTGGAGAGAGATTGTTCAGAGCCATCATTAATCATGACAATGTCATCCACAAAAAGAACATGAGTTAAAACTGTGTCATTACCAAAAGGTAGACCATGATAAGTCTCACAGAATTTGGCATGTAGAATAGCCCTCCCAAGACCATCTACCACAATAAGAAACAGAAGTGGTGCCAAAGGACACCCTTGTCTAAGTCCCCTACCAGATTTGAAAAATTTAGTAGCAACACCGTTGATGAGCACAGAAAAAGAAACAGAAGATAGACTGCTCATAACCCACGCAATAAAATTTCCTGCGAATCCAAGTTTAGCAAGAATAACCCGAAGATATGTCCAACTGACTCGATCATAAGCTTTAGAGAGATCGATCTTAATCATGACAGCTTTTAAAGATTTGATATGCATAGAATGCATACCTTCCTAAATGACACCAACAGCATCATGAATCTGCCTTCCCGGCAAAAACCCGAACTGCTCCCCAGATATACATCTACCGAAAACCTTTCTGATTCTGATCGAAATAATCTTGCCAATAATTTTGTATACAAAATTACACAAAGATATAGGTCTAAAGTCCTCAAATGATGAAGGACTATCAATCTTAGTAATAAGGGCAAGAAAGGTAGAATTAAAAACACCTGGAATTTTGCCACTTGTCCGGGATACTTTGATAACTCTTAAAAGATCCTCACCCAAAACCTCAAACAAGCATCTATACACCTCAACTGGAATACCATCGAGACCGGGACTCTTATCATTTTTGCTAATGGATAAAATATGTTTGATATCTTTAATGGAAATAGGCTGCATAAGCTCATCATTTTCATCCTCTGAAACAGAAGATGGGAAATAACCAGCACTTTGAACAATCTCTGGAAGATGGAGGTCAGCTTCTTCTTTGAAAAGGATTTCAAAATGCTGAATCCCAGCCTCAGCTAAAGCCTCAGAACCTTCCACTTCCACAAGATTTCCAGAATCATCATAAAGTTTCCAAATAGAATTGCGACATTTCCTATGAGCAGCAAATTTGTGAAAGAAAGGAGTATTATCATCACCACAAATCAACCATAATGCCCTACTTTTCTGGCGAGCCTCCTTTTCCCGGAAAAGTAAAATAGAATTCTTGCGTGATTCAATCTCAATTAGTAATTCTTTATCAGCCAGAGATGTAAAGCCAATATGCCTATCATAAAATCTTTTCAACTCATATTCAATGTCAACCAGATCTTTAATGTTATGAGCATTTTTTTTTAGTGACCACTTAATAGAGATTGCTTTAATTCATTTAAGATTCTCACTAAATTGAGCCGCAGGTGATAAGGCAGACTCAGCATCAAAGGGCACCCAAGAATCTTTTAATGCAACAACCAAGTCATCATGATCCAACCATCCTGCATTAAACTTGAAAGGGCTGTGGGCCTTAGGAGATAGAGAAGAAATTTGTAAAAAGACAGGTTGGTGATCAAATACACCTCCACACCCAATCCACTGTTTAAGAAGGAAATTACAATCTAGGAAATCAGTCGAAACCAATAGACGATCCAACCTTTTACAGATACCCTCAGAACCAACTCTGCGATTACTCCAGGTAGGGAAAGACTCCAAAGGATTAATGTCAACAATCCCCAAGCTTTCCAACAGATTGTGAAAAAAGTTTGTTAAAGGATCTACCTGGGCTTTGATCCTCCATATTTCTGAAAGACCTAGGGAAAAATTAAGATCTCCCCCAAATATACTAAAAAAGGGGACAAGAAAACGTCCATCTTGATCAAATTAATCCAAAAAGATTCCCTGTCCAGATAGGGCGCATAAAGATTAACAAAGAATATTTCCGTTTGTAAATCATATGAAAATAAAACAGCACAACCCTGCTTTCATTGCCCATGCATTATGAAAAAGAAAATTACAAGACTTCCAGCCCAAAATAAGTCCACCCGATCTTCCCATAGCATCCACCGAAATGAACTTCCAACCATGAATCAAATGTTCCAAATCCTGTACCAGAGCACACCCCTCAATCATAGTTTCTTGTAGGAAAATAACATCAGCTGAATTTTGTTCAATAAGTCTTATGACCGCTAGTTTCTTGGGAAGACTAGCCAAACCCCTAACATTTAAGGTCAAAAGGATCATAAGGAAACCTTATTAAGGGCTGATGCTCTAAGCGCCCCAACACAACTTGTCATAGAATGTAAATCTTTAACATCCCCAATCTAGACCTTATCTACTTTCCGAAACCCTGGTTTATCCTTGGCAGGCCGAGAAGTCTCCTGAACTGATTTCGAGCACGAGCGAAGAAAATAACCCTTGCTAACAACAGGAGAGGCCTTACAAGGAGAAACAAACCCCAGATCTTTTAGAGATGAAATTGAAGCTGAAGAGGATAGATTCTGGAAGTTACCAATATCATCCAAAGAATTGAAAAAGCTTAACGAATTAAGATTGGCTAATGGATCAATATTGGCTATTGGGTCAGGTTCAAAAGAAACAGATTGCACATCCAAAATATCATTAACAGACGGTCCATCCTTTGCAATAAACTGATTCCCTCCATGAAGATTGGTTTAGTTCATGATATAAGAAGAGTAGAACAATTTTTCTTTTCTTTTATTATTGTTTATGATTTGTTGACATAATTGTATTATTCAATATAACATAATATTTTGTAAGACTTTATTTCATTAAATACAACTATTTTAATTGAAATTTATTAAATATATAATTTTGATTTTTTTAAAATATATAATATAATAAATTTAAAGTTTAATATAAATATTTAAATATTCAATAATAATGATTTTATTTATTTATTTTAATTTTATAAACCGCATACATAAATATCCACACACAAATATACAAATAAAATAAAATTTTGTGGAATCCAAACATGAAGATCTTCCTTTCTTCCTTGGAATATTGACATATTTGTATGTAAGACATATTAAATGTCACAATTTATTAATAATTCAATGGATTTAATCAATGTTGAATGCATGCTTTTGACTACCAGCGTAGATCCAAATCCTGGGCTCTATCAAGCACGAAGAGGGATCAAATCTTTTCTTAGGTATCCATTGATTTGATTCAAACCAAAAGACACATCTTTTTAGTTAAGGTTCACATATATTATTATTATTATTATTATTTAATATTATTTATGGCCAACATATAGTATTTATTATTATTTTTTATTTTGTTAGAAACGAACATTACAACATTCCCCATGGTTTTAAAACCATATGCAAGGCCTTGTGCATGGTCTTAAAACCATTTACAAGGCCCTCCTAAACCATGTACAATAAAACCATGGGTTCCATACTGGGCTCTAAAAATTCACAAAAATGAAGAAACACATGTGGCTCATATGTCATGGACATATGTAATTTATCTATCTATTTTTTTTTTCATTGAAAAAAAATTGTAAATTTCTTTACATTTCTCGGATGGAACAGAAGTCCATTTTCATCTATTTACTTATACACAATAAAATTATATTTACATATATATTATAATAAAAAAAAATATTTTTTTAAATAAAATATATATTTTAATAAAAAATAATATTTCCTTAAATTTAAAATATCAAACAAAAACATATACAAACAATAAAATAAATTAAATGTTTATAAATTAAAAATCCTAGTTATTAAGTATAATGTTTATGAATAAGTCATTAATAAGGTTTATGAATAACTCATTGGAATAAGAAGAATTATTTATTCAATAGAAGATTAGATAGCTCCGTTCCCTTTAATGATTTATATTTTCTACTAGGTTACTTCTCCATGCTCTTCATTGATCTATGTGTTATTCACATTGCTTTATCTTTTCCAAGTAGTGTTCTTCTTTTAATTTATTTTAGATGATGCTTACATGTCAATAAATGTGAAAGCAACATTGACAAGTGTGAAGTGTTTTGTTTTGATTGGTTAAACAATTGATACCATCAGGTTTAGTTTTGTAAGATATTTATATATTATATGAATTGAAATATTATTTTTATTATTATTTTTTAATTAAGGATCGACATTGAATCATTTTAAAATAATTCATATGGCTATATATTAACATGGAATTGATTTCGATATACTGTTAATTGGACTATATATATAAAAAAATTATAATATAATTTTTTTTATATTAATATTAGTATATTATTAATATTTTAGTTAATTTTTGTTAGTTTATTTAATTAAGGTGTAGGTTCGGTAGTATGATGATTCGAGTTCAATTTTCTTTAGGGTGAGTAGTTGGGAGGAGACACTCAAAATCTAACTAGTTGAGGGTTGGTGTGGCCCAGGTAAGATGTGATCTTATGGTGATTTTGATAACTTGGATGCCATTAGGTCATGGTTTCTTAGACTAAGGCCACTCTTCCAAGTCAAAGAAGTTCTTGCAATAAATAAATAAATTAAGTAATACAAATAATTAATAACAATTAAAGTAAAAATTAATAATAATATTTTGCAATGATATGACATTTAAAAAATTTAAAAATAATATTAATAATGTATTTATAATCTATTTAAATAGTAATAATAATAATACACTAAATAAATTGGGTAGCAAGTAGTTAAAGCCAATTTGCAAAGATAGAGAGAAAGCCAAAAATAAGGAAATGGTTATGTTAAAGTGAAAATGGTAAATTTAGAATTTATATAGTTAAATGAAATAAAGAGACAACTAATTCTTACTTAGCTTAGCTACAAATACATTATTGGAACTTGAAAGATCTTATATATTGATAATCTTAATAATATTTTATTTATTGATAGATATATTGATAATCTTAATAATATTTTATTTAGTGATAGATAAAGAGATGCTTTTATCAATAAATAAAAAATTAAACTAAGCTTAAAACATTAGCTATTCATTAAAGTGAAGGATGACCTATCTCAATTGTAGATTTTGTCCATCCAATAGGCATGGAGCAAAGTCTACAATTGAATTTATTCCATGCCTATTGGATGGGTAGAATTTGCAATCAAGATAAGGATGACCATAAGAGAAGCATGTGTGTAGGAGGTCCAAAACACTTGAATATTTTAGAGTCGTCCTCATGGTTTCAATTTCAACAATAGATTGATTATGTTTAAAAGGTAAGTAATTAGGTATACAATATCTTTAAAAAATTAAAACATTATCCTTCCATATAAGAGAAGCACCTTCCACATAAGAGAAGCACCTGTGTAGGAAGTCTAGGCACTTTCTTTCAGACTCATCCTTGTGGGGATTAGCCAAGGTAATAATAGATATTTATTGGGTGTTGGTTTTCTAGTTTAAGAATTTCCAATATAAATATTAACTCTTATTATGTACATGCTTTTCATGTATTTTGTTTTTTTCATAATACTTTGTTATTTTTAATTTTTAAATTTTTTTAGAATAATATTATCACATATACTCCTTAAACAAGTTATCAAAATAACGCAAATATTAACATTAACTTTTATAAATATAATCTACTCATCTCAAATAATCATAACAAAACAACTTCTAATTTATTTAGAAAACCACTAATCTTGTGCATCTAATGGATATTCTTACATGTATGTTTCTTATTCTTCTCCCATCTCTCCCTTATAATCCACGGTGCCATCTTGGTTTTACCTCACATATGCTTGCATCTTTGTGTAAATTCTTGTTTTTCCTATTGTATTCAAAATATGCCCTAGTGCCATCCATTATTTATGCGCCTTAGCCCATATTACCTTACTGGGTTATTTTGAGTAACAAATGTTTTGCAGACACTGATATGAAAAGTTGAAAATTGCAACATGGGAATATGTTAAGCTTTATGATATGACTTCAATGGGTTATAGAGATAGGTATTGTTGAAGGATTTTTTGAAATGAGGTAGGGGAACATGTCCACTACATTGAAAGGAGGTTGGGGAACATGTTCACTAAATGAACGATATAATGCAAAGGATTCAAGAAAATAAACTCAAAAAGGAAAAACGCATGAGTGAATTGTAGGTATTATGTATTCTTGATATCATTATTGTATGGAAAGAGAGAAGAAAGATTACCTTTGTAATAAGTATATGATAATGTTTATAGTAAATATTTGGGTTCATAAGTTTTTTAAAATACAATGATATATGTAAATCCAATGGATTGAATAATCCAGTTTTTTAAAATACAATGATATACACAAATCCAATATATTTAATAATCCAATCTTCAAGGGAATTAGCCAATAAGTTAGCTAATACAATGGACCGACCCTCACCATAGTTAACCATGTTTCACGTGCATGCATGTAACAAAGAACACAACATGAATACCAAAGGACGTAAGGACCAAATACTAAATATGGTTGGGATCTAAGATGATGTCACACACCTCCCACCTGTCACCTTAATTTTAACATCAAATTCTTGTGCTTTGAACACAAACCACATTATTGAGGAGGGGAGGTTTGCACTAGAGTTTGAAGAGGAGTTTGCAGAAAAGAAGTAATTTCTATTTCCTCCTTCCAATGGAAACATTATATCAAGGTTCATGCATCTCTCTTAAAGAAGGGAGTGGGAGAGTGAGCAAGGGTGAGAATGGGAGAAGGAGAGGAGTAGGGCATAGGGTTACTATGGGGTGTTCTCACACTTGAACAATTAAAACAAGATCAAATAAGAGAAATTTCCCCTATCTGTTATGTCCACCCTATGCTTAATGGTATGGTCACCACCTCAATTTCACTAGCAAGGGAGTTGGATTCCAAGTGCATGGGATGTCTGTATTCTACCATTTGTCTCTCTATGCATTCTCTTCCTGATTGCATGCATTAATTCTAAAGCATCAAACCCCCAAAGCATTTGAATTATGCAATATCAAACCCTAAAATTCATAGTTCCATTTAAACAAAATCAAAATTGCCTCTTATGACGAAATATGAAAAAACATTGATTGTCTATCTACATTGTTTTGGCATTCATAGATAACAATTAATCAAAATGTCTTGTTTTCTCCTTCCATAGGATTATCATATTCCTCATTTAATAACGTCTATCGCTACTCCTCCAATTGACAATCTTTTATCGTTGTATATAAAACACAGTGATATCAAAGTTACCCTTATCCACACACACATATAATTCCCACACATGTGTAGACGTGCATGCACACACACATTATTATTAGGCTATTCTTTAGTTGTACTGGAGATCCTTGAAGATGTCTTGAGATGTAACAATGACCCTCCATTTCTTGATATTCCAATAATCCTTGGGAGATTCTCTTTCATATCACTGCATGCCAATGCTTACCACAACCTAGAGTGGGGATTTTATTGGAAACCCTCTATTTATGCACATCTCTACCTTATTGATTTTTCAGACATCATTACAACAAGATTGAAACATGGCAACTTGAGCACACACTAAGACTGAAAAAATGCATCTTAACATGCAAATGAGCACGTGGTTTGGGAATTTTTTGTTATGGTTTGGACGCAATAGATTCAATCCACACATTTCAAAGGTGCCCATAGTCATGGATTCACATATGACAATCTCAATTTTGACACCATTAATAGGGAAAATTTCAATACAAGGCATCTAATTTCTTGGAAACCCAAACAATCGTTGACTTGGGATTGATTGATGGTGAATGAGTACCTCACAAACTCCTCGATCACAATATCCACTTTCTAAATATCCATTGAGAATTAACCAACCAAAAGCTCCTTTTGATTGTCACTAGATGCATGCCTACAAATTATGTATGGACAAACCAACAAAAAAAAACTCATCCATATTGTTCACAAGGAATTGTTCCCTTTCATCCTTTAATTTGTTTGAGTCCCATTCCCCTTCACCCTCCCAAAGGAGTATCGAGCAAGGACATTGACAATGGAAGGATTAATTACTGAGTCATAAATGTATCAATGTCTACACAATAACCTTTAATGGAAGGATGGGGGCATTGATTGAACCTACATGATTAGGGTCTAAATATTTTGTATGCCACCTAATGGTGATTCATCATGAAGCCTGTCCACCAAGTGAGTTTTCTATTCTTGCACTTTTATCTTGAGAACTCTTTGGCTTTGTTGACACGGATCTATAGCACACAAAGTATAGTATCAATAGCGAAGGAAAGGTCATTTAAAAGAACAAAGGACTAGTTGCGAAGGGTAAGAAAGCCAACAGATAAGGAATTTTTGGTCAAGTTAGTTAGCAATCAATCAATTGGACCATTTTGTAATGACCAAGTGAGCTTATAAAATAGGAATAGGATTGTAAGCTTAGAGGCATCTAAGAGTTTTGAGAGACATCTATTAGTATATTTTCATTGTATTGTCTCAGATCTATGTATTATGTTATGAGGATCTTTCAACACGGTATCTGATCTTGTTTTTTGGTAGGCTCTTTTCAACATTATTTGTTTCCTGCGATGTATAAGATAAGTTAATGAAATATGACAAGGATTGTGTTATGTCTCTTCCTTTATCTTTTATTTAAATATCTTTTAATACGAATAAGAATTTTGATGATTCCCAAAGATAAATAGACCTGGGAAATAGTGCGGTACTATGGTATCTTGGTATGAATCAAGATATCTGGTTCATGTTGTGAATGAGTATGAAATGATGCATGTCTTATTCCCACCACGAAAACGTGGTTCCTTCAACACTCCTTAGACATATCGGGTGGGACTGCAACCAATCTCCAGGTGTTGCTGGAAAGGGTAAAACCTTTCTGGGTCGATGCTTAAGGAGTTTGTGTTGAGGTCTATTGACAACAGTGTGGAGTGAACCCTTGTCTACAAAACTATGTCAACAAATGGTTTTGTTTTTGGGACCCTAGTGCGAAAAAGGAGAGGACATGATGTGGCATCTGATGAAACCAAAAATTTAGGATTGGTTTGATAAGAAGACCCAAGAGTTTGTCGAAGAAGAAAACCAAAAAGTGAGATGGTTGACAAAGGATTGGTTGGAGAAGTACATCTATTCTAATATCCACGAAGTGATTTTTAGTGAATTCCCGATATTACAGTATGAATGGTTGGCACAACTCACTTTTAAGAAGAATAATTTACAGGGAGGCAAGCCAAAACAATGGACTCCGGAACTAATCCAGGAGCTGCGTAGGGTCAAAAAGAAATCTTCTAGGGCTATTGATGTGTTGATGGATAAAATTTTGGAAGGATACATTACTGAGTTCATTGTTGATAGAGTTTAATTATAGTGATGTGGAAAGGTAAGTTTTTAAGGGACGCATAGGATGTTAAGAACCCATGTCAACCCTTCTCTTTACTTTGTTAAGTATATTGTTGTTGGATGCATATGCTTTGTAAGTTGTCTCATGAGTATATTGTATTATCCCAAATTCATGGGGAGTAATAGTTGTTTATATTAGACTTAGTATATAAGTAAGTGTTGAGGCCAATGAAGTTATCCAAGAGTTATTTGTATTGAGCTTGCTCAAAGGAGGTTTCTCCCTCGAAGTGGACTGCGATCAATAAAATTCCTTATGTGTTCTACGATTTCTGTTATATTGTGCATTTTCATTATTTATTGCAGTAGGTTTCTCACATCTGGTATCAAAACACTTTCCTTAACCTAAGTGATATTTTTTCCTCCTATTTTTGACAAAAAAGGGTAAAATTTAGCGGAAATTTTCAAATAAATTTATAAAAAATTTTCCACATATTCAGAAGAAACAACTCACATATATGAATTCATATTGCAAAAATACACAGTTTCAAAAAAAAAATCATCTCATTTGGAGCTCCAAAACTGGAGATATTGGTGATTTAAAATCAATTATTTTTCAGAATTTCGGTGACGATCGCAAAAATTGCAGAGTGAAAATATTTTGACCGAGTGCCCATATTTATTTTTAGATTGTGTGGGTAGATGCAGAGTGTTTGTTCCAGTTCCAGAAATAGGAATAATACTGATTTTGAGCAATATATATCAAGTTATGCTCATTTTAAAACTTTTGTCTCAAAACCCTAGCTCTATTTACGGGCTTTTTTTGGCTTACTAAGTAGAATTTCATCCTTTTGAAGTGCTTACCATCGCTATTATTATTGTAGTAGTTCTTCTTCTTTGCATATGTATTGTTCATTTTAAGTGCAAGTTCGGATCAGGGAATAACCCCTCTCCTCTTCACCGTGGGAAGTACTTGGGCATAACCCTAAAACTCATTGTGAGGAGTACAACAAGAAACTTGAAGTAGATGGCCATTGAGAGGACCTGCTAAGAGTAAAAGGTAACGACCCCTACCTGATTGAGTAGTTCCCACCCGTGAGGTAAGCCAAGATATGTCATTTGTGGGAAACAATTATCAGTTTTACCTGAGTCGTGGAGTGAGGGGTACTTCCCCAATACACAAGCCGTTAGACAACATTGGTGTCCAAGTGAATCCCTTGAACCTTTATGAAGATGAACATAATTAGGGTCCATATATATTTTCAGTTGACAAATAACACATTGCATCTATCTAGAGCCGTCACAGATCAATTCCAACTAAGAAAAAAAATCCATGGCTACCACCCGTACATGTGCAAACAAACAAATGGAAGATGAAATTGCCTCCCCCAATACCAAACTCCAAGATCTGAAAAAAAAATCTCAGTCTCCATCTTCAGCATTCAACCATGAACAATAGACAACCACCAGATCCTTCTGCAGACACTGGGTTCTCTTCTTCCAATAATTTTCGTTGGACGAAGCTTGATTTCCCTCGCTTCAATGGTGATGATCCTACTGGATGGATATACATGGCATAACAATATTTCAGTCTGCATAACACTTTTGATGTCACTACCCACTTGCATCCTTTCATTTGGAACATGAAGCCCTTCAATAGTTTCATTTGTACATCGAGGATCATGAATAACCAAAATGGATAGTTTTTTGCCAACTCCTTTTACAACGATTTGTCCCTAATGCTTTTGATGAGTTCACAAGAGCACTCACTAAACTTCGCCAAACTAGAATTGTGAGAGAGTATCAAACATAATTTGGGAAACTAACCAATCACACAAAATGATTATCTTATGCATTCTACAGGAGTTGTTTTATCAGTGGTCTTAAGGATGCAATCTGATCCAAGGTTAAAATGTTTTTCCCCAACACAATGATGGAATCTTGAGGGTTGGCTAAGTTGGCAAAGGACAATATCATAGCTCAAAACACTCCCAATCTAATTTTGTTTCATTCAGAAATACAGTTTCCCAAAGACCTCCAATCACACCTACTCCTAGAACCGCTCCTATCAAGCATTTGTCTAAAGCTAAGATGCGAGCACGTAGAGAAAAGGGGATTTGTTATAATTGTGATGAGAAATTCACTTGGGGAAATCGATGTGCTAAGAAAAAAATCCATCTCTTGGATGTGGCTTTTTCCCATGCACCTAAAATTTGTGAAGATGCTCAAGGTCCAATAGATGATCGGGTCAACATTCAGTAGATGCTTGTTGAACCTCCTTCTCAAGATGACCACCCAGAGATATCTCTCCATGCATTAGCCAGAGCCACAACCCCACAAACCATGCAGGTCAGGGGTATCTTCAAGAAGCTCCCTCTTACAATACTCATTGATTCTGGTAGCACTCATTGACCCTTGGATTTCCAAAGAGGTTGATTGTTTTGTCCATTATTGCTCTAGATTTGAAGTCATTATTTCCAATGGGGGCACCTTACCTTGCAAAGGGAAGTGTCGCAATGTGCATATCTCTATTGGAGATTATAACTTTCACTCTGACATGTTTTCCTTTCCCTTAGGAGAATGTGATGTTGTTTTGGGCACTCAATGGTTACGCACACTTGGACCCATGTTATGGGAGGTTGCTAAAATTTGGATGCAGTTTTCAATCACTGGGAAAACACACACATTGAAGGGATTACAACCAGGGTGTCTTAGCATCATCAATTCACATCACGTGGAAAATATCCTTAAGAAGAATTCACATGGTTTCATTTCTCATCTCCATTCCATTCAGATGCAACCATCAATGGTCTCCACTACTCCCTTGGCTCCACAACAATTTTTTTATCGATATGCATGTATTTACTGAACCAATGGGATTTCCACCTTCAAGATTAGACGACCATCGTATTCCACTCCTTCCTGGAAGCATCCTCCCATCATCAGGTCTAGGGCCTACACATGTTTGCACATATGTCTCAATGGATTTCATTGAAGGGATCCCTAAATATGGAGGGAAGACAGTGATCTTGGTTGTGGTTGACGCCTCTCCAAATATAGTCATTTTTGTGCCATCGACCATCAATATACCACCTCCTTAGTTGCACAAAATTTCATCGACTATATATTCCATTTTCATGGAATCCCTTCTTCCATTGTCTCAGATCGCAATGGAACTTTCACAAGTCATTTTTGGACATAGCTATTTTTCCACATTGGAACCAAAATTGAATTCAGGGAATCACCCACAAATAGATGGTCAAACTGAATTTATCAACAAATGTTTGGAAACTTATCGTCGTTGCTTCACCTCTGAACAATAAGATCATTAGGAAAAGTGGATCCCTCTCATTGAATTGTGCTACAATGCCTCCTACCATAATGCATCCAAAAGGAATCCATATGAAGCAATTTATAGTCAGGCAATGCTAGTTCTCCTCTAGTTCACTAGTTCAGGCAGTTGACATGGTTCTTCAAAATGAGATCAGATTCTTCACATTTTACAAGAAAATATTCACATGGAAAGAAACTGAATGAAACACCAAGCCAATCGCCACTGTTCTGAGCGCACTTTTCAAGTTGATGATATGGTTTTTCTTCTTCTGCAGCATTACAAGCAATCCTTCCTTAAACTCAAAGGGCTTCATAAGCTAGAAACAAAGTTCTATGGGTCATATAAGGTCCCTTAGAAGCTTGGGTTTGTTGCTTATAAATTGGAACGTCCTCCTTCTTCTCACGTTCATCCAGTATTTCATGTCTCTTTCCTCAAGAAAGTTATTGGCACCAACATCAAAGCACAAGCTGTCTTACTAGAACTGGATAATGAAGGATCCATCATTTTCAAGACGACGACCATCCTCAATAGGAGCACTCTTTAGCTTCGCTCTCGATCCATCATAGAAGTATTAATTATGTGGCATGGCATGCAACGGGAGGATGCTACATGGGAAGCATTTCTTCATATTCAACAACAATTTCCACATCTAAAACTTTGAGGACAAAGGTTTTCTAAGAGGGAGGGGATGTTAAGAACCCATGTCAACCGTTCTCTTTACTTTTTTAATTATATTGTTGTTGGACGCATATGATTTGTAAGTCATCCTGTGAGTATATTGTATTATCCCACATTCATGGGGAGTAATATTTTCTTAGATTAGACTTAGTATATAAGTAAGTGTTGAGGCTAATGAAGGTATCCAAGAGTTATTTGTATTGAGCTTGCTCAAAGGAGGTTGCCCCCTCAAAGTGGCCCGCAATCAATAAAATTCCTTATGTGTTCTGTTATATCGTACATTTTCATTATTTATTGCAACATGTTTCTCATAGAGGAATATATATATTGTCGTTACAATCGTGGATAAATATGATCATATGTGAAAAAGGGATATTAAAGATGAACTTCGACGAGTAAATCTATGGTGTGCAAAGACTGTGGGTACTACAAATATGCAGGTTTGATTTAATGTTGTGGGATAGATGGATGTGAGTCACGACGAGATTGTGAGGGAATCCATGGAAGAGTGTGGTATCCTATGAACTGGGGTGATGTTGCGATTAGAGAAGAGGAGGATGAACAAGGAAGAGAGTCCTAGTGCCACTAGAACATAGAACTGTGAAACGAGACCACAAGGGACTAAGCGACCCTAAAGTGACAAAGGGAACGACCAGGCTACCTTGTGCCTAAGGAAATACCACCCCAAAGCTACAATATACCTACAAATATTTTCACTGCACCAAACTTGGGAGGAAGAAACACAAGTTCTTCCCAGGGTTGTCCCGAGTTTCAGAACATTAGTAATAGTAGCGAATAGACAAGCACTGGTAGAAAAATCAGGATTGAGGGTGATGATGTAATGCTACATTTTTTAAAGGGTAACAGGACTAAGGACCTAGAGCAATACTGGTTCTTGTATGAAGCAGTATGGACAGTGAAACAAATACAAGATGATGATATCAAGAAAGAAAAACTAGCGACGACCTTTAGGGGTCGGGCATTGGATTAGTATATGAAATTTGTGAAAGTACTAATAGGGCATCCACAAAAGACCCTAACAGAAATTAGGATATGAATTATCGATGAATTTAAGAAACCGAAGCCAGAATCACAGTATATTACAGAGTTAAAGGAAATAAAGCAATTCCCCAACAAATCGGTGTTGGATTTCGATCAGAGATTCAAAAGTCAGATGACCAAGGTTAGATTTGGAATGAATGATGTACAACATAAATAATGTTTCATTATGATATTTATGCCCCATATTTTCATGATGTTGATGCAACAAAATATCACATGCTAAGCAGAACCCCTGGAAATTCCAATGAAGCTAGAGACTTCACTAGTTGGAGAAACATGGATTGGTATAAGCTAGATCCAGTCGTAGTTGGAAAACCTTACTATCGAACTGTAGGATGTTAAGAAAGGAAAATATGTATGTGAGGAAGTATGGTGCATCCTATTTTGGTATGATGGGCATCACAAGGATCAGTGTCCTAAATTATACGAATACTTACAGTCTAGGGCACCAAATCCACCTAGTTAAGGAGGAATACCATGGTGCCAAATTTCTCAAACAAGAGGACATCGGTCAGAAGATTGTGTGTACTTATAGAATTTTGTATCGAATCGAGTCAATATTTTATGTAACTTTTGTTGGCTAGTTGGTTATGAAGAGAAATATTGTAGAGCTTATGCTTTTCTCCAAGAAAGAACTATGTATACATACTTTATGAAAGGAGAGGAGCATCGAATAGCAGAGAGACCTCAACTGCAATATAATCAAATACAACCACAATATAATAAGCCATAACAACAATTCAATCAACCACAGTACAACCAACCACCATATCAACAACAAGGAGGATTCCAAGGAGGATTTTGCGGAGGTTGCAACAGAGGCTTTGGTCGTGGAGGAAATTTTGGTCGAGGTTGAGTATAGGTTACCTACTATTAGCACCCTATAATTTTCCCATGGTTGTGGTAGGAAGTCACAGGGGTAACCGTTTCAACCAATTTTTAGACTATATTCTAGCAAATACAGTCAGAGAGGGATCTCTCGTGTCACAGAAACAATTTCACATATACATATAGCTTTGAATGGCTTGCAGAAGGATAGATTTATAATGGTTATGGAGCGTTGATAGATTTAAAAATGGCAGAACAAATAGAAAGGAAAATCATTGGACAATGGAGTCAAATACTAAATCAATCAAGGGTATTATAGCGAAAATGAGAAAGGGAATTTCCTTTATATTTTGAGGCAAATTAAGTGTCATAAACAGTCAAATATATTGAAGGGTGATAAGAGGGAACGGGGAAGAATCCCAACGAAGAAAGATGCACCTATCTACGGATGAATATCTTGCACCACCTTTAGTAGAATAAGCAACAGAGGCTAGTAACTGAGATGGATCTTAGGAGATGAATTCCAAAAAATTTACCAGAAACATATAACAAATGCAATGTCTGATACAAGGAGCGCTTAATGAAACAAATTCCTCATATGAAACTAGAGCGCATTAGCAGAAAAACATAGAAACGAATCATGAGTAAATAGGAAAAACAGGCTGAATGTAAAACACCGTGATGAATCTCAGAAAAACAGGAGAATGTTTCTTATTAACACTTCCAAGAAAGCTACAAAGACAAAAACAAGAGCAGAATGCTTTCTGAATGAAAGTTCCAACCCTTTCCTCATCAATTGAGAACATATTTATAGTGTTATGGCTCCTGAGACCAACCTCGAAACATAGCTTAATTCTGTTACAAAATTTTGGAATCAAATCCCGAGTCATCATTCTAATTCTAACAAACTCTTGATGTGTTAGATTTGCTAATCTATTACAAGGAATGAAGGGTCTCTGACACGTTGGGTCAAAAAAGACAATCCGGTGTCTGTGAAGCACAATCTCTTGCCTGAAAATGATGTTTTTGGAACAAATCTAACTGTTTTATTTTCCCAGACACAACCTATATCATTGCGTCCTGCTCATGCTCTAACTATGCTTCACTTCTGCACGGATCCTGTTCCTTCGTACACCTTACGCTATGCGAAATCCATCCTGGCCATAGACTTCCTCTGCGTAAGAGGTAAGTCGTCGCATGATTTAACCAGTTATGCAATTTCATGATCATTCCCCTTGTTAACTCCCTTGCACCTTTCTCTTGCTAAATCTATAGGGACCATTGATTAGATCCGAGACTAATCTGCCCTACCCAAACCGTGGGGGCTTAACAAATTTTGCACCGGGTCTTCTAGTTAAAACATGTGTTCCTTTTGTCAAAGAAATAATCCTGAACCATTGATATGGACCGCTTCAGATCTCCGCCATTGCGAGGTGCGGGGCCCCCTGAATATTTCACAGTGACTTATTTTGATAACCATCGTGTGCGTTCCCCTCATGAAACCTACTCCCACCGTAGATTAGGCATGCCCGTATATCTTGGTTGTTCAAACATGTGGGTCCTACTAACCTTTCACGACGCTCCATCTTGCTAACTGCTTTGTATGTTGTTGCCATGAAACTTGTTTCCACCGTAGATCGTGAGTATCTATGAATATCAGCCATCGGTGTTTGAGGGGAAGAATGTAGTCTGTGATCCTCCATAGTCTTATGGACCGCGTATCTTCTCCTTGGTGAAAATTCCTTCGTCATTGATCTATATCTGTTGTGTGCCCATGTCAGCTATTTTTCAGAGTCTACAGAACCTCATTATGTTTTTTCAGGCTTTGTTCTTTAATTTCTCCTATCCCCTTTGCCAGTCCTTCAACTCAAAATGGAGCTAATCTCCCCTGTAATATGCTTCAAAATTTATCACTAGTGCGAACCAGGAGCTAACATCGGCTCCAACTCAGGGATGCTATCCTCCCTGTGAGGTAGCAATGAACTACGTAGGCCATGTGCCTTGACCACGAGGTTGTTTCCAATTCTTCCTGCAACTCTCGAACTCTACCCTAGTGTTTGCAACTATAAAACTTGCTCTAAAAGAAAAAAAAATATTACAACATCTCTTAGAGACCTTTTTGCCTTCACC
Source organism: Pseudotsuga menziesii (assembly GCA_001517045.1). Lineage (NCBI taxonomy): Eukaryota > Viridiplantae > Streptophyta > Pinopsida > Pinales > Pinaceae > Pseudotsuga > Pseudotsuga menziesii. The sequence continues at coordinate 273,633 of LPNX010096267.1, forward strand.
TCGGGCTTTAAGTTTGTCGAAGAGCCATCCACACAAGAAATATTAAGGGAAAATGATATATACAATGACGATGGGACCGAATTTTCTTACAAAAAGTAATGTTTAAGTAGCCTCCCATTAACAGGGGCTCCGGATACCAATCCACCTTCCATGCCCCCCAATACATAAGCATTCTTTCCTCTAAACATGATGATTTTGTATGGGCCTTTCCATAGGTGATCAAATTTCCCATGTTTCCCCTTCTCCTCGTGGGGTGCATCCCATTGCAACACCACGTCTCCTATCTGGAAATCATCAGGTTTGGTTCTCCTGTCAAAAAATCTCTTTCATCTTGTCATGAAATTGCTGAGTCTTGGTGAAAATCTGCTCCCTTTATTGTTGTAGTTAAACCAACTGATACATGCTCATCAAGGTGGGATACGTTTCAATGTTCTCTTCTTCAAACAATCTTATTTCTATAAGGATCAAGGATTTAGGAAAAATTACCTCTAAACCATAGCCCAACTGGAATGGTGAAGTGCCAATAGATTTATTCAAACTGATTATGTCAGCCCATAAGGCATGATATAGCTTCGTGTGCCATGCCTTCTAATTTTCCTGCAACAACTTCTTTATGATTCTCATAATACTCTTGTTTGAATACTTTGGTAGCCCATTTCCCAGGGGGTAATAGGTTGTGGAATTCCCCAACTGTATTTGATAGTTGAAGCAAAAAGGGATCATCTTCTTTGATTTAAAAGATAGAGAATTGTCAGTGATTATCTTCCTGGGAACTCTGAACCTTGACAGAATGTGCTCCTCTAGAAATTGCATGATCACTATCTCAGTATCATGTCTCGTGGGGATGGCCTCGATCCATTTTGTGAAATAGTTGGTGGAGGTGAGGATCCATATGTGTTGTCCTGAAGAGTGAGGATTAATTTCTATGATAAAATATAGCCCCCATTGCTGGAAAGGGGCTTCAACCTGAATAGGGTTTAAAGGAAAGGACACGAATTTTCTCCTACCTTCAAAAACATGACATTTATGGTAGGTGACCACTTTATTATGAGTATCAGAAAATATTGTAGGCCAATAGAATCCTTCTCTCACGATTTTGTTTACCGTGGTCTTCCAGTAGTGATGTCCCCCACACTCCCCTGCATGAAATTCTTCAATAAGTCTCTTGGCCTTGTGTTCATCCATGCATTTCAGTAAAACTCCTCAGGATATTTCCAGTACAACTTCTTGCTTAGGATGCAGAACCTTCTTTCTTTCTATTTGAGGAACCTGGAACTTGTTTTATCCATGCCTTGCGGATCCTATAGATGTTGTAAGACGAAAATGACATCAGTGTACCACGGGGATAATAGAAAGTGCTCACCTCTAGGGGGACATGGATGCCTCTGAGGATTCTGCGCTTCAACTGACAATTCAACAAACATGTGCAAGATGAAAGCATCGCAATTGGATTGGGCCACAAGCTTAACTATCCCCTAGCCCTTGATCAAATTTGTGGGATTCATTTCTAGTTCATACTCCAACAAAACCATTATCCACTTTACCCTTCGTCCTTTCAGATCTGGTTGGGTCAGAATGTCCTTCACAGCGTTGGTGGGCACGTGAGTGACAATATGGGAATGCAAAATATATACTCTAAATTCTTTTAAGGCCTGCACCCGAGCGTAGGCTTGTTTGTCTAGGATTTTGTACTTCAGGGGAGCATCTCTTAGAGTCTTGTTGTAGAAAGTGATGGGTTTCTTGTGGCCTTCATGGTTCTTTTGTAGTAGTACCCCTGCCACTGTGTGCTCAGAGGCGAACAAGAATATGAGGAATTATTTGGAAAAATCAAGGCTCGCAAGAACGGGAGCCTCAGCTATGGCCTTCTTTATNTAGTAGTCCCCCTGCCACTGTGTGCTCAGAGGCGAACAAGAATATGAGGAATTATTTGGAAAAATCAAGGCTCGCAAGAACGGGAGCCTCAGCTATGGCCTTCTTTATGCCTTCAAAGGATTGTCTAGCTTTGGATTTCCACCTGATTTCTTGGTCCTTTCCTAGCATGTTAGTTATAAATTTGAATATTTCAAAAAATGTAGCTATGAACCTCCTTGGGAAGTTTACCTGCCCTAGAAACCATTGAAATTCGGCCTTGTTTTGATGGAGCTTGATTTTGATGATTGCTTCGACCCTCCTAGGATCTATCCTGATGCCCTCCTGAGGTATTATATGCCCCAACAACTTCCCTTCTTTCATAGCAAAGAATGACTTCTTAGGATTCAGGGAGATGCCAAAATTCCTGCATTTCTTGAACGTTTTCAATAGGTGGGACACACGTTCTTCATCAAACTTGGAGAAAATAGTAATATCTTCCAGATAGATGACCAAAATTTTGTCTTTTTCATTGGTGAATGCTATTTCCATGGCCCTCTAAAAAGTTGCACCTGCGTTCATCAGTCCAAATGGAATTTTAGCATACATGAAGGTGCCCCAAGGGGTGGTGAAAGTTGTCTTCTCTTGGTCCTCCGGATGTACCACAATCTGGTTATAACCCGAGAAACCATCCAGGATGGAGATCCTCTATGAACCCACTACTCTCTATAAGATATGGTCCATTTTGGGGAGGGGATAATGATCCTTTAGGGAAACTCGGTTTAAGTTTCTGAAGTCAATACAAATTCTTATTTCCCCGTTCTAAGTTTCTAACAGGGACCTGATTTTCCACCCAACATGAGAATCTTAGGGCCACAATGATTTTGGCCTCAAACAACTTCTTGATGTCCTTTTCTACCAGGGGTAGCAGCTTGGGGTTCATTCTCCTAAGCTTATGTTTGAACTACATCTCATGCTTCTTGATTGGTATGGTATGCTAGATGATGATGGTGTCATAAGCCTTAAGGTCCTTGTAACTCCAGGAAAACACATCCGAATATTCCTTCATCAGTGAGACATATCTTTGTTTGGCTTCAGTTGAGAGGGTCCTCGCTTTTTTGATGATCCTAGGCTGCTCTTCTGTCCCAGTACTGACCTCCTCAACATATTCATAGCTTGAGACTAGTTTAGATTCTCTAGCTACATCATTAGGATTGAAGAGTTTCTCTAGAGGGACCATACCTCTAGGGATGGAATTACCCCTCAGCTTCAAAATATCCTTGCCACAGAGGTTATTCTCGTATCCCTACTGGAATTCAAACTCCTGTAATTTAGGCTCCCCAACCTTTTCATGTTCATCCTCCTTGGTGCTATAAAAAATGACACCCTCCTCTTCTCGGATTACTTATTTGGGATCCACCGTATGGCTTTGCAAGGATGCTTGCTTGGGAGGTGCACCCTCCCAAAGTTCATTTTCTTCATCAACAACCAGTCCCTCAAATTCCCCAGTGAGAGTGAGGAAATCGTGGATCTTCTTATCATCCTCAAATACCTGCTAATTCTTGAAATTATTTGGGATAGAGGGTCCATGCCTCAATTCAATTTCATATTTCCCTATAGGGTGCATAGGGACCCTGAAGGCTACTGTTGAAGTGGCCAAGGAATCATCCACGCAATTCTGCACTCTAGGGATCATATTGAAACTGCATTCTTCGAAGCATTCAATGAGGTCCTGGGAAGCATTCCAGTAGCTTCTCATCTCGGTATGTCTAGCCTGATACTCACCCGTCATTTGCTTAATTACTAGTTCAGAGTCCCCATGCAAAACCAACCTCCTGACTTGGAGTTCTTTCAAGGCCATAATTGCTAATATCATAGCCTCGTACTCTGCTTCATTGTTCGTACATTCAAAAGCAAGCTTTTAAGAATATGTCAAAGCTCGCACTCCTGGGGGTCTCGCCCATACCCCAACTCTTGCCCCTTCTCTACATGCTGGCCCATCGAAACTCACATCCCACACCTCTTCTAGCTCCTCCTAAGTAGGTATGAAGGCCGCATTCTGGATACAGGACCCAGCTTCATCTCCTTCCGTAAATAAGATAACAGATCCCATATCTATGTCCAACAAATATATGGGGTGATTTTGTGGCCTTTTAGTGCTGGTTACCATATACTCCAATTTTTGTTCTCTAAAGAGCCTTCTTTGTATCCCAAAGATAGGGATAGTGGTGTATGACATAACCATATGGAGGGAACCTTTGAGCTTGGCTTCCCACAATCTTGACAACAACATTCCAAAATTCGGGGGAATGTTAGCCACCACCACATCCATGACCAGGGTTTTGGTAGGGATTTGAGCCAGGGAGATGACCAAGTCTTTAATCAGGCACAAGAACTTGAATTTATTAGAATCAAAAGAGAAAAGATCTTTGTAGGGTCTAGTCACCTCCAATCCTAGCTCATCCATGATTCTCCTAGGCATGATATTGTGGGAGGCTCATGAATCAAGCATGGTGTTATGCAGGATGGAATTATGTATGTTCATGCTAACATAGAAAGGGTGGACTTCTTCATGAAAGGGTTCATCTACATGGGGGCCAAACAAGATAGTGGTCCTATCATCTTGCAAATTTAGGGTATCAGATATGGCAGAGATTTCTCCAGGAGGTTTTAACACCGTGGAAATTTTAGAATGATATTATGAATTTTTCAATAGTTCAGTGAGGGGGACAGAGATTTTTATCTTTGCAATTTCAACCTCCAGACTGAAAGAATTATGTACCTGATCGGAGCTCCTGGGATTGGCTTCTCTTTGTTCCTTCCCTTTGGGCTCTAGAACATTCTTGTGGTTATCTCTGGGAGGTACGTCATTTCTAGGCTCTTTGTGCATCTAGGACAACGAGTTGGTACCCTTTCCTAAAATCATCTGTCTCATTAGGAGGTATCTCTCCCCTCTCCAGACAAGCATTGTCATGTTATTCTTTGGTGAGGAAGGTGGTGGGAGATTTAGTGTCTAACTAATGGATTTCTTCTTCAACTTGATGTTCGCCATCCTGATCCATGAAATTCTCTTGAAATGGAGGTCTAACAGGGGGATCATGAGGGTTTCTTTTCCTATTCTGGATGACTTGGGGCCTAGTGGCATTTTGATTCCTATTTTACTGTTATTGATTCTCTCTGGGAGGTGGTATTCCATCTATGAAGAGCATTTCCATAATCCTTTCCATGGTTCTAAACATTATGTCAATTTTGGCCTCTTGTGAGCTAGAGGTAGAGGGTTGTTCGATTTCTTTGTCCTTCTTGCGTTCTTATTCCTCTCTTCTCCATTCCCCTTAATCTCTTTTCTTCTTTCTTGCAGAAATAAGGTTTACCTACACCTCTAGAGAGTCTTTCATCATGGATTCCAAGGAGGTTGATCTTCTTTCACTTAACCACAAAGATAATTTTCCATCGAAAGCTTCTGCATATTGAAGTTGAGCGGAGCCAATAGGAGGTTTGAATTGGGCAGAGATGGAATTGTATACTTTCATGGACCTATCTGAAAACTCTTGTACAAACTCGCTCTCCCTTGTTCTCATGGAATGATATTGGGTGATATATTGCTTAGGGTTCTTTTGGTCTGCCCATTTGTCCTTGAAAGCATCCTCAAATTCCTGATAACTATGAATAGAGTCATCTGTGAGGTTTTTGTACCACTTTCTTGCTTCTCCAGCAAGGGTCTGAGTGAAAAACTTGACCTTAACATCTCCATGGTATTCTTCTTCTAAGTCTACCCACTTTGAGAACCATCCCAGGTGTTCCTCAGCTGAATACCCCTTTCTCCATTGAACTGTCTAATCCTTGTGGAGTATCCCAGAGGAAGGTCGTGATGTGTCGCAGGCAGGAGTATAGGAGAAAATGTGTTTTCCATTCTTTGAAGCACAACGAGGTTTAAAAGGGGGACTAAAAATAACGTGAAGGAACTCGGCAAGCCGCGAGGGGCAGTAGGAACGTAAGGAGTAATGAAGCTGGAAGATGAAGGCTAACTTGGATTGGAAGCAGTAGGAGACAAAGGTGTGATATCAGATTTCCTTATGACAACAACATTTAGCAGAATTAACTCAAAAATAAGTGTAGGGAACTCTGGGTCAGGAAAATGTTGGAAATCCTCCTCTAGAGGCTCTGAGGTTAGGGGTGACCAAGAAATGCGAGGAAAATCAAACACAGATGATTCAACAACCAGGTTAGAGAGACTGGAATTAGATTTATTCCTATGGTAGGTTAATCCCAGCTCTTCATTGTAGCATTCGGATGTATCACAAATAGATATGGCACCTTCAGCAGGAAATGAAATATTTCTGACTAACCTTTCAAGCCTATTAACTCGTCAAATCAGACTTTCTAAATCAAAAAATTATTGAAAGGACACTGCATCGGGATTTCTCCTCATGTGGGTTCTTTTGGCCACTAGTATTTCCTAGTGGAGCCACCTTCAAAAGTTTTTATGGAGTTGCTTGAGCATGCACAACCAATTCAGTGTCTAGGCCCCGCTGCTCAACCAAGTCATAGAACTGAACTGGTGTCGTTCTTCTCAAGGAGATAGTAGCAACTAGGTCCCCGACAACGGCGGCAAGATGTTAGCACCCTATAATTTTCCTATGGTTACAGTAGGAAGTCACAGGGGTAACCATTTAAACCAACTTTTAGACTGTATTCTAGCCAATACAGTCAGAGAGGGCTCTCTCTTGTCACAGAAACAAATTCACATATACATATAGATTTGAATGGCTTGCAGAAGGCTATATTTCTAATGGGAATGAGGTGTTGATAGATTTAAAAATGACAGAACAAATAGATAAGAAAATCATTGGGAAATGAAGTCAAGTCCTAAATCAATCAAGGGTATTATACCGAAAATGGGAAAGGGAATTTCCTTTATATTCTGAGGAAAAGTAAGTGTCACAAATAGTCAAATATCTTGAAAGGGTGATAAGAGGGAAAGGGGAAGAAGCCTAGTGAAGCAAGAGGCACCTATCTGCGAATGAATCTCTTGCACCACCTTAAGTATAATAAACATCAGATGCTAGTAACTGCGATGGAGCATATGAGATGAATTCCAAAACATTTAGAAGAAACATATAAAAAATGCAATGTCTGATACACGAAGCGCTTAATGAAACAAATTCCTCATATGCAATGAGAGTGCATTAGCAGAAAAACACAAAAATGAATCATGAATAAACAGGAAAAATAGACTGAATGTAAAACACCGTGATGAATCTCAGAAATGTAGGAGAATGTTTCTTATTAACACTTCCAAGAAAGCTACAAAGACAAAAACAAGAGCATAATGCTTTCTGAATGAAAGTTCCAACCCTTTCCTCATCAATTGGGGACATGTTTATAGTGTTATGGATCCTGAGACCAACCTCAAAACAAAGCTTAATTCTGTTACAAAATTTTCAAATCAAATCCCTAGTCACCAGATTCGCTACAATTTTTTTATCTATTACAGATAATGAAGGATCTCTGACACACTAGGTAAAAAACAACAATCCAATGTCTATGAAGCATGATCTCTTTCCTGAAAATGATGTTTTTGGAAAAAGTCTGTTTTATTTTCCCAGACGCAACCTGTATCATTGCATCTTTCTCATTCTCTAACATTGATTCGCATCTGCGAGGATCATGTTCCCTCCCGCACCTTGCGCTATGCAGAATCCATCATGGCCATAGACTTCCTCTGTGCAAGAGGCCATCCGTCGCATGATTCAATCTTATGCAATTTCGTGATTGTTCCCCTTGTTAACTCCCTTTCACCTTTCCCTTGCGAAATCTATAGGGTTGTTGATTAGATCCCAAACTGATCTGGCCCGCCCAAACCGTAGTGGTTTAACGAATTTCGCATCGAGTCTTCTAGTTAAACCCCATGTTTCTTTTGTCAGTGAAGTAATCTTGAACCGTTGATCTGGACCGCGTCAAATATCTGTTGTTGTGAGGTGCAGCCCCTCTGAATATTTCATAGTGTCTTCTTCTAATAACCATTGTGTGCATTCCCCTCACAAAACCTGCTCCCCCCGTCAATTAGGCATGCCCATAGATATTGGTCATTCAAACGTGTGGGTCCCACTAACCTTTCGCAGTGCTCCATCTTGCTAACCACCGCATACGTTTTCACCACGAAACTTGTTTCTATTGTGGATTGCGAGCATATATGAATCTCGGTCATCAGTGTATGAGGGGAGGAACGTAATCCATGATCCTCCATAGTATTATGGACCACATATATTCTCCTTGGCTGAAATTCCTCTGTCATTGATCTGCTTCTACTGTGCACCCGTGTTGTCTATTTTCAGAGTCTGCAGAACCTCATTATGTTTTCGGGATTTGTTCTTTAATTTTTCCTATCCCCTTTGTTAGTCCTCCAACTCAAAATGGAGCTAATACCACCTGCAAGCTACTTCAAAATTTATCACTGGTGCGAACCAAGTGCTAACACCTACTATAATTATGGAGTAGTACACTGTCAGAGGGATTTCCCGAATCTAACATCTTAGTGTACTTACTATAGTGCAATTGATCACAATGTCAAATATTTCCCACAACTAATTGAAAAATGGAAAGCTAAGAATGTGCCACAACCACAACAGAACCAGAATACAAATCAGAATTAGAATCCTAGTCCAAGTGTGCAGAAGCTGATATCGACTGAAATAAGGATTCAACCAGTTCATGTTGTCGTAGTAATAATAGGAGTAGCTACGAAAAGAGAAGATAAGCCACTGCCAAATCTCCAACCTATAACTCGAAATAAAATAGAATTTGATGGGGGATCAGAAAAAGAAACATTCTTCGGAGTAAAATATGCACTGATAAAGAATAATGGTAAGTTACCGGTTTATGAAATGCCACCAAGTTTTGATTCGACAAATTCGCCAAGATAGCAAGAGAAGGCCAGTACCCTGAATTTGTTTCTAGAAAATTGTCTAAAGTTATCTAAGGATCATGATTCCTTAGCCAAGATAGCAAGCATCTTGTATCAACAGGAATAAGGGTGACAAGATCTCCCATTCAACTAGTTGCAGAAGAAGAAAACGGGAAGGGAAATGAGAAGGAATACCTAGATTGGTGAACATGATGTAGATTCCATCATTTTGGATCTAGGGTCGGATGTGAACATCCCAACCAAATAGATGTGGGAAATAATGGGAAAGCCAAAGTTAGTCTGGTCCCCCGTACATATTTTCCTAGCAAATCAGGCCAAGGTTTCACCGATTAGTCGAGTGCCTCATCTACTTGTCGAAGTGGAAGGATTGAAGACATATGCAGATTTCAATATTATAGAGATATTCGACAATACCATCCCATACCCTGCGCTATTGGGGATCATCTAGGAGATGGAAAACCTAGCAGTTATTAATTTCAAGAAAAGAAAAAAATGGCGTTCAAGAATCACGACACGAGGGTCATTGCCCCACTAGATCCCCTTGAAGGGAAGCAATATGTCGAACCAATAAAATACGAGGTATTGGAAGAATGGGATAATGTTTACAATGTCTCTGAAGACTACATCAATCCCACTTCCAATGGAGAATTGGGATGATGAAGTATCATCTTAGCATCTTCAGACTCTGACGAAGTGTTAGAAAATTGATAGAACTAGTTGCATGAAGTATCAATAAGAAAGTGCGCACAAATTACTCAATCGTTGAGATGGGTAAGCGACAAAAGTATCCGATTTTCCAACATACAAAGTATTTTCTAACATTGAAGTCTTCATCAATGAATTTGAAGACAGAGTATCATAACCATGACTCTTGCTAGCACTAGAAGAAGCACTAAAGGCTACCCCAACAAGATGGTGGGTTGCGCACAAGATATCGATAAAAAGCTGGAAAATATGTCGACTATTAATGGAAGTTCAATTTGGGAAGGATGAATGCTACAAAGGTAAGAAATAAAATGGAATAAATAATTCAAGCAATCATCTAGAAACATGTCAAAGAGCATGGGAAATGAGACCAAAGGAGGAATGGGTTCACGCGTTCATCCATACACTAGAAAAAACACCACAGAACTTCGAGCTTCGATGAGAAACGACAATGTGGGAAGAACTAACTAATAGCTTAGACTATAATTTGAGTTTCACAGATGAAAATACATTCATCCATAGTGTGCTACAGGACACCTGCGACAAAGTACTAGAGATAGTTCCAACTGAACGACCGATGGGACTACAATGGACACCATCACCACAAATGATGATGGAGTGTTACAATGTGTCTGGAGAACCTAATGATGAGGATGATCTGAGATATGTCTATATCCCATATTTGGAAGGAAGTCATGACATCAAAGCACCAAAAATACCATTCGACAAATTCAAACATCCACTGAAGATAATGATGGTTAACTTTGGTACAATGGAAAATCCAAAGTTTTCTAGTATTGGATACTATTAGGATGATTCAAAAATGGGGAATTTCATCGACCTATTACATGAGTTTCATGACTTGTTCCCAACAAAATTTTCTGATATGAAAGGAATTTCAGGAGACTTGGGAGAAATGAAGATCCCTCTGAAACCCGATGCGAGACCGATGAAGCAACGAGCATATAGGTTGAATCCTAGATATAAAGAGCACATCAAGGATGAAATAGATAGGATGTTGAATGCAAGGGTTATCGAACCTATCAAATAATCAGAATGGATCAACCCGATGGTGGTTCAGGACAAAAATACTGGTGAAATATGAATCTGTGTCGATCTAAGTAATTTAAATGATGTAAGCCTTCATGATCCATTTCCCACGCCATTTATCGACGAAGTACTGGAAGGGGCCGTAGGACATGAAGTCTACTCATTTACAGAAGGATTTTCAGGCTATCAAATATTTTCAGGATTTTCAGGCTATCGTAGGACATGAAGTCTACTCATTTACAGAAGTCTACTGTGAAGGAATATTGACAAAAAACCAACTTTGTAACATAATGGGGATGTTTTCAGTGCACAATTATGCCATTCAATCTCAAGAATGCTCCTACGATCTTTTCAAGGTTTGTTGTTGCTGAATTCAAAGATTTCATTCATAAGTTCTTAGCAGTCTATATGGATGACTGGACCATCTAAGTTGAAAAATTTAGATGGAACACTTTTTCCAAACCTAATGAACAGAATCCGTCTAAAGCCTTATCGGGATAGCTTGATGCAACACTAATGACAAAAACAACAAGTGAAAATAAGAGATTTTTTTTTTTACTAAAAGAAGAGCGGCGACAAAAGTTGTTTGGACTGTGAGAAGGTTTGGAGATTGTCATTGTTTGATGAAATGCGAACAGTTCAAATTGGGAAATAAATGAAGCAGTTATGACAGGGAGGGTAATGAGGAAAGTGAGAAAAAACCACATTTAATGATTGATGAGTGTACTGAATTGAAAAATCGATGGAGTATTTGGTCAATCAATGAAGGATCTGGCAACGATGACCCAAGATCCAATCAAGTGAGAAAAATTGTACGTTATAAAATTAGGTCAAAGGGGATGGTTCGATCTATTGTGAAATCTGAGAAGAAGGGTTAGAGCAAATATTAGCAGAGCATAGAACTGACGAAGCTACAATGTCGCATATTATTTCCATCACGAGTACATAAGAGACACCAAGGGTGGTGACAACTATCATCCAGGAATAACCATAAATTGTTATTGCACCTATGCAAATAGTCAAGAAGAAGAGAAGTGCCAGTCGACTGATAACTCTAGAGAGCATATCCAAAACGACCTATGGCTCTACATGTGACACAACAACAGAAGGAGAAGCAGGCCCATCGACCACCGCAGAATATGAAAAAACAACAAGAGGAAGGAAATTAGGGCTGACAATAGAAAACATCCTAGACTTTGTGCCGCCAAGGAAGGAAGGGTCGCCAACAATGCGACTTGGCGAGAATTCCAAGTATACCATCAATATGCCACGACACCAAAGGGAATACATGTCATGGGAAACCTAGTGCAGTGATTGTAAAAGTTGTAGTATAGTGACCATGATATATTGGCATACCTAGAGTGCACTAAGGAAACATATGTGGAAATTGCACATGGAGAAGGAGGTCCAATCACAAGAGAACCAGTGTAGTAGGAATTGGGATTGTAGCGTCAGGGCTAGTGTCAATAATCCATATGCCACATTTTGGGAGATCGATAGAAGTGAATGCATGCATGAAGAAGCTATTGGCCTATTTTCATGATAGATACTTATGGTTGGGAACCAAAATTCCTATCATAATCGATATGATTTTGTGGATCACAGGATTACGCAAGGTAGGGGTAGATCCGTTGCAATATCTCCAGGTCAAGGATAATGACAAGAAGCTTGCTACAAAACTGAGGAACAAATATGGGGTAGAGAAGGACACCAGAGCATACCTGATCGACACAATCAATGATTAGGAAGTTAGGATCGCAACAAAGTCGCTGAGGATTACAATTGTGAGGAATAATTGACCTCACCAATGCACATCAAGGGTCATTTCATCTACAAAATAGTGTGCAATAGGAGTTCAAATGAAATGGTCACTCTTTTTGTTGAATGAGTTGATGGAGGATGCGGTACGAGAATAGGAGACATGTAAGGAATTCACATATTCATGGTTTTTAATACTAATTGAATTGGTTGGATGGATGGATGGAATCAATGCAATACCAAGGGATGGAGACCAGAATTGTCAATATGTGTCGAGGAGCATGATACAAAAATTTATGGGTGCTAAATGACAAAGAGAGAAAAACAAACAATAACATCCAATTCTACATTTATTTAGACGTGCTGAGAGCGGAAGCGATAAATATTCCGCATATAAGTAACAAAGAATTGCAAGGTTGTCGATAGGGCCTCAACCCATTTTTCTTCAAGTGCGTGCAGAACCAGAGAAGAAGTGGTTGACGATGCAATACAAACTCAGTGATGAGGAATTGGATGCCATAGTGGAGGAATGGCCCGAGCAGTGGAAGGTTCTGACCGACGAAGACGAGCTATTGAACCCTGAATACGGGTCACCGACAAATGTACCAAAATACCAAGACTAAACAAAGGAGTCAGAGGATGAAGAAAAATCATAGGATGGAGCATCATCGACAACTCCAACATAATCAGAGCTTGACCAACAACAACAAAAAGCATGGACAGAGTGCAAGTTTGAGCAAGGTGAGGGGAGTATAACTTGAGGACTCCCTGGAAAACAAATGAATAAGTTATTGGAAGCAATAACCAATGGGGTAAATGAGAACTACGGGAAATTCCCAAAACATGCAACTAGATACTTTCATCAGGTATCACAACTACTCCAAATGATAAGTGATGCAATAGTTGGGATAAGGCTACCACAAGAAGGAAGAAAGCAAAGGGAAGTCAAAGTGGATATCAACACAAAGCGAAGGTTGGTGTAGATATTAACCACTGTAATAAGGGCATGGGATGAAGACTTGGATTTCACATTATGAAGGCATGACCTAATCAGTATTAATTTCAACATGCTACCGATGTTCATGTTGCAACATATTCATAATGCATAGAGAGAAGAGATCAGTGATCCAGAAGGCACAATGCATGACCAAATGTTCTGCTACAAATGAAAAGTGTGAAGCAATGAAGAGGAGGTTCAATGAATCCAAGCAGAAAGAGAGGCGATAATAAATAAAAGAGCTAAGGATTTTGAAGACAGATGAATATTAGAACATGTTATCTCTATGGCATGCAAAGATGCACCTGAAGTAAGTAAAGATATTCTTGTGGAGACAAAAGCCCTAATGTTAGGAAAAATTATTGTAGACTTATGGAGAGAGAACGAGGAACTACATGCTAGGGTGGTACCCAACAAAACTCCTGAACAGGTTGTAGAAAGGAAGGGAGCAATTGAAGACGTTGCAATAGAAATTGTTGAACTGGAGAAAGCATATCAGATAATCGCAGAAGACGTAACAAAATTTTGGGGAAGTCTATTGCAAGATGAACAGTTGAACCATCTAAATGTGCAACTCGGTGAAGCAGAAGAAAAACTAGAAGCCTTAATGGGATCATTTAATATGATTCCCCTACTAGCGTAAGTGATGAATTCATTAGAGATGAAAGAAATGCAACATCGGGTCAACATGGCATGTACAAGGCAACAACAAAGAATAACGCACTTGGACGATCTTCAAACTAAAGAAAAATAGTTGGCACTCAAGGAAATGGAAGGAATGACATATATCAAGGTTGAATTGGGGAAAACACATCAGATGGGTGGTGGAAATCCAACATAACAAGAGGTGTAAGAGTACGCAACACTCAGGACATCGACCAAAGCAGCTGTCAACCTAGTCAAGGAAACATATGATGATTTCAAGATAGCTAAACACACCAATAGTTTTCAGCTAAGGTGGCTCAAGGCTGAGCCACAAGTTTGTGTTGGGGGCCTATTTGCATGGGTCTACAGTGCACAAATTGCAATATCGCCATCAACAGAAAGGTCATCAAAAAGAAGAAAGGACCAGTCGTGAAGGGTAAATAAGTTGACAGATAAGGAATTTTTGGTAAAGCTAGATAGCAATAGGTCAATTGGAAAATTTTTAAACGGCCAAGTGAGCCTCTAAAATAGGAATAGGATTGCAATATTAGAGGTAGCTAAGAGTTTTGAGAGACATCTATTAGTATATTTTCATTGTATTGTCTCGCATTTGTGGATTATTTTATGAGGATGTCTCGGCACAGTATCTGATCTTGTTTTCTGGTATCCTCTTTTCAGCATTACCTATTTCTTGCGATGTATAAGATAAGTTAATGAAATATGAGACAGATTGGGCTATGTCTCTGCCTTTATATTTTATTGCAATGTGATTGATGTGAATTATTCAAGTAGTTACTGATTCAATGAATGTCGATACGTAGATCTAGTTAAATATATTTTAATATGAATACGGATTATGATGATTCCCTAAGATAAATAAACCTAGTCAATAGTGCGGTAGTATGGTATCTTCATATGAATCTGGATCTCTGGTTCATGTTGCAAATGAGTATGAAATGATGAATGTCTTCTTCCCACTATGGAAATGTGGTTCCTGCAGCCCTCCTTAGACATCTCGGGTGAGCCTGCACCTGCTCTGCGGGTGTTATTGGAAAGGGTAAAACCTTTCCAAGTTGATGCTTAAGGATTTTGTGTCGAGGTATGTTGACAACAATGTGGGGTAAACCCTTGTCGACAGAACTTTGTCAACAGAATTTGAGCAAGAAATCATCATATGCCCATGCTCAAGACAAAATATGCAATAGAAAGTCATATGTTATAATCCAATATCTACATCCAATTATAATTCTTGGTCTACAACACAATTTTATTAAAAAAAAATTTCTCAAATCATTCTAAGCACTAATTCAAGAAAATAGTGTGGATATCATGGTGGCCTCATAGTATTTGTCCCAAGGGTCACAAACTCACCCAACATGTTACTAATGGCTAAAAGAGACAAACTGCTAATATATTCAAGAGGGAAATTGGGATTTCTTACCCATAACAATACCTCTAATGATAACTTCAAATTTGGGTTGCAAATAGGTACCGATGACTTCATTAGCAAGCCAAAATTATCCATAAACAAACAACTTGTGCTTGATCCAACTCAAAGAGAAAATCCATGATAAATAATACCTTTGGTAGATAAATGGACCACCATTATATCTTCCACTAAAGAAATCTAAAGATCAGAAATATCATCTAATGGTTTTCTAGAGATGGTTACAATCCATTAAATGTGAAAATGACCCCATATGTCAAAAAAATCATATGTTCTAAGCATGATTGATCTTCAAAACCATAACCAAGGTTTCATTCATTTAATTGTGAACCAACAACAAGATCAACCTAACTTTTAGGGCATTTTTGAACATAAAATAAATTATTTTGAAAAAATATTTTTCCCTAAACAATCCCGAGAAGGAATCTTTCAAAATCCTAATCCCTCATCTAAAAAAATTCTCATGTAGAGAAAGTGATTTCCTCTTACCTTGAACACTCCATCTGGAAAGAGGAAAAAGACTTTGTAAGCTTCCATATTAACCACTCATAAAGATAATTTGATACACCATTTCTTTTGTCCTCGAAGAAATCACTCTAGAGACCTCGAATAAGGATTCTCATAATGGTGGAAGAAAGGCCTGTGCTTATAAATCTGAAACCTTTACCAAGGTTTTCAATGCACATCAATACTTTTTGTTTATCTACATGTACTTATATTTTAGGGAAGGGAGAAAATTGTTGGTTAAAGAAAAAATCATAACACAAACAAATCTCCATAGATTATTGACAATGTGTGTAGGGAGGATATGCTTTTAGGATTAGATTGAATATTTAGTTAACTGGTTGAAACCTTAGCTACAATTCCATGCAAGGATGCCAAAAACACCTTGAAACAAGAGACAAAGCATGTGCTAGGTCATATATAATAGACCAAATCACCGTGAGAGAAAATACCACCACGATAAGTAAAAACCAAACCTCATCAATAGATCTAACTACCATTAAACACCCAAGAAACAAGCACTAAACACTAGACAAAGCCAAGCTCTTACAACCATCGACCCTCCATGAGCTGTAAGAACACCACAAGAACGTCACTACAAGAGACCCAAAAGACCCACCAAGGAGTTGACTTCCATCACCATAAAAGGTGAACACAAGTAAAATTAGGTCACCATCATGACATAGAGGGTAGCATGTTACCATGAACAAAAGTATAATATTCAAAAATACACTAAGCAATAAAAGTGGCATAGCTCCTCTTTACTCCTTAAATTAATAACCTCCCCATGCACATTGATCACCCACATGCTTTTTAGACATCTTGTGGGTAAAACCCTAAGAGCAAATAGGTAGAGAGAGGGCAAAGATTTTATTTTACTTTTTTGTTTCTCCCAAGTTCCCATAAATTTTTAATGACATATATTTTTTCTACTTCTTAGAATACAATTTACTCCATCCTCAAGTTTGTATGTAAAAATGAGATCGTTGATACCTTACTAGACTTAATAATAATTAAGTGTTTTGTTTTTTTATTAAATGAGAAAGATAATATATTTATTTGGAAATAGCTCATTCATAGCATAACCAACGCTTATGGTTTTGACTTGTAGTTAAGTATTCTAGCGGTTCTGCTAGGGTTTGCTATGCTGCTAGGGTTTTCTTGCGTGCTTGATCGAGCATGGCTCTGTTTGTAGGTGACTATGGATCCCCCAGAACCCGATCCTAATGGATTTGATGAATGCTTTCACCGAATTGTTGGTTCTTCTACGCCTCCTCCTACTAGCGCTCCTTCCTCCTCTCGCTTTGTGAAGCGCTCCGAAGTTCTGAATGTCAAGCTATATTTTGCTGCTTCTAAAAGGAAGGAAGATACCTTATCAGAAAAAGGATTGATACGTTTGTTCACAGGGCTATGGCCCTCTCCTAGATCTGTCAAAGTATGGCTCAATAAAAACTAGAGACCGCTCATCCAAGGGGAAGTGAAACAAATAATCTGTGGTAAGGGGTAATTTTTCTTCATCTTCGAAAAAAAGGAGGATCAAGATCTTATCTTCAGGAATGAGCCATATTTTATGGGGCCAAGAGGGATGTATTTTAACAAATGGGATCTCTCCTTTGCCCAGAAAAAGACATTCCTAAGGCAGTGCCGGTATGGCTGAAGCTTCCCCATCTTCCTCTACATTGCTGGAATGATGAGGATTTCCACACTATAGGAAATACTCTAGGGGAATACATAGACAAATCAGAGCCAAAAGCCCTCATGTTCTCCTGTGTAAGGATATGTGTGGAAGTCGATCTGGAGAAAGGGCTTCCTGAAGCAATCAATTTGTCAATAGAAGAATGGAATCATATGCAAACTGTGGATTAGGAACAGATACCCTTTAAATGCAAGTACTGCCATGAATATGGTATTTTTTCCAAGTTTTGTCCAAAAAGGCTAGATAAAATCAACATTGAAGAGAGCCCTGAAGAAGGTTGGAATGTAGCAAGCAGAAGAAAGGGAGAAAGAGCATCCCTGTTGGAACTGTGCACCACCTCGACAAAGAATACAGTCGGAAACAAGTTTCAAGCCCTAGCTAACAAAGAAAATGAAGATGTGGAACTTGTTGAGGGAGAAGAAACAAACATCCCTCAGGAGAAGGAAGCCCCAAAGGAAAGACCTCCTCTTGGTTCATATGAGCAGTTGATACAAAGCATTCCAGTTCGAACATAGTCAAAAGAAAGACTCAAATCCTCTACAAACAATGGAGGGTACATGCTCCTAGTCAAGGGAAGAGGAAACAATAGAGGAAGCCTTCGAAAACTCCAATGAAGAACCAGAGCCACAATCTAAAAGGGGAAGGAGATCTAATAAAATAGTTATAGAGAAAGAAGCAACAAGGGATAGAGTAGTAGGAAAACAGTCCAATCTATACTTTCTAGTAATAAATCCATGGGAAAATAAATATCTTCTTAGCCCTGAAGAAGAGAAAAAGGAAAAGGAAAGGGTGCTTCATGAGCATAAAAGATAATGAAGCTGGTCTCTTGGAATTGTCGAGGACTCAGAGGAAACCAAAAAATAGAAGTTGTCAAAAGAATAAAATAAATGGAATCCAACTCCATCCTCCTCATCCAAGAGGAAAAAAAGATTGCTAAAGACAGCCTTTCAACAATGAAAAAAGTTTGGCCAAAAGGCGAAGGGGAAGTAGTTAGCGCAGCTGGGGCTTCAGGAGGCATTCTCACCTGGTGGGATGAGGACAATTTTTCAATGCGCTCAACAATTGAAAATAGGAACTGGCTCTTTGTGGAGTTTGAAGACAAGGAAAATAAGGAAGTAAAG
Source organism: Pseudotsuga menziesii (assembly GCA_001517045.1). Classification (NCBI taxonomy): domain Eukaryota; kingdom Viridiplantae; phylum Streptophyta; class Pinopsida; order Pinales; family Pinaceae; genus Pseudotsuga; species Pseudotsuga menziesii. The sequence continues at coordinate 292,329 of LPNX010096267.1, forward strand.
TACTTTGGGTGGGGAACATTTATGGTCCTATTATCCAGGCTCAGAAAGAAACTTTTTGGAACTCCCTAGAAGATCAATGTGTAGATAAAAAACATTATCCCTGTATTATTACCGGTGACTTCAATGTTACCATATTGGCTGAAGAATGCAGGGAGGCTACAAAATCAGAGATCCTTTTGGCGAGAGGTTGGAGGACCTGATTTCATTATGGGGCTTATCAGAAGTTAAGCCTAAAAATGGTTCTTCACATGGAATAACAAAAGGATAGGACTGGGACACATTGCAGCAAGACTTGACAGAGTGTTGGTTAGCACTCAAATTCTAAAGAACTTGGTCATTCCAGATTCTAAGCTTCTCATTTCGGATGTATCAGATCATAAACCAATTTGATTTTTCCTCTCTTCCATGGGGAAACAGGGACCTCTCCCTTTTTGCTTTAACCATCTCTAGCTGCAGTTGGAGGGAGTCATGGAAATCATCCACAACACCTGGAACTACTTTATCCCTAGATCCCCGACCTATATATGGGAGCAAAAGTTAAAGCGGGTTAAAATTGCACTCAAGCAATGGGTCTCAAAGCATTACCAGGAGCCCAAGATTAGAAAGCTTGAACTCGTCAAGCAGATGGAAACTTTGCAAGGAAGCATGGAGCAAAGAGAAGTAACTAAGGAATTATTGACTCAGGAAATAGATCCGGAAAAAAATTGCAATCTACTCTCAGGAAGGAGGAGGAAATATTGAGGATGCGGTCCAGGAATCTTTGGTTAATTAGTGGAGATCAAAATACCAATTTATTCCAAAATCAGCGCAAAGAAAGACAACAGAGGAATATGATAAGGGAGCTTAAAAAGGATGATGAAGCAACTATCATTGAGGTAAGGAGTTTTCTTGAAAATATTTATAATAATGAAGAGGAAGTCTCCCAAGAGGACATGGATGAAATGGTCAAATGCATTCCCCCTCTCATTAGGCCTGAGGATTCAAAAGTTTTAGAATACCCCATTTCTGAAGAGGAGATTAAAAATGCCATCTGGTCCCTTCATCTGGATAAACTTCCCAGGCAAGACGGTTTTCCAATCCATTTCTACAAGAAGTGTTGGCACTTTATAAAAAAGGATTTGGTTCACCTCATTTCTTGGATGTCCAAAGGAAGGATGGGAGGGGAAACCAACTCCACCTTCCATGCTTTAATCCAAAAATATCCCAACCCCACTGCTATAAAACATTTCAGGCCTATCTCCCTCTGTAATGCCTCCTATAATATTTTCTCCAAAGTTCTACCCCTTAGGCTGAAACCTATCATCCCTTCCTTAATTTCTCCAAATCAGGAAGGATCCATAGCAAGTTGTCAGATAAGTGATAACATCCTCCTAGTCCAAGAAGTAATACACTCCATCTTGAAAAAGTGAGATCCTGGAATGGCTATCAACTTGATTTAGCTAACGCCTTCGATAGACTAAGACATGATTACATCTTCCTGATTTTGGAAAAGTTTGGATTCCCTCCTACCTTTTTCAAGCAAATCCAAGCATGCATAAGTTCTCCTTGGATAGATCCCTTAATAAATGGAAGGACCTCTGACTTCTTCAAATCCAAAAGAGGGATCAGGCAGGGATACCCTCTATCCCCTTTCCTCTACATTTTAGTGGCAGATTCTCTAAGTACAAGACTCAATAGACGTCTCGGGGAAGGAATGATTCAAGGTATTTCCTTTAAAGCAGGGATTCATCCCATTAATCACACACTCTTCGCTGATGACTCCATCTTGTTTAGGAGTGCATCCACACAAATTGCCAAGAACTTCCTACAGTCTATGAACCTCTTTCTTCTTTCCTCGGGCAGTAAGGCGAATTTGGATGAATGTCAAATCTACGGGTGGCATAGTAATGTCAACACCCTCAGAGATATCTCCCAGATTCTAAACATAAATTTCAAACACAACTGGACACACTTCAATTATCTGAGGGTACCTATCACCAAAAAATCCTTCTCGTCAGCCATGTGGAGACCTGTAATTCAAAAAAAAAAAAAACAAGATACTCTTCTTGGGCTCACGTTGGCTCAACATTGCAAGGAAAATCACTCTCATCTAGTCAATCTTGTCCTCCTATCCCATTTATACCAGCTCGATGATCCTTTCCCCTAAGATGATCACAAATGACATAAGCATGGAAATAAGAAAGTTCCTTTGGCATGGAGGTAAAGTTCATAATAAAATATTTCACCTGGTTAAATGGGATGTTGTTAAGGTCCCTAAACTAAAAGGGGGATTGGAAATTAGAGATCCGGAGCAAATGAATAAATCTCTAGGAGATAAATTGGTTTGGAGAATGGTTACAGGAAGTAGGGATTGGTGGAAAGAGGTTATTAGGAAAAAATACATAAGGAAGCCCCACTCCACAATTCTTAGTCATCCTTGGGAAGGGCAAGGCTCATCAATTTGGCAACTCTGTAAATCATCTCTTAAGTTGATACAATCCGACATCTATTGGATTCCCAGTAATGGTAAGAATATCAAATTCTAGGGTGACATAATTCTCGGTAACCCCCCTTTATCTTCCCTTCTCCCCTTGGAGGATCTCTCCAAATGGGCCATCGATAATGGTATATTGACCCTTCATGATCTATCCTCCTGGGATCAGAAAGGAAATTGGAACGGATGGAAAGTGCTCCAACCACTTGAAAATTTAAAACATGATGTTGATCTCCTGCTTCCTCTCCTCCACGGTATGGCCCCCATCAGCAAAAGTTCCAAAGACTCAATTGGGTAGGGCAGAAATGGCATTTACACTATCAAAGAAGGATACAAATTGTTGCAAAAAAATACAATCAACGCTTCCGCAAATATCTGGAAAAAGGTTTGGAATCCAGATTGTATTCCCAAAGTCAATTGTTTTATATCGATGTTAATGCATAACAAAATAATAACTGCAGACAATCTCAGCAAAAGAGGAATAAAAGGCCCCTCCTAATGTGCCCTATGTAATGCAGATTCAAAGACTGCCCCACATCTTTTTCTTCACTGCAAAGTCTCCCTTCAAGTATGGAGGTCCATCTTACATCTAGTTTGTGTCCATTTCAAACCCCCTAATTCCCTGGGACAACTCCTAATAGTCCGGAATAGACTTTATCCAGGAACTATCAGGAAAAAACCCAACTTAAAGCGGCTTTGGAATGTCATTCCTAAAAATGTATGTTGGTAGCTCTGGTTGGCAAGGAATAGATCAATCTTCAAAGGAGAGAAGGTGGTCATAAGCTGGATAGTTTCAAAGAAAATTGGAATGACAACAGAAAAATTAGCTACAAGAGGTCTGGGATCCCCAGATTCAGAGGACATTCCAGCTCAAGTATGCAACTGGTGTGGCATTTTCTTTCAGAGGAGTTCCCCTCAGTCCAAAAGCTACTACTCCATACAACTGTGGGAGATTAGGAAAAAATTTGATGACCTTTTTCGATGGATTAAAGAGCAGCAATCCTACTCTTTATTCTTTGATGGTGCCTCAAGAGGCAACCTAGGGGAGGCAGGTACGGTGCGGGGCGGGGGGGGGTTCATTCTGGACCCAAGAGGACAAACGGTAAAAATATTTGCTTGGGGATTGGGAAACAAGACTAACAACAAGGTTGAGTGGATGGCACTTTATCAAGGATTGGAAATGATAGACACAAGAACCATCTCAAGTCTGCTAGTCTTTCGAGACTCTTGCCATTTAATTCCCAAAATGAAAACGGGTTACTCATCGGGATCCATCAAATGCAGAAGGATACACAACATGATCTCTCAGCTCCATCTTCCTACTAACATAGCCTTCTTCCATATCCTAAGAGAGAACAACGCTAAGGCAGACTCATTGGCTAACAAGGGGGCTTCTCTTCCTCAAGGATCCATTTTATTAAATGATGAAGAGGCTAGTTTCAAACACATACCCTAAGTATAAAAAAGGGTCTTCCCCCATCCCACTTGGCCATGCCATGGGTTTTTTTTTAAACTATAGGCACAATGTTTTTTAGGTTCCGTTGCCTCTTGGCAGCCCATGTAGATTATGGTGGGATGTGTGGATTCCTACATCCACCCTTCTTAATTGTCCGTCCCCTCAACTAAATGCCCATATCCTCATTCCGAGCTCAGTACCCAGACCTCACGCTCCAGGTCCTTCCTCCACACACGTAATGGCTCTTCAACGGGATATTATGCTTTGTCTTCATCCCATTCATTTTTTATTGTCATTTCAGGAAAGTGAGAGATCTCTCAGTGAGGAAGAGCAATCCCCATTGTAGAACTTTGAGTCCATAGTTGGGTTGTTGTTGCTCGTGGATAACACAAGATCTCTTTTTCTCTCCCGATCGGTTGGTGTGGTAAGAGACCCGTCTTTAATCTCTGTTGGTGCATACCTGTCCGTGTATCATATTTCTCCTAAGTGTATTAAACCCGCATCTTTTGATCCAGAATGTGGTGAGCTAGGGCATTTGTTCTCCTCTCTGTGTCTGGGAGACTTGGAGAGTAAGCCCCTTTTCTGGTTTGTCTGCCCCATTCAGAGCGGGATATTTGGTGTATTGGGAAGTTAGGGAAACATAACCCATAGTGCAAAGTTAGCCAGAGTCTTCGCAGGAAGTTTAACCCCATTGTGGCAGTTATGGAGTGTAGAGGTATGGACCAGGTTCAGAGGACTATCAAGGAAGGATTCGACGATTTAAAGGTTAACATTAAGCGCTTAGCATATTTTGTTGATGTTGGAATAACATATAACAGGGAGACGACAAAGGATGTTAAGCGCCTTATGGATGACGTGTGATATATCTCCTACCAGACAAGCTGCCATGACTCAAGGATTGATGACCACGATATGGAGATGAAAGAGATGATGGGAAAGATTGATCGTATGTAGGAACATATTAAAAAATTAGTGCAGTTGAACCAGGGAAGCCACATACAGGACAACCCAGCACCATCCGCTTAGAGAATGAAAGAAGAATCAGTCACCCAGCCTGTGGGGTTTCCAGGCAAACTTAAATGATTCCTGATTAGTCCATGTTTTTTTGTATAGTCTTAAATCAATAGTTTATTCGAGTATATACTATATCTGTGAACATTCAGGAACTACTTCAGCGGCTCTAGAAGGCCTTCTCTTTGGCCTTATTTTGTTTCAGTTTCTTCTTTATTGCTAGAATCTTTCTACTGTTGTATTGTGTACTGAATGGCCATGCACAGCCCTTTAATATACTTCTTTTTTAGTTTCTGTTAAAAAAAAAATTAACTCTAAAAAATCTCAATAAAAATATATATTATATATGAAAGTTAAACGTAAATAAAAATAATAACATTCATCCTTTAAACCACTCAAATTAAACTCATTCAACAAAATAAATAATAAAAATATATTTGTTAAATTTAAAATTTTAATTAAACAAACTACAAACTTCACAAATTATTATATCTACCCCTCAACGAAAACCACCCAAAAGCCCATAGAAAACTCTATTGTGGGATGGAGTCAAAGATGAATATTGAGGCCTCTACTTTTAGCTAAATTATGTGGTCACCTTGAAAATGGAAAAAGTAGATATATCAAATATGTTAGGCCTTTAGGTGACTTGTGCATGTACATACTTTTGTTAAAATAATTATTTTAAATTTCCATTGGGAAGCATGAAGAATAAATATTCTATCAGAACATATACTTATATGGACAACACATTAAAAGGTAGCAATGAGAATCCCCAAGTATTATTTTAGTCTTTTACAAAGCCTATAAACATTAGGAATATTACGCTTAGCCATAGACATGGAATCATTATAAAATAATATTAAACCAAAAATAGGAATGTCTTCGGAGAATGTTCCCATTGGGATTGTGTAATATTTGTGGAAGAAAAAACATGACCCTGTAGCAAAAGAAGATGGATTAAATAAATAGTTATTAAGATTCAACATTGCCATTTTTTTAAATGTCCAAATCGATAGGTAAAGCTTTGGATTTTTGAATTTGTTATGTTGTATTTTTTAATATCGACTTAGTAGGATACTAATGCATTGTATTCTATCAATATTTTTAATTAAATATCGTTTATTAAAAATAAAATAATTTTTTTTTATATAATATATATATATGAAATAAAATAAAAAATATATACTTTAATGTTTTTTTTTTTAAGTTTTGATTGGTTTAGATTAGTGGATGTGATGAAATGTGTGATTGAAAATCAAGATTTTTTTTAAAAATTCAAAATTAAAATAAAAAAAATTCAAATTTTAGCTTTGGGCATTCGCTGTTTTAGGTTACTGTAGCTTCAGATGTCTAGACATTAATCAAGTTGTCATTCGAAATGTGTGGCAGTTGGGGCAGCCATACCTCACCAAATTGCATGAAGTTTTATTGGTTTGTGTTTTGCTAGATGCTTCAAGGTTTCCCTCGTTCGTTGGCTCACTCTTGGGATTTGGCTTGATAGTTTTTGATGAATATGGCTTGGAGGTTGGTTATCCCATTGGTGGGATTTTTTCTTGGTTTTGGGTTTGGATCTTGGCGCCTGCTGTTTAGGTTCAGTTGCATCCTTTCATTCTACCATCATTTGTTGTTACCTAGTAATGACTGCTTATAAAAAAATGTGCTATTACTAGTAAAAATTATTGGGCTAGTCTTTAAAAAAAATTGATTGATTTTGTTCATTGTAGTTAGAGTATAAGAGGAAAGGAGTAGCATGACCTCATTTTCGTTTGATTTTAGGAGGGGCATATAAGTATTTTCATTGTTATTAAATAAACTTTTCTATAGTGGGAATTGATTTTCATATGTTGTTTTCATATTCACAAGTATATGTTAGATTTCTAGTGTGCAACTAGTTTGTTTTTTTGAGATTGATGCAAATGTTTGCAATGTGCATGTCGATTTTATCATGGGAGATTAAATGATTCTTTAGTTTTGATTACTTTTACAATAATTTTTTGTGTTATTTGCTTTTATTTATTTTTCCTAGGTTTGATCATCATGCAACTAACATGTTGAAGGATTTTGAACAATTTTGGCAATATGGTTAACCTAGCAAAATGAAAAATTGTCAACAATTAAGTTGGAAGCTCCATGGAAAGGAGATTATTAGAAGGATTATTTCCTTGAAACACCACCTTGTAAGAATCTCAAGGCACGAGGATGACATTTGTTCCAATAAAACCCCAAATTAGAGCCACATTTGAATGTGGAAATTATGGAAGTGTATCTTCACCACCAACACCCCTTTCATCAGAGAAATTTATGGATCCACATTAACTAGGACGCCAAAAATTTAAGTGGGGAAGAATGTAAGATCCCTATTTGAGGCTCCATTGGTTATGGCATGATTGATGGCATGGCAAGAAAACTTGGCCAAGGGTGCATTGAGAGTCTATATGTCTAGTAGCCTTGGTGTTCGATTCATGGTGATTCATGACATAGTTAGGATGATGTACTAGTTTGGCAGGGATTAGGGAGACCACATATGTCTATCCTATCGGGTGTAGATGACCAATGATGCCTTGCAATGCAAGCTCGACAAAAAATAATGAAATCTAGCAATGTAGTGTTAGTGTGTTAACCACAACAAATAAACATCGTAGATGAGTCTATTGAAGGTATATGAAACCATATTGTTACTAGGTACATGATCTTCAAAGGGCGATCACATGTTGGCCTATATGGATGACATCACGATCCTACATTGAGTGGTTAGTTGATCAAGTGTGACTAGCTTGGGGAAGTGATAGAAATTTTCTTATGATTAGTTGGTGATGACACATCATTTCCTATGGTGAAATGAACACTTCCACATCCCACACACTCTAAGGTGACTTGCTTGGTTTTGGTAAGGACATGTCGGTTAGTTAGTATATTTCAGGAGATACAAGTGGTTAATGGTCATGCCCAACTAGCAAGGTCACAATTGAATGATTAGATAATGGTAAGGACATGAATAGAAGGACCATTTTCTTTAAATACCACTTTATTGCACTGAGAGAAGCGAGGTGCTTTCCAGCTCAGTATAGGAGAGATGTTGTCACGTTTGTACGTGACTCTCTAATAAAATAATAATAAATATTATACCCAACATGTCAGCCTACACAAAATTAAAATTAATAATAAAAAATAATTTTTTTAATTATCCCCCAAAAACAATGTTTGCCTGACAAACAACCCAACATGGAGATATGCTGTAATGTTCATACCTAACAAAATAATAATAAATTAATTAATTAATTATCAACAAAAAAATGTTGAAACCATGTGTAAGGCCTCCTAAACAACCCATGGTTTTATTGTACATGGTTTAATAGGGCCTTGCAAATGGTTTTAAAACCATGTGCAAGGCCTCCTAAACAATGCATGGTTTTATTGTACATGGTTTAGTATGTTAGGATTATTAATCCTCCCTTGTCCAATTTGGTCATATGTCTAAATCAGGAGTCATGTCTAAATTGGGAGTCCATCCAGTCTATTTTTAGTCACTAGCATCATTGGGTCCACTAGGCCTAATTGGGGCACATGTTCTAGTTACTAAAGTGTGGAGAACACTAATTGAGGCCTACTTCCACTGATTGCACTTGCATGCATCAGCTTAGGAGCCTTCTAGATCAGTTCCTACAATTTAGGAGCCACTGGGAGTGCCAACACCCACCTTCAGCAGTTGAGTTCAGTTAGTGACTATTCAAGCTGAGTTAGGAGTCAGTTACATTAAGTTCTAGTCCTCTACATTCAGTTAGCGCTAGGTTTGCATGGCTGCATGCAGGAGAGGCACATTTCTTACCTACCACAATCAGTTAGCCTCATTCCACATTGAAGTAGACACTTGAGTTGTGTTTTAGAACTCCATTGACCTCCGGTAATGGTTTAGACAAGGTAAGTTAACTATTGAGTCCTCCAACAGTGATTTAGACAAGGTCTTAATTACATATAGTCAAGTAGAGTCTAATCAATTCAAATTTACTCATGTGGATTCAAATTGCATGTGCCTATTTAATCTATTGTACTTCATTGTAATTATTATCTAATTACTCTTTGGTTAATGAAAAGCATTCATAGTTGCAAGCCATTTTTTCACTGTTTCATTCTTCAATAACTGAGTAAATTGTGTGATCTATCTTGTGAGTTGTGTGTTTGTCCACAGATCCATGTGCTCAATTTAATATGGTATCAGAGCCTCGGTGGAAAAGGCACTTCTCCTCCTCATATCTCCTACTGGATCATTTTTTAGCAAAATTGCTCCTTCCAGCTCTACACCAGAAGCAGAAGGTTTACATTCAGTTCTAGTCCTCTACATTCAATTAGCTCTATTTTTGCATGGCTGCATGCAGGAGAGGCACATTTCTTACCTACCACAATCAATTAGCCTCATTCCACACTAAAGTAGACACTTGAGTTGTGTTTTAGAACTCCATTGACCTCCGGTAATGGTTTAGACAAGGTAAGTTAACTATTGAGTCCTCCGACAGTGATTTAGACAAGGTCTTAGTTACCTACAATCAAGTAGAGTCTAATCAATTCAAATTTCCTCATGTGGATTCGAATTGCATTTGGCTATTTAATCCATTGTACTTCATTGTAATTATTATCTAATTACTCTTTTATTAATGAAAAGCATTCACAGTTGCAAGCCATTTTTCACTGTTTCATTCTTCAATAACTGAGTAAATTGTGTGATCTATCTTGTGAGTTGTGTGTTTGTCCATAGATCTATGTGCTCAATTTAATATGGTATCAGAGCCTCAGTGGACAAGGCACTTCTCCTCCTCATATCTCCTACTGGATCATTTTTTAGCAAAATTGCTCCTTCGATCTCTACACCAAAAGCAGAAGGTTTACCACTTAATACCCCAAGTTAAGGAATTGTTGATCAAGATTGCTTGATCAATTATGCTGAGTGTGATGAAAACCTAAAATGTGCAGGCTGTTCAAACTTACTTTGTCTTTTGTGTATTTGCAGGTACAACTTTGAATGGCTTCATCAGTTCCTCTTCTCACCCTATTCACAAACTATTCAGAATGGAAGATGAAGATGATTGCATCTCTGAAGAGACAAGATATCTATGAGGTGTCTATTGGACTTGGTGAAGAGTCCTTTGAGAGAGAGGATGACTAGCTAAATGAATGTGATGCAGCTTATGGAACAATGTGTATGGCCCTTTCTCCTAGCATGCACTACCTCAAAAGATATGTTGAAAACCCAAAGGATCTCTGGAAAACATTGGACAGAACCTTTGGAATGATTTATGAGGATCATAATAGAAATTGGGAGAGCATATTCAGTACCATAAGAATTCTAAATCCAAAATTCTCAGCCTCCACTCTCTCTGATGAAGTTGTTCAAAATGAAGAAGAAGCAGAATCTTCTACACAGTGAATTCGAATTGAAGACAGTCTCCTTGCAGTGACTCCTTCTCCTGATGCTCTGGAAGTTCATGAGATATCTGATATCTCATCTCCTCATATGGCTGAAACAGAAGAAGACATTTGAATCTCTGATATTGAAGAAAAACACTGCTGCACTTCCATGCAAACATTCACTGGTGATTTTCCTTTGAATTCTGTGCAAAATTTGCCAGTAATTGCTTCCAAAAGTGAAGAGAAATTTGATTTTTCTCCCTCTAATGGTGTTGCTGGTGTGAAAATATGTAATACATTGGATATTTTGGAAGAAATACCAGATTACCAGAGTGATCCATTTGCTTCCCATGATCTAGATCTTCCAGCAAATTCCTGCAGGATTGCATGCACCAAAATTCAAAATTATGAAGAAGAAGAAAACTGTGCATCTACCGTCTCGGTGGACCATCCTATTGGATCTGATATGAACCTTATTGGATCTGATATGATCTTATTTATATCTGATCTGATATTGCTTGGTTCATAATTTCAGGCTCATAAGCTTTCAGTACCGCTTGTAGATGTTCTCATTAATTTTGAGAGGAAACAAGTACCACAAGGCTCCTACAAAACCGCTGCTGGGGATTTGATTTCATTTCACAGTTTTGGATCTGTTATGAACCTATTTAGATCTTATTTACTTTCTGATCTGATATTATTTGGTTCAAATTTTAAAATCCAAGAGCTTTCAGTCATGCTTGTAGCTGCTCTCACCAATTCCGGTGTGAAAAATCAAGTACTACAATTTCTCTTCAAAAATGCTACTGGGGATTTGGTGTTAGTTTCCTCTTATCAGGTTGCTGATATTTTATTATTTGATTCATTAGCTATTTCAAAAGCTATATCAGGCTATGGAGCTCAAGCATTTGCTCTCAACAGTCCCAGTGCTTCTCTACCATTGATCACATGCTCATCTCCTCACAGAACTAGTAACGAGGAAGACATTCTGCATCTACCTGAACACTTGCTCCTAACATTTGGGGCTGATTTTACCACTCATGGTTTTCTGTTCATGGCTGCAACATATCAATTTCTTGAGTGTTCCTCACATGTTATGAATCCTCAAGAACCTTTTCTCACTTATCAGTTGACTTTAGTTGCTCTACATGGGTCCAGTCTTAATCCGGCAGCTGTCTATATTTCTGATTCAGTTGAGCATATCATTCTTCTTCCAAAGAGGAATATTCCTCCAGAAATAATGATGGAGAGGTTCACATGCCAAGCCCCAGGATACCTATGCACAGAAGAACCAGATTGATCCTGATTCTACCTGCTTAATTAGAGGGCGGGCTTTTTTCCCATGTGGTTTTTCCCCCAACTCCTTGTATCAAGTAGTTACTTTACTTTAATTGATGTAATGGGTGACCTATGGTCTTAGTTACCAGTGCCCACAGATTGTCCAAGTTAGCATTTAGGGGGGGTGTTAGGATTATTAATCCTCCCTTGTCCATTTTGGTCATATGTCTAAATCAAGAATCATGTCTAAATCAAGAGTCCATCCAGTCTATTTTTAGTCATTAGCACCATTGGGTCCACTTGGCCTAATTAGGGGCACATGTTCCAGTTACTAAAGTGTGGGGAACACTAATTGAGGCCCACTGCCACTGATTGCACTTGCATGGATCAATTTAGGAGCCTCCTAGATCAATTCCTATAATTTAGGATCCACTAGGAGTGCCGACACCAACCTTCAACAGTTGAGTTCAGTTAGTGACTAGTAAAGCTAAGTTAGGAGTCAGTTACATTCAGTTCTAGTCCTCTACATTCAGTTAGTGCTAGGTTTGCATGGCTGCATGTAGGAGAGGCGTATTTCTCACCTACCACAGTCAGTTAGCCTTAGTTAACACTGAAGTAGACACTTGAGTTTTGTTTTAGAACTTTGTTGAAATTCGGTAATGTTTTAGACAAGGTCAGTTAACTATTGAATCCTCCGACAGTGATTTAGACAAGGTCTTAGTTACCTACAGTCAAGTAGATTCTAATCAATTCAAATTTCCTCATGTGGATTCGAGTTGCATGTGGCTATTTAAGCCATTGTACTTCATTGTAATTATTATCTAATTACTCTTTGATTAATGAAAAGCATTCACAGTTACAAGCCATTTTTGCACTGTACTTCATTGTGTGTTTGTCCACAGTTCTATGTGCTCAATTTAATATAGTATGGCCTTGCAAATGGTTTTAAAACCATGTGCAAGGCATCCTAAACAACCCATGGTTTTATTGTACATGGTTTAGGAGGGCCTTTCAAATGGTTTTAAAATCATGTGCAAATCCTCATAAAAAACCGATGGCTTTATTGTATATGGTTTAGGAGGGCCTTGCACATGGTTTTAAAACCATGTATAAGTAGATGTTTTGAATACTAATATACTTTAATTTATTCAGTAAGTGAGAGCCATATTAACACGATCCTAGATCTCACTTGAAGTTATATTTAGGACATTATTAAAATGTATGTAATCTTTAGGTTTGAAACAATTTAATGTTTTCATTTAGGATATCATATGCAGCTGGGACTGGATCTTTCTATGGTGAGTATGGTTCTTTATCTCGATATGCCACAGGTGAGACTGGATTGAGAAGAGATGCTACCTTTGTGACTTACTTTGTTATTGCCTCTGTGGGTGAAGCTTGCCAAAATGCTTTTTCAAAATAGTCTGTTGGAAAAAGCTCTAAATCACATATTAGAAGTCTATTGCAAGATTTTAAATAAGGGTTTTAAAATTATGGGGCTATGAAATGTAACTATTAAAATATGGTTTTTTAATAGTTAATCATTTATAATAATAAAAAAATTATTTAAAGAAATGTATATAAATAAGTTTTTTTTTTCAATTATATTTTAAATATGGGTTTTAAAATATAATTGAAAATATAGTCAATTTATGGAATAGTATAATATTATAATGTTTTGATAATTATAATGTTTTAATAGATATAATGTTTTAATAATTTGAATAGTAAAAATGTTTTTAAAATATAATTGAAAATATAGTCTATTTATGGAATAGTATAATATTATAATGTTTTAAGAAAATTAATGTTTTAATAATTATAATGTTTTAATAGTTATAATAATTTAATAATTTAAATAATAAAAAAGTTTTTAAATCACATTTTTTCCAAATATGTTTTAAATAGTTTTTTAAATTTTAATTGCAAATATAGTCAAATTGAAAAGTGTCATATTTGAAAATATATTGAATTTCAGTAACAGAATTTCATTAGCATTTCATTAACATGCACAGTGAGTTTTTTCTTTGCATAGGTTTCAATGTATGGTGTATTAATATTAATGCATAAATTAGTAGCTACATTGATTGGTTCTAATGATGTATTAATACTTGGAGAGGTTTGCACGTAGAGAGTTTGATCCCTATCGGTGCTTGATAGAGCCTAGGATTTGGATCTACGCTGGTGATATCCCATGACATGAGGATGATCTTTATTAGGATAAAACCCCTAAAATCATGTGAAGTACTCATCCTTTTATTAATGAAAATAATAAGGAACAAGAGGAATCTATCCAATTTGAAATTATACTCAAAGGAATAGCAAGAAACTCAAGAGCCATAAGAAAATTGAGAACAAAGGAAAGTGAGAAGGACTCCATAGGTTCACCTTCCATCAAAATTTCACCTTTCTTTGTTCCAAGAACCAAGCTCGGAGCACAATGTTCCATTAAAAAAATAGTTAAAAAAGGGAGTGAAAGGGAAATACACTCCTTCATTTCTTGGTACATTTTCCAAGGGGGGTAATGTTAATTAAATCGATGGATACATTTGCACATATTAAATGCAACATTGTTGTGTGAATTATTGGATGAATTCATCCAAAAAGCTATGTGTGCCACATGTTTTGTAGGTCATAATAATAATACTAATTATGTGATCACTAGTAGGATGGTAATGGAGAAGTCCTTTACTTTATTTTGGACTTTATGTGTTACCCATTGCATTGATTTGATTATTGAGGATGTGGCTAAAATTTATTATATCAAGGAAGTCATTGGTGTGACTATGAACATCTTAAAACTCTTATATACCCATAAATTTGTTCTTATCTTAATGGGAAAATTCACTCAAAACATGGACTCTGTCATACATTTTTCCATCACATTTTTCCCACCAAATTCATTTCTCTTAAGTATATACTTATTTGCATGTAAGAGGTGATTCAAGAAGATTATACTATTAAATATTGAGTGGTATGTGTCAGCACATAGATTGGTTCCACATGTACCATCTTATGTTTATGAAATTATAAATGGTATTTGGGTCTCCTTGGGACCCACATCACTCATAATTAAAGTACCAATTGTTGAGGCCTGGAAATTCGCAGGCGACAACAGAAAGGGATTCTCCCCAATCAGCGTTCCCAACTAGCCCACTGACTGTTTGGTATAGGGAATCCGTCTGGTTTGCGGTCCGGCTACCGTAGGTCAAAGTAACAACAAGGGTTTACCGGTTGCGGCCCGGTCCACCGGAATTTGTATTTTGACTTAATGTATGCAATGCACATGCCTATCTTAAACATGCAGGGTGATAAAAATGTAAGGAACGACACAATGTGCTGCGCAGGTTCTTACCTCTCGTTTTAGGTTCTCGAACATCTAAACCACATATGCAACTATGAAGTAAAACAACTAACTATCTCAACACCTAACTACCTATCCCCGGGGAGCTAGAAAATGATTATTAATGAGTAATGCATTATCTCCATGTATAATAAACCAAATTACAGATAGCTGATATTTATGTTTACAACACATGAACAATAAAATATTCTAACAATCAGATAGCTAACTGTTATATGAGCCACAAGCATTACTCTGAGTGAATTTTCCATACAATGAATCAGAAACCATTCAACAAGACATAGGTCATGAAGTTAGAACGATCTCACGATTTGTGGACACAAGCTGAAAAACAAAGTAGTTCATCTTCCTGCCATCCATTTGTTAACATCTGGAAACTTCACATATCTTTATCCAACAGGCAAACTAAAATCTTTATTGCAAAAGGAAGTAGTTCTTCTTACAATAGGTCCTCCAGTATTACTGGGAAAAATCCCTTTCATGATCTATGTCTCCTACTTTTATACAAAATGAAAGAAATGGTTGGACTGCCCAAAGGGACCTTTGGGCATCCCAACCCTTGGTCTTCCTAACGCTTCCCCTTTTCCCAAAAACTTTTACAAATGTTTTACAACATTACAATGACCGATTTCTCACTAAGAGGGCCTCGCCTGACTCTCTAGGAACTTCTTCCACGCTGCAGCTTCCCTGTTGAGATCTTCAAAAGATTTGGGCTCCAAGAATTGGATATTAATCTCAAACTTTTCAGCCTTTTTATTGATGGCCTCGACCCTGGTTGCATTTAGTCTCACCTGTTCTTCTAGGAGCTGCAAACAAATGGCTGTATGGCCTATTTCAATCTTCAGGGTTTGTTCATCAATGGCTTGGATGCATTGTACTTTGGCCTCTTCCTCTTGTTGTTTTTTCTGCAACATTTCTATAAATGAGTCATGATCTGGGAACTCGTGTAGCTTTTGCTCAGCTTCTGATTGACACCGGTTGTAAATGACTAAGGCTCTCCTGAAAAATTCTATGCACAGTACCTTTGTTTTCTGGACGGTTTTCTTGAAGTCCTCTGTAGTAGTGATAGCGAACTCCATCAAGTCATAATCCCGCTGAAGGGTTTGTCTATTC
>LPNX010096267.1:314013-393681 GCA_001517045.1 Pseudotsuga menziesii
ACTATGACTACCTTGGGGTATTTAAAGTGTGAAGTGGATGGAGTCCCCAGATAGTATTTCAGACCTTCTCACTGCTGAGGTATTTACAGGGATTAAGTGAGACTTCGAATGAATGCATTGCCAGCTAGGAATACAATTACTAGAAGACATCCTTCAGCCCAGTCTTTTGCTCAGAATTTTAGTTAATACAGGACCCTGGCGTTCTCCTTGCATCCAAAAGTTTTCCTCTTATTCAAAATAAACGAAAAACTAGAAAACTATAAGAAAACAATACTAAAGCAAATAATGAAAGAAAATAAGCATTAAAACACTAAAGCAGAACAAGCATCGAGTATCAAGAAAACAAAGCAATTTATTTATGTACATAAGAAAGCAGAAATTTAGGCCCACCCCTGAAAAATCTGAAACTAAAAGTTGAGGAATGGGCTGGACTTAAACCTGAGTTGCCTATCCATGGTCCAACTGTGCGATTTTTGAAATGGAACCCATATCTACAATTCTGCAGTCATTTCTTTCAGCCTGAGGAAGCTGAAGGAGCTCAGGCTAAGTGTCCTTCATAGGACTGGCCCTTTTTGAGAAATGATGTTCTAGCTTAAGCTCAGTAAGATAGTTCCCCAAAACAGAATCAGCAGTTTCGTTTTCTTCCCCTAGTTTAGTGACATTGTGCTTCATAAAAGGCTCCCTTAGAATCTTAATAAGGTTTGGGCTGCCCTTCTGGGGTAACCACAAATGAGACCAATCCGAAGCAAAGTATCCATTTAGTATTGATGTCCAGTCTCGGTTCAAGATCATCCCATAACCATCAGGAATGTCTGCTACTATGATGTCAATGTAGTGGCATATCTTTTTATTTGCAGACAATTGAATCATCACATTCTCCATTTCTCCCACTACTTTGACACTAGTTTTGTCAAGTTGCGTGACATCCCAAAAAGTAGGCTTTATCTGACCCTTGAGTTTTTTGCAAACTACCAGAGGCATAACATTCATAGAAGATCCCGAATCCACCAAACAATTATGCACCTTATGATTGAGGATATCAAGGGTCACAAGGAAAGGTGGAGCGCTGGTTTTCTTTGTCTTAATCAATTCAATCTTTTCCTCCACAGGTTGGTTCGTTGTGGGCAGCTCCTCTTTAAGTTTTCCAGTTCTTTCCTCCTCATCATCTTCCAATGATTTGGCAGGTTTAATGCGTGGCTCTATTTCCTGTTTGCAAGTGGTGTCTTGAGGTATGTCATTTCTAGCCTTCACATTAGCCTGCCTCTCACTTTTCCCCTGCAAATCTTGAACTTTTGAGAGTTTTGCGTTGTCATTGTTTGCTAAGTTCTTATCTTCTGTGGTTTTACATGTATGCTGAGATTTGAGAGCATTTTCTTCAGTGTTAAACAGTGAAAATCCATTCCATGAGAACATAGTATCGTCCTCTGTCTTTTCTATGGCCTGTTCCTCTTTCACCTCCTTGCTACGGTCTCTAGTCAACTCGGGGTCCAACAACTTATCCATCACCCTTGTCATTGAATGTATCCATTGAGGACATTTCTTCTCAGAGTGGGGTGGTTGGTGAAAGGTACAGAAATCATCTCCACCTACTTCTGTTATGTTTATGGATGCCAAATTAGGAGGTGGGACCTGCCATTGATTGTTATCTTCCTTTTGGGGATAGTATGGCTTATAGGTTTTCTGAATGTCCCTCTCCCTCTCCAGGTCTAAAATTCGGTTGGACATTTTCTGAAGCGCTTTCATCATTTCATGAAAATTTTGTTTTTTATCTTCTCTAGATTTAAATGGCAATGGGCTTGTTCTTCCAGTGGTCTTTTCTTCAAATGAGTCAGGATAGTCCTCTATATTCTCATTCTCTGCTTCTACTCTTTCAGCCTCTTGATAAGTTTCCACCAGAGTATTCTTGACTTTCATCTTGGAAAACATGGCCAGTTCAAGTCCTAGGGCTGAGGTATAATACTCGATTAAGACTTTATCCGAGGGTCTATCGGTTTCTGAGAAGTTCTTTAAATATGTTGAAAATCGTTGGGTGAAACAACATACTTTTTCATTCTTTCCCTTTCTTAACAGACCCAGACCTTTCATCAATGAGGCATGTGTCTTCTGAGCTATGTATTTACTCCTGAAAGCCCTCTCAAAGGTGTCCCAATTAGGAATGGAATTGGTAGGTAGTCCGAAGTACCAGGAAGCTGCTGCTCCTTTCAGAGTATGAGGAAAAATTCTACACACCACGTCTTCATGCTCTCCAGCCCTTAGCCCTTCTAGTGCTAGGTAAAAGATTTAAAGGTGATCATCTACAGCAATGTTGTCTGCCTGGTCAAAATTGGGTAAAAGCTTGTCAAAGGCTTGAGGCAAGTCATGCAAAGGAGGATTTAGGTTCAGAGGTGACCTAGCTCTCCATGCTGGCAAAGGGTTAGGTTGATTACCGGCCATGAGCAAAGGTAAACAAGCGACACCAGGAAAATGGTCTGTCAAGGATAGGACTGGAACTTGCAAATTGGGGTTGGATTGAAAACTTCAAGCATCTGCTGATAGGATAGTCTCGGGAAAATAAGTTCCACGGCCAGCCTTTTACTGGCGGCCCTCCTTCTAGCGCCAAAACTGTTGAGGCCTGGAAATTCGCAGGCGAAAACAGAAAGGGATTCTCCCCAATCAGCGTTCCCAACTAGCCTGCTGACTGTTTGGTATAGGGAATCCGTCCGGTTTGCGGTCCGGATACCGTAGGTCAAAGTAACAACAAGGGTTTACCGGTTGCGGCCCGGTCCACCGGAATTTGTATTTTGACTTAATGTATGCAATGCACATGCCTATCTTAAACATGCAGGGTGATAAAAATGTAAGGAACGACACAATGTGCTGCGCAGGTTCTTACCTCTCGTCTTAGGTTCTCGAACATCTAAACCACATATGCAACTATGAAGTAAAACAACTAACTATCTCAACACCTAACTACCTATCCCTGGGGAGCTAGAAAATGATTATTAATGAGTAATGCATTATCTCCATGTATAATAAACCAAATTACAGATAGCTGATATTTATGTTTACAACACATGAACAATAAAATATTCTAACAATCAGATAGCTAACTGTTATATGAGCCACAAGCATTACTCTGAGTGAATTTTCCATACAATGAATCAGAAACCATTCAACAAGACATAGGTCATGAAGTTAGAACGATCTCACGATTTGTGGACACAAGCTGAAAAACAAAGTAGTTCATCTTTCCGCCATCCATTTGTTAACATCTGGAAACTTCACATATCTTTCTCCAACAGGCAAACTAAAATCTTTATTGCAAAAGGAAGTAGTTCTTCTTACAATAGGTCCTCCAGTATTACTGGGAAAAATCCCTTTCATTATCTATGTCTCCTACTTTTATACAAAATGCAAGAAATGGTTGGACTGCCCAAAGGGACCTTTGGGCATCCCAACCCTTGGTCTTCCTAATGCTTCCCCTTTTCCCAAAAACTTTTACAAATGTTTTACAACATTACAATGACCGATTTCTCACTAAGAGGGCCCCGCCTGACTCTCTAGGAACTTCTTCCACGCTGCAGCTTCCCTGTTGAGATCTTCAAAAGAGTTGGACTCCAAGAATTGGATATTAATCTCAAACTTTTCAGCCTTTTTCTTGATGGCCTCGACCCTGGTTGCATTTAGTCTCACCTGTTCTTCTAGGAGCTGCAAACAAACGGCTGTATGGCCTATTTCAATCTTCAGGGTTTGTTCATCAATGGCTTGGATGCATTGTACTTTGGCCTCTTCCTCTTGTTGTTTGTTCTGCAACATTTCTATAAATGAGTCATGATCTGGGAAGTCGTGTAGCCTTTGCTCAGCTTCTGCTTGACACCGGTTGTAAATGACTAAGGCTCTCCTGAAAAATTCAGTGCACAGTACCTTTGTTTTCTGGACGGTTTTCTTGAAGTCCTCTGTAGTAGTGATAGCGAACTCCATCAAGTCATAATCCCGCTGAAGGGTTTGTCTATTCTTGTCTGACAGTCCTGCTGAGACTTCTTCACCTTTCTCTACCCTTGCCATCCTAGTGGTCAATACTTCAAGGATATCTTGTGACCTATCAACAAAGTAAGAAGCAATCTCCAGGATTTCTTCTAATCGGCTATCCACCTGGAGAATCTGACATCTTTCTTCTGCTAGAACAGTTTGCAGGTGCAGCACCTTAGCTTTCTGGGCCTGGATGTGTTCTTTGATCGGCTGCAGATCAACCTGCTGTTGTTTAGCTGCTTCTAGTTGCTATTTTAGTTCTTTAACACATGCAATATTGGACTCGTATATAATAGTCTATTTCTCTTCTAGGTCTTCTATCTTTGCCCTCATCTGTTCTTTTTCATTCTTCAAGTCTAGAATTTCTTGCTGTGCTCTTTCCAGGGCTTCTTGTGTTGTTTCCTGCATGTGCTGCTACCTGGATGGCGTAGATTTCACTCTTTGTAGCCTCCATTTCTTTGAGCACATGATCATATTTCCTTTTGAGTTTATTGCTCTCTTCTCTTTCCTTTCTCAGGGTGTCCTTCAGCTGAGAGGAGGTTTTCTTGGTAGATTCTATTTCATTCATCATTCGATCTATGTTATCTTCCGAAGCATGTATGGCTGCCTTCCCGGCACTTATGGTAAACCTCGGATCTACGTCTATCCCTACCATCACAGCTTTATCTTATATCATCTTGCTAGTCATTCCTTTTGCTTCTATCCTTTTCTCTGTTCTCCTCATGATCCTTTTAGTAGCCCTATCATAATAAACAGTACTAAAATCAGGGACTTCTTGCCCTTTTTCCCGTACGAAAGGTACCAGCTGAATCATAGGGGTAGCAGCTTCGATGGTAGTGGGTACTTGAGGGATCTGCATCTCAAGGTTTTCATCTCCCTGACTCAGCCCTGATGACGCCTCGGGAGCTTGCTGTTGCATCAACTTTATCTGTTCGGCCTCCTGCTCTTGCAGTTCTTCATCTGGCTTTCTCTGAGCTTCTTCGGCTGCTTGCTTAGCAGCTTCTTATGTTTCTCTGGCTGCTTCATTGGCTCGTTCAGCTACTTCTTGGGCACCTTTCCTCTTTTCTTCTTCTCCCTTTCGCATCCATTCTGCAGCCTCCTCTTCCAACCTCTGAGCCTCTTTTCTTATTCTTATGGCTGCTTCTTCAGCCTTAGCTTGTTCAGCCTTCTCTTGCTCAGATCCTTTTCCACCCTTGGTGGAATGCTTAGGTTTGAATCTCTTGCGGAGCTCTGTCATATTTGGAGCCATCCTGTAAACTGATTCATCGATATCGAAATAATGGATGTATTCGTAGGTCACCTTGTGTTTCTTGCAGTGTTCTGCTACTCTGCCATGAGTATCATTCCTTCGAAAAGTCATTTCGCCAAAGCGGAACCTACCTAGTTCTTCTATGAACTCGGGCGCTTGTTTTACATTTGTGAATTTATAATTTCCCAGTTTAAATGGAAGGGGGGGATATGCAGTCTTCTTGTACTAGAACAAGAAGTGACCAACTCCATCAATGTATACTTGTCTGACTGCCTCCTTGTGGATTATATAATCTGTAGCATATTTGGGCAGCAAAAAGGGGGTCTTTGACCCTCCAAAAATCCTGATATACATACCATTTTCAGTCAGAAAGTAATCTCCATATTCACCAATAACCTGCATAGCGTCTTTTGACATGCAATTACATTCTCCCTGGAAGATGAGCTTGTATAATGGCATGAGGAACTGCTCACAGACCTCTCTGTAGTGACTGTGATATAGATGAGCCCCTAGGGGTTTGTAGGCCGCATATACGGGCATTTTGTCTTTATCCCATACACACTGGAGGCCGGGGAAAGGCTGGTGACAAAGTATGCAATCTATCAGGATTGAGCTCATATAAAATTCAGATCTCTTCCTAGATTCTCCTTCCAAAGCTGCAGCCACACAAGAGGAGAGACTGCTTGATACTATACTTGCCCAGTTGAAGATCGTGCCTTCCGTGGCCATATAGAACATGAGGGGTATCCACTCGAATTTGAATAGTCTGCCATGTGCTCTCCCGAAGATCCTATTCAACATTAGAGCTATGAATCTGTAAGGAGGTCTGAGACTGGCTGTGTCATATTCTTCAGTTGCTCTATGTCGGTATAGCTTCCCTGGCAAGAGCATCCTCTTTATGGTTTCTACAAAATCCATCCTAAGGTTGTCTAGCCACTCATTTGTCAGGAAAAGCTGAGGCTCCGGCAGGTGGTAAGCTAAGGCCACATACCCAGGGCTAAAGGCGGCATAACCCTGACCCTCGACATTACACATAAGCATTGAGTTGTGGTTGGTATTTGGTAGAACCCATCTCATCACCTCTGGGCATGGAAACAGCTCGGGCCTGGTGGCAACTTTCATAATGGCTGATTTTTCTATGTTTGTGTATATGGGTGCTTCCTCAAGACCTGTATCTGGGACTTCCCTTTGGGAAATCATCCTGTATATGTCTCCCCATTTATATTCAGGTTCAACCCCGGTGACACATTGGGTGTCTTCATAGATGTACTCAGTTTTTGCTTCTGTGTCTGGTGCTGGTACTTCCTCCACTGCTGGGGATTTCTTCTTCTGCCTCTTGGACATTGTAGATTCTTCCTACAATGTAAAACATTTTGATATTAAGCAATTGCAGGCTTGTGAACATTTTGCAGCGGTTTTATCTTTCTCAAGTGTATCAGAGCTATAATGGGATTTAGACTTAGGCTCTTCAAGCCGAAAGATTTGAAATGGTCGTGCAATATTTTGCAATATACTATTTATGTTAATATGTAAACAAGAAATAAGCCAACACATGTGCACATAATCCCGCCATGCCTTGTCTGTCAAACTACCAGCACAAAAATGGACTCAATCTGCCACTGCACTATAATGAGCAATGTCTTAATGTGGTGTAAAATAAAAAATGGAACTATTCATCAAATGGCCTAGCATCAAAATTACATCAATTCATAGGATGCCATTTTCCAACCAAACGATATGTAATGCAAATGCATAACTCTTAAACTCAAGGCACAACTACAGCTTTCCGAAATCAAATATGGCTTTAGTAAGGATAAATAAAAAATGACGAAAGCTTATGCTCCTCGCGGACATGGAAGTTACATCTGTGTGATTATCAACCGCGGGAGTCCACAACCATTTTTTGAATAGGGAGCTCCCACCAGCACGACTACTCATGCTTCCCCAGAACTTAGATACTAACAGCGGCGCGACCCTAGGATTTCACGGTATTCTGCAATGGCGAACTGAGCGGCGCGGGCCGAGGTCAGGGCTCGAAAAAAAGGTACACCCATTAGGAAAACTGACCGGCTAAGTATTCAAAACCCAAACCCCAGCAAAAACCCCATCAAAACTACCGACGGGTCTCATCACCACTAAACCAGGTGCAGGCGACATGACTGCCGCCTGCACCTTCCCTTCCTTCACTACCTGCACCTTGCCTTCCTTCACTGTGCTCAGGGTGAGGCTGAAATGGCATAGAAAAAAATAAACGAGGGCTCTAAAAAGGAAAAGATTCCCCCTCCTCTAACCGCCAAAGCTATCCGGCAGGAAACCCTAACAACAAGAGCGCAAACCGCCAGGTAAATGATTATGATAACCTTGGCTGCAGACAAAAATCTTTGGGCGAGCGCAACGGGGCTACGGGGACCTAATTCTAGCGATACTCAAACCAATACATAAATCCCTTAGTCGAAACCTTGAAAAACCCGATGCTAGAGTGTAAAGATCCTACCTGGAAATCCAACAAACGAGTGAGCTGATGCCGATTAGACTTCTCCTCCTGCCACTTGGACGCGGGTACACCAACAGCTAGATCCTCACGCATTCCTAAAATTGACAGCTCGAAATACCGTGACAACGCTCAAAAACAATACCAAACCCTCGTTTGTCGCCCCACATATATTGAAAACTACCACACGTGTGAGAAAAATTCTATCAGGCGCGAACTGAAACTGTATCGAGCGGTCAGAACTTCCTTCCCTCCGCAACAGCGGACAAATCCCTATACTTACTCACCCGCAACGGCTAAAAATAACGTTTGAATCACCGTCGTCAGGCATCGGTGGACACAAAAGTTCGGACCCCTCCGCAACATCAAAGCAAGAGATGGTCAATCGTTCCGCTACACCGCCGGGCGACAACAAAACATCGGAGCGTCATATAAAGTCCCCCTTCCGGAAACAGTCCGCAACGTCGGAAGGGGGGAATCAACAAACCGCCCGAAACGTCGGACGAGGAAGACTTCCCATTCCTCCGATGAAGAACCAAAACCCGTCCGAAACAGAGGAGAACCAAAACCCATCCGCAACGGTCGGAGGATTCCAAACTCACCCGAAACGGTCGGGGCAAACACAAAAGTCCAAGACTTGAAAACGATCCACAACGGCGGGGAGGAATATTAACAGGACGCCCGAAACGGCGGGGAGGAGGATCAACAAACCGCCCGCAACGGCAAAAATAGACAAAAACTTAACTCCCGATTGATCAAGGCTTTGAAGAGATGGGCCAAGCGACAATGAAATCAACTCAAGAGAGAAATCTTTAAGNCCAATCGATGAACGGCAACCAAAAATGCTTCAAAATCCATAAGCCAAAAATCAAGAGGCTGTAATCCAGAAAAGAACCAACTAATTCAAAGTAAAAAAGGGGGGGCCCAAAATTTTAGAAATTTGGGAAAATGTTGCGGCTGCAACACCAATACCTATACTTGTTAAGATCTATGACTTAAGAATTAGAATCCAAAACTATGTTTTGACCCATTTGCAAGTGTAGTGTCCACGTCCTAGCATTATGAGAATTGTTATCTCTAATACCAAAGTATTATGATAAAAATATGATGCAATGCTCATTTTCAAACATTTGACACGTGTCTTAGCTTCTAGGTTGCATGTCTCTTCTAGTTTTAAAATATGGGTGCATCATAGTACTATGTGGAGGAAGGGGAATCAATGTGAATTCCACCTATCTCATCCTAAGAGGCCTCCCAAAAAAATATATAAGATAGGATTAGGGAGTCCATATGTATCTTTAGAAAGCACATTTTAATGTTGTTGGTTTGCTTGGACAATTTGTGAGAGTTTGTTAGGTTCTTCAGGCCATTGGCCAAAGGGGTGAAAGATTGTTCATGGAAGTTTAAGGAATTGGAGATGACTTTAAGAGTAAATAACCTTGAAGAAGGATAATTGGAGATCCAACTTTCCACATGTATAAGATTCTCACCAAAAATATATGCACTATTAATTATAACATAAGATTGTCAACCCAGGAAGGTAAACTTAGAGGTACCATTACTATATGTACAAGATTGGGTGGAAAACTAAACCAACTTTTTCAAACTGATTAAAGACCCTCAAAAAATATTTAAACTAATCCAATTCCAACTGAAAATAAAGTGTAATAAATATGGTACTATAATATTCAAACTTTTACATCACTTAATTTGTCTAACTTCAAAGCAAACTTTACACTGCCACTGATCCAATATTATCCAAAATGAAAAATCCACAAAACAAAAATACAACATCTCAACCTATAATTATTCAACTATAGTCTTCACATTCTACACATAAACAAATCCATCCACGAACTAAAAAACAACAATTTCTACTTGGTAAATCTAGAGAATAATTAGAATTAAATCACTACTTGCCAACACTCTGAGAACTTCAAAATGGAAATGGAAGGAAGGTAACTACTGAAATGAAATCCATAATTGAAAAGTGCAAAAATCTTAACGATACATCTAGAAACAAATCATAACTCCAATCAACTTCTGAATTAACTATCTGCTACCAATACTTAATAACCAAGCCTAAAATGCATAACAATCCTACGAAGGGGGAACTTCCTATCCCAAGGTGCATTAACAAGTTTAATCAACTAATATACCACATGTGAAAGGAAATAAACACTACTGTATCAATATGCATATATTGTCCAAAGGAAGAAATACAATGTATGTATTAAGAAATGAAAATCCATTCCTTTACATCCTCTATTCATGATCTATTCCCCTGCTCTAACATATTCTACCCCAAATCATTCCTTTCCTCCTCTATGCATCCCCTTTTTATATATATCCAATAATTTGAGCTTCTATTACAACAAGTGTGTTTTAAGATAAGAGCAATTAACATAAACATTTATTACATTGTTATCACAATGTGCTTTGATGAGAAAAGCTTTGATGCTAGTTGTAACCACTTTGTCATTGTTGGAAGAGAAGATCACGTTGACATCTTCAACTGTCTTATCCTCATGGCACGAAGTGCACGAGGATAAGGTAATTCATTCCAATAATCATTGTGACAATTCACCATTAAAAACAAAGGATGCACTGTCCATAATGCTTGTGAACCCCAGTCATAACAGATCAAAGGAGGATATCATGAGTTCACATTCTAAGAGCATCCCAATTCTTCTTGTGTTGGTGCTGGAATAAGACATTAGTGCAAAAATCCACACCATAATGATCATAAATGATATTTTACATTAATAAACTCTAAAAACTAATTAAAAACAAGAAAATAGTCTAGGAAAACTACATACCTCCATATACTTGTTTAAATGGATATATGAGTCAAAATATGTGCAAGATAATAAGTATATAGGCGTCAAAATGAAAACAAAACGGGTTATAAGACATAAAAATGGTCAAAATTTGAGGTCCAACAAAGATATCTATTTATAACATTCCTTTGATTAATAGAATCTCCATCTCGACACTCCCCACAAAATAAATAAATAAAATTACATTTTACTTATTCATTGTTAATATTCAACAATGAATATGCTATGTTATTTCATACTAACAATAATATGCAAGAAATTTTGGGCCATATAATGCAATAGTAACTAGGATTACATTTTTCTTCAATAGTAAAGTTTTTGTGTTTTTTGTTGTGTTTGCATGCCACTTTGGATAAATTTGAAGGCTCTTAGTCACTTCTCCTTCATCCCAATACCTTCAAGGGAAGACAATTTGGATCACATTTGTAGTTCCCATTTTCTATTTTCTTCCCCAATTTCTTTATTTAGATAAAAGATTTATGCAACCACTCATTATGGTCATTGTAGGGACCAACCATCCTATAAGATGGAACATTGTTTCCTAACAACATCCATGGCTAATATTCCTCTAAAAAATATGGCGACTCCATTGGTTTAGATTCTTTAATCCATGATTTTTTTGTTGGTTCAAGGTCGTATTTCTCCCATATATAGATCCCTAGTTAAACACAACAACTAACTCTCCTTGGATCAATAGTTAAGCACTTATATTTGCAAAATAACATTGTTGTTAACTCTATTTTATGCACAGACAACAATATTATTATCCTTTATTCTTCCATTCTGAGCAAGTTCACTTTCAAGAGATTTTTTAGCTCTTTTTAATGCTTATAGTTGGAGGTTTCCATCATTTATATAAACTTTCTCCATGTGCTATATAAACAACAAATTTGGACATTTTCTTATTGTGGGGTGATAATTTTCAAAGTTGGTTTATAAAGTAATTGTGAGATTTTGTTTTTATTCTTCAAGTCATTGTAACCCCAAGGACTTATTATTTATAGCTTTCAACTCCTCATTTTGATATGGTTATATTTGTTATTTTTTTTTTAATCTTAATTGCAGAATTACAGTAGTTCTTGAAAACAATGAATCATCAGAAGAATAAACATTCACAGATGACACATGATTTACATTGGGGAAACCCTCTATAACTAGAGGGAGAAAACCCTAACAAAATATTCCTTAGTATATTGATAGATAGAAAGAATGTCTTTACAATGAGCATATTACATCAATCATCCCTGGTGCAATATTAGAGAGAAATACCAGGCACCTCTAGTGCAATATCAGAGCAAGAGAGAAGATAGATTAAGAGAAGAAACCAATAGTATATCTAGCACAAAACCAATTCGTTGTTTTTGGTCACATGCACAAAGCAACGAATGCCTTCAAGAGAGAATCCGCTCTTCACATTCATCTCATGAAAATACTACATAATAAGTGCACAATCCTTCACATTCTTGTCTAATATCTTTGTCTCTTGAATTCAGGATGAACTCACCCTTCAAGTGGATTCTAGACAACTTAGTTAGGTTTCTAATTCAAGTTTCGTCTTTTAGTTTAAAACAAGTGCCTCATGCGAACAATTAGTTAATTATATCTTCTTTGTTAACAATCAGTTAACTCTTTAACTGGAGTCTTTCTTGTTGACATCACTGAAGTGAACAATTCAAGTTCTCTCTTATTTAACTGAAGTATTTCTTGTTAACATCACTGAAGTGAACAATTCAAGTTCTCTCTTACTTAACTAAAGTCTTTCTTGTTAACATCATTGAAGTGAACAATTCGAGTTCTCTGTTATTTAACTAAAGTATTTCTTATTAACATCATTGAAGTGAACAATTCAATCTCTCTCTTATTTGATCACATATTATCTTTATCTCTTGTCTTATATGCATGGTTTACTTGTGCCAACTTTAATTTATTTATCATATAAAATATACTAAGATATTTTTCCAATGATGTAATCATCTTGTTATACTATCATTGTAAGTGGTCACATGCTAAAGTTATTCACTCTATAGGTGGCCAGTATTTAGAGGACACTTAATATCTTATGTATCTCTAATACCATGGTTAGCAGTACATCACACACCATTCATGCTTCAACTTGCAAATTATTCCCTCAACACATGAGGCACCACCTCAACACATGAGGATTTTTCTCGACTCACAAGACCTTAGTCTTCACAAACAAGAATGTACAACACCATCAATTTGAAATACAAAGCACTTTCCTCAACACATGAGGCTTAACCTTTACACATAAGGCTTAGAATCTTGAGTCCAACTCAATATTATACTCTAAGTTTCCTGAGTCCAACTCAGGCCCCCTAAGGCACTACCTCGACACACGAGGCTCAATATTGGTGCACAAGATTAACTTGGATAATGAATCATGATGTTTTAACTTTAACGCTCCCTCTCAACAAGAGAGGAATTATCTACCATCCCAATCTTGTCTCAGAAGTACCTATACTTCATCAATGACAAAGGCTTTATCAACATATCGACTATCTGCTTATTAATAGCAATGTACTAAAGTCTTACGACATCTCTCAAGACCATGTATTTGATGTAGTGGTATTTCATCTCAATGTGTTTCAATTTTTTATGAAACATAGGGTTTTATGAGAGCTTAATACATCTCTAATTGTCAAAGTAAATGATAGTAGTCTCAAGCTTCTCATCAAACAACCCAACAAGTAACTTCCTAATCCACACAACTTCTCGGTAGGCATAACTGGTTGTAATATACTCTGGTTATGTAGTACTCTTGGATATGGAACCCTACTTCCTGTAGGACCAAGAGATAATACTTGATCCCAAGATAAAACATATTTAGATTTACTCTTTTGGTCCACAATACTACCATCCCAGTTAGGGTCGGCATAACTGAGTGGCATCATTCCACCACAGGAATAATATCTGAGTCCATAAGAAATAGTACCTCGAAGGTATCTAAGAACATGATTAGCATCAACCCAATGTATATTTCATGGCTCAGACATGAACTGACTCAATATACTCATATCATAACATATGTCTAGTCTTGTATGTATCAAATACATGAAGGATCAAATGATCTATCTATACATGGTAGGATCCACTAGATCCAATGCAGAATTTGATTCATGTAGTTTCTTCATATTAGAAACCATTAGTGTAGACATGAAATTACAATCCATCATACCAATTATGTGCAACACATCAACTATTTACTTTCCCTGTGAAATAAATACCTCATTTTTCCTTTCCCAAACTCCCAGACCAAGAAAATAATGCATAAGACCCAAGTATTTCATTTCGAACTCATAAGTGAGCTCCCTCTTGCACTGAGCTATATGTTGTTCGTCTCTAGTAAGGAACAAGTCATCAACATAGATAACCAAGATCATTGGTTGGTTCTTCAAAAAATTGAATTATAGGTCGGGGTCAAATTCACTTTTGGAGAAGCCCAAGCTCTAAAGAAAGTTGTCAATTATTGAATACCAAACCCTTGGGAATAATTAAGCACATACAAGTATTTCTTAAGTTTGCATACATGGAATTCCTTCCCATGAACTAGAAATCCCTCAAGTTGATGTATGTATACTTTTTCCTCAACTTCTCCATCGAGAAAGGAAGTCTCCACATCCATTTGGTGAAGCTTCCAACCCATAATTGGGGAAAGGTAAATCATGGCTCGAATAGTGTGTCCCTGGACACTGGAGCAAATGTCTCATCATATCTATTCCTTCTTTATGTGAGAAACCACAATCCACACATATTTCTTTATATTTTCCAATACTTCCATCTTCTGCATGTTTGATTTTTTAAAGCCACTTGGAAGTCACTACAGACTTCCCTTTTGGTTTAGGAACCACTTCCCACACATCATTTTTCATGATGGATTTGTATTTTTCCACCATGGAATATTTCCATACCTAATGCATAGCAACTTCCTCATAGGTTGTGGGTTCTGAATCACTGGTGTGACTCATTTGTGTTGCATATCCCGAATATATTGCAGGTATCCTTTGTTGTTTAGATGTACCTAATTTTCCTCCATGTTTTTCTTCCAACTTGCAAAATGTATCGATGCCAAGAATATATCCTATTAGCAGGAGGTTCATCAAAAGATATTTCTACCAGTCTATTGGATCTTCAAGATCATTTGGATCTAAGGAATATTTTGGCTTATCCCTCTCAACATCTGAATGAAGAGAACTAGAACCTGGATCCTCCATGCTCCTCCATATATGAATCACATTGAAGTTCTTTAGAGCACTTGAAGGAAGCCTCTTCATGAAATGTTACGTATCTACTGACTTCAATGTGACTTTGTATTGGAACATATATTCTATAAGATTTGGAGGATTCACTATATGCAAAAAATATTCCTTTCTTTCTGGATTGCTCCATCTTGTTCCTCTTCTATTTTGGCACATTAATTTAGACAGGACAACACAAAGTCTTCAAGTGTCCAACATTTGTTTTTTTACCAGTGAAAACTTATTCAGGAGTATTTTCTCCCATGATAGCATGAGGGATTATGTTATGCATATAAATAGTAGTGTTGGAGGCTTCTTCCCATAAGTATGTGGGTAGAGCCTGGACACACATCATAGCTTTTGAAACCTAAAAAATTGTTCATTTATTTCTTTCAACAACCCCATTCTGCTGGGGGTTGTAAGGTACATTCAGTTATCTTCTTATCCCCGCCTCTCGAAAGAAATAATTAAAGTTATGAGACTCAAACTCTCCTCCATTATCAGATCTCAAAGCTCAAATGTGCTTTCTAGTCTAATTCTCAACCAATGCTTTAAAATCTTGAAACTTGTTGAAGGTTTCATTCTTTTCCTTAAGAAAAAACATCCAATACTTGAGAGAGAAATCATCTATGGAAATCACATAGTACATATAACTATTCAAGGATGGTGTTGACATAGGACCACATAGATATGAATGGATAAAGTCTGAGATCCATTTGGATCTTTTGGTACTAATTGGAAATGTCTTCTTGGTGTTCTTACCAAGAGAACAACCTCTATAAATACCATCATGCTCATATTGAAACACATGCATTCATTTTACCATCTTCCGCAATCCAGTTAATTCTTGAAATTAAGATGACCGATCCTCTTATGTCATAGTTCACAAAAAAATGGTTTTATCATGGATCATGGCTTTAATTAACTTTCCAAGAAATTCGAGTGACCTCCCTCTCTATCTCCAATTACAGTTGCAGAATTCAAGTTTGTATTCTTTGTCCAGAAGAGCGCTTTATTGTCCAAATATATTAATCTGAAACCTTTATCTTCTAGAATTGAAACAAACAAGAGGTTTTTCTTCAAACTAGGAACATACAAAATTTCATCAACATGGAGTACATATCTTGAATTCACCTGACAGTACATATCCAAGCTCCACTTGACAAGAGAACTTATTTTCATTCAAATATATAGTAGTGCTCCTATATTAAGTCATGTGTTTGGATGTGCTATTATCCCCCAGCCATGCCTAAGCACTAGTGGTAATGGATCCACATAGATCTAAGACAAGCTGGTACTTCTTCTCTGTCTCCTAATCATTGTAATAATTTTGTCTTGTAGGTTCATCTTCTGTAGCATTAGAAGCATGAAACCTACCCTTGAACTTTCCTCTTGTATTTACACGATAGTTTCTTGCAAATTGACCCTTATTATTGCAGTTGAAGCATTTGACTTAAGACTTATCAAAGTTCTTATTGTATTATTTTTCCTTTTGATGAGGAAACTTCTTTTGAGAAAAGGATATATTTCCTCTCTTCATCCTTTCCGTAAGAGAAAGGTTCTCTTATTTGGAGGAAACATTTTTTATTTGAATTCACCCTTCTTCTTGTAGGAAATCATGCCACAGTATTTCAAAGTTTGGTTGCACTTCTCAACCATTTATAGTGGACAAGAATGTATCCCATGAAGATAGAAAATCATCGAAAACAATTTCTATGATATCATCATCATCAATAGTTACTCCAATACTCAAGATTTTATCTCTTACTTGAGATATATTTGTGAAGAAGGAAGCAACAGTTTCATCCTACTCCATCTTCAGATTAAAAAAGTTGTTCTTCAAATCTCTCTACTGAATGAGAGCCTTCTTCTCATAAATATTGGTCAAAGTGCCTAAGAACTCTTTTTTAGAATTCAATTGAGTAATAACCAACATCAAATTATCTTTCACAGAATCATAAATGATTCTCTTTGCTTTGGATTGATTCTTCTTGAAGGAAATGTACCCAACATCTGTAGTAGGCTCTTCAACAACACTAGATATGTATCCATTCATATCATTCTCTTCCAGAATATTTAGAATCATGTCCCTCCAAGCATTTGAATTTTGAATTTCCTTCAAGTATGTCTTATGGTCTTACTGAGATTAGAGCCATTATTATTCAAGTATTGTGCTCAACTTATTTCTTGACTACAAAAATTATCTCTTTCATTCCCTATGCTCTGATACCATGATAATTTTTTTTTCATCTTAATTGTGAAATTACAATACTACTTGAAAACAATGAACAATTAGAAGCATAAACATTAACATATGACAAATAATTTACCCTAGGGAAACCCTTTATAACTTGAGGGAGAAAACCCTAGAAAAATATTCCTTAGTATATTGATAGATAACAGAGAGTTTCTTTACAATGAGCATATTACATCAAGCACCCCTGGTGCAATATAATAGATAAATAACAATAACCCTTGGTGCAATATCAGAGCAAGAGAGAAGATAAATTAAGAGAAGAACCCAACAATATATCCAACACAAAACCAATTCACTATTTTTTGTCACATTCACAAAATAGTGAATTCCTTCAAGAGATAATCCACTCTTCACTTTGATCTCATCAAAATAATGCATAACAAGTGAAAAATCCTTATGATTCTTTGATTAGATCTTTGTCTTCTGAATTCAGGATGAACTCGCCCTTCAACTAGATGCTAGACCACTTAGTTAGGTTGCTAACTCAAGTGTCATAATTCAAGTGTCATAACTCAAGTTTTGTAACTCAAGTGTCGTAACTCAAGTGTCGTAACTCAAATGTCATAACTCAAGTGTCTTCATGCAAACTCTTAGTTAATTAGATATTATTTGTTAACACTCAGTTAACACTTTTAACTAACGTCTTTCTTGTTAACATTATTGAAGTGAACAATTCGATTTCTCTCTTATTTAACTGAAGTATTTCTTGTTAACATCACTAAAGTGAACAATACAAGTTCTCTCTTATTTAATTGAAGTCTTTCTTGTTAACATCACTAAAGTGAACAATTTGAGTTCTCTCTTATTTAACTAAAGTCTTTCTTGTTAACATCACTGAAGTGAAAAATTCGAGTTCTCTTTTATCTTTATCTATTGTCTTACCTGCATGGTCCACTTGTACCAAATTTAATTTATTTATCATATCAAATATACTAAGGATATTTTTACAATGATGTGATCATTTCATTCTACTATCATTCCAAGTGGTCATATGATAAAGTAATTCACTATGGAGGTGGCTAGTCTCTAGATGAGAATTAATAGATTATCCATATCTAAAACCATGGCTAGTAGTATGCCACACACTATTCATGCTTCGACTTGCAAAGAATTAGCTCAACACATGAGGAACTACCTCAACAAATGAGGATCTTTGTTGACTCACAAGACCTTAGTCTTGACAAACAAGATTGTAGAACACCATCACTTTGACATACAAAGCACTTTCCTCAAGACATGAGGCTTAAATTTTACACATAATGCTTAGTCATTCTTGAGTCCAAATCAAGATTCTACTCCAAGTTTCCCGAGTCCAAATCAGGCTCTCAAGGGCATCACCTCGACACATGAAGCTGAATCATGGTGCACAAGATTGACTCAGTTAATGAATCATGATGTTGTAACTTTAACAATCTTATTGTTTGTCATATTCTTTTAGTGATTTTGATGTGTTCATGGAACCTTAGTATTTTCATTTTCATTCATAGAACATTAATTTCTTAAGATTTAAATTTCTTCCCAATAGTAATTATTATTGGAAATTTCCCTTGACATTGCAAAGGTATGTCGTAGCAATAAAACTAATGTTTTACTTATTTGTTAATGAAATTGAATTCACTATAATACAACTGATGTTTATATTGCATATATGACAAGATTGTGGTGGGTTCATTTCCTCTACTGATATAGAGCATTAATAGACAATGGAACAACCACCCACCACCACACTCTCATATATCTACATGAACTCTTAACAACTATATTTTTTTGTATTGATGAGTAATATTTTCAAAGTCCAACTTGAAATTTAAAATCTATTACACACTCTCACTATTTAATTCCATTTTTAGAAAATTCAAGAGAACTAATGATCAAAACATATAAATGCACAAGTGAGTTTTCATTCTAGTAGAACTTATAGAAAGGATACCAAAGGACCCTAAGTCCCATTGACATCGCCTTCCCTTAAGGAATACTGGTGGTATTCAATAGTGGTTGCAACTCCAATCAGGGAGCCAACCTAGAATATCCACTGTCATATAGACATTAACCCAAACAATTAAATACACCAAGGCTTACCTATCTAACTCCATTAAGGCCAGTAAAAAAAATTAGGGAACCATAATTTCATTTCCTTATATGATCATCCATGTATTTTTGTGCTCTTAAACCACAACTTTTCTAAATCTCCTAACAACATTGATGCCTACACTTGTGATGGGATTTGTTTCCAAACTAACCAAAAATATTGTGAATCTAGTTGGAACTAGAGACAAAACATGCTTGCATCGCTTTTCACATTAATAATTTCCTCCATGATGAATAACTAACACATAAACTATGCTCTTTCTATTTCCATGCTTTCCCAATAGCCTTTTAAGGAGTAGCCATGCAAAATTTTCAAATGATGTCAAGTACTACATACTTTTGAAGGAGAGGAAATGCCATTTCAAATCTTTTTTTGCAACATAAAAAGATGTCTTTACCAATGACATATGTACTCAAGAGAGAATTGAGGAAACAATTCATGTAGAATGTTATAGATTACTTTGCAACAAATTTGGTTGATGAGGGATTTGAATTGAGAGGAAACAAAGTGTATCTCAAATTGTTTAGTTATGGATTCTACATTATCAAGGAGGGAAAGACTTACTATTGATGCATAGGGAGAAAACATGTTGAACAAGGAGTAGATGGTGTAAAAAACGATGCCAATCACATGACTACCTACATTTGTTTAACAACCGGAGTGTATCAATTCTTTCTTATGACAAGTGTATTAGAATGTTGGTCATGGAATGGTGATAAGTGGATTGTTTCAAACTGAAAAAATAATAAGTCAATAAATAGTTTAGAAAACAATTTCACTGACATGCACACCTTAAAAAGAAAACAATTTGGTTGATCATTCACCAATGTTGGCCTTTAAAATCAACCCCATACTCAAAAGTTATTTGCCAAATTTACCTTTTAAGCGAGAGTTTTTTCTCAATTTCACTACCTCATGACCCCTACACCTGCATCAATGAACACAAGACTATACGACTTCATTAAAATCTATACTTAAAGAAACTGTTTAAACTAAATTGGTCATCAATGGTTTCTCGAATATCATTAACGTTTAAATGGTGCAGTACATCAAAGTCATATAAGTGCATTAGTTCACTATATTTACAATATTTTGTTGCACAGTCAAATAATTGGCACAACACATGAAAAGAACTTCGTTACTACCCAACCCTATACTCACACTAGTGCCTTATATGAAACTACACATTAGATCAGTGAATTACACAATGTACCATGACCAAGGTAAAATTAAAAAATAATACAACCAATTTCTCATTTTTACTATTCTTAAGTGTAATCCTCCCTTCAAAGCATTGATTCTTATTTTCATTGAAGATATTACCCGAAGTATGATTATTTTAATTCCTAAATTTAGTTCCCAGTCTCCATCCATAGATGAAACACATTATTGATATGATTTAAATAAACCCTTCAATGTCATTTTTCACATTTCCATGACCATTTCTCATCAACTAGACCATTTCTCATCAACCACATATAGTAAACTAGGGAATTTACATTGTAATGCCTTAAATTTTACATGTTTTTTTTCTTCTTTTAATGTAAACTTCATTAAATTTTAAGGTTTTTGAAACTCATCCACCTTCCTATTGTTGAGCAAGTTGTGCATTTTTTATAAATTGAAAGCAAGGAATTAAATGTAGGGTGGACTTGCACCAGCAATAGTTTCAAATTTTAGCAATGAAGGCACACACTAAGATGTGATTTGTCACACATAACATCATGCATAAAAGAAGGCAGGTTCTATCTCATTCTTAAAGAAGAAAAGTTTAAGTGTTGGGTCTAAATAGTGAACAAATGCATTCACCCAATATGGTTCTCAATTATAGGACAATGGCATGGTTGAAGAAAAGGTTCATAGAGTCTTGCATGAGTTAAGTGTTCTTTTGCTTCATGAATCATTGACAATTTAAGCATGACACATTTGATGTCTCATAGGATTGTAGAGTCTAGAAGAGGTTTTTGAAACTCATCACCCAACCAAGGGGTTGAGTAAATTGACATAGAAACAAGTCAATAAGAGGTAGTAGATGGAAAAGATGGAAAAGGTGATTGAGGTACCTTTTTAACAAGTTTGAGCCAAAGGTGGTGACCTTTCCTTAGTCTAGAAAATCTGCGCAAAGAAGACTAAATTTGGGAAGGAAGTGGCTACTTTTAGCATGAGGATGTGCATAACCATGGGTCAGATACAATAGTTAGCTTAATCACCCAACTAGTTCAAGGAATGAGAGGTCAAATATATAGATTCATGGAAATGGAAAAATTGACTAAGTATGGAATCAATAGTAAGTCATAAGTGTGCAACCCTTGGACTGTTGCACAACCTTCTTACTGGAGGATGGGTTGCCACAACAATAGAAGTTAGTTGCAACAACAGTAGGTAATGTTCATAACAAAAGGAAACAACCATGGTAGTGGCATCCAGTATAATTTATGGACATATTTGGGAAAAGTTTCTTCATTCAAAAGAAGTTTGGATAATGAGCAGTTGTATAAGTATTATGTTAGAGACAATGTGGAGCAATTGGGAAAACCAACATCTAAAGGATGCATGACTATGGGAACAAAAGTGAAGGATAATATATTCTTATGGATGTTGTTTGATATGAAATGGATCAATATATAATTTTTTTATATCTATTTTGGTGCTTTTTGGGTGGAATTATTGGAGGAATTGGCTTTCATGCCTCATTTTAGGGGCTAGTCTCACTTTGTGAATTTGGGGTCCAAAACCTTCTAGGGCCTATTTGAGGGATTAAATAATGTTTTTTGGGGTCAAAATTTAATCACATGGGAAATTCCTCTTGAAACTATTATACACTTTGAGACATTTGTAACGGTCCAAGAATCACATTAATCAGAGTGAGTGTGAAGAAGTTATGCCTCCCACAAGTTGACCTATCTAGTTGATCACCATGGTATCGAGTGGATTCCATGTTAACTCTAATTTCCCACACATGATAACCTATTCACATGTTTCCTTTTAAGAACATTCTATAAGTTCAAGAAACTCAACCCTAATTAGGATTTTAGGGATGAAAAAACATTATAAATAACCCTAAATGGCTATCGAGCTATGTTAAATATCGAGCCATTAGGAAAATAGGGGGTTCCCTTCCTATGATGTTATTGTATTGTTCCATAGTTGAGAAACATCACGTGAGTGGATATTAAAGTAGGAAAACGGAGGTAGGAGATCCAACAGCAGCCATTATGGCCATATAATCATAGGTAACTCCATAGATAGTACATTTTCCTTTGTATTTTCCATCTATATAAAAGAGCAAGGCATAGTCATCATTATTTGTTGGGTTTTTCCACATAGTGGGTTTTCCTAGGGTGAATCTTGTGTTGATTGTGTATTTCTTTGCTCCAGTTATTTTTCTTTCAGTTCTAGTTTATTTAATATTAAGTGTAAATAAACTAATTAAAAAGAACTAAGTTGTAATATTTGTTGTGATTGAAAGATCTGGTGTAAAAATAAAGAAAATGTCTTCAAACCTTAGTGATATAGGAGGATCCCCACAACTAATCAAGATTGATTGTATTAAATGATGATGAAAAGATATCCATGTCAAAGAGCTCTTCGAGAGCTTTCCAATGCAATTTGAATGGAGTGAAAGAGGATGTCATATGAGAAAGTTATGGCTCGCTAACGTTTCAACCAAATAGGTAAAAAAATGCAAAGGTGATAGGCGGTATGAAATGTGGTAGTAGGATATATTATGTGGCAATATGATAGATGACATGGCATTACGACAGATGATGTGGCATGACATTGTTAGTACAAATGCTGATGTGGTTGACATGTGGTAGTACAGTATGTTGTCATGGCACTGATGTGGTTGGATGACGTGGAACTTGCATGGCATGGGTGACATGACAAGTTGATTGTGCAAATTGTGTTGGTACCATATGGACCAACCAGAGGCTGCGAGGCTACCATGTGGCAACCCAAAAAAGGATGAACCAACCCTTAATCTCTGGAGTTTGGATCAAACTCTCGACCTCCTTGTTGCCAACGGAATGCCATATCCACCCACGCCAATGATGCTACTTAGTAGGCAAATGAATGAACTACCATATAAACTTTAGATAAGATATATTGCGTGCAAAGATAGGTTGGGGATGAACCAACCCTTAATCTCTGGAGTTTGGATTAAACTCTCGACCTCCTTGTTGCCAGTGGAATGCCATATCCACCCACGCCAATGATGCTACTTAGTAGGCAAATGAATGAACTACCATATAGACTTTAGATAAGATATATTGCGTGCAAAGAGAGGGTGGGAGCGATTGAACCCCCGACCTCCATGCAACCAACATATCCTTGTTGCCAGCGGAATGCCATATCCACCCACGCCAATGATGCTACTTAGTAGGCAAATGAATGAACTACCATATAGACTTTAGATAAGATATATTGCGTGCAAAGAGAGGGTGGGAGCGATTGAACCCCCGACCTCCATGCAACCAACATATGCCATTTTCCAATACGCCATATTATTTTCGTTGTAAATCAAATAGGAAATATTATATTTGAATTTGCTTAGGTTCTATATCATATAGAAATAGTGTCGAACTGTGGATTGAACCAGTGACCATTGTTACATAAACCCTACAACTTACCACTATGATACATACTTGTATGTTACAGGATTTGCGTAGGTAGACAGAGACTAGGTGTATTACATAATTGTAACTGAATGAATTTAAACATTTTTAGTCATTTTCTGAGTATGAAAGGGGAATCTTGTTCCCAATGATATTCTAGCATTCCTAGAGGATTGTAAGACACATTTTGTTGCAATTTAGAGACCAAGATGGATGTAACAAGCATTTGATGTGTATTTTTTCATATTATAATGGATTGGTTGCTCATTTAAAGTAGACTCGGATATGTATCCCAATAAGGGTGAACTCTATTATAAACTTGTGCCTCTTTTTCTTGAAATTTGTTGTTTTTCTTCAATTTCAGTATTTCAAGCATTCACTAAAATTTTATAATCAGTTTAAAGAAACTTGCCATTAACATTCAATTACGGATCAAGCATTAATTTCAGATCACCTAGCCATGGAGGATGAGTCTAGTGAATAAGTGATGGGTGAATATGAGCAACGATTTACAAAGAGGGAAACAAAAGTTGCATATATCTCACATAATATGTCAATCCTATGAGGAGAATCTGATAAGACGTATTGCTTAAATATATATATATATATATATATATATATATATATATATATTAAATTTGAAAAACATAAATATAATTATAAAATAGATNTAATCCAAGCTTATTAGGTGTAAATTTAAAATAAATGGTGAATGTGCATATTGTTAAGGCACTCCTTGTTTAAGGTCACTGGTTCAAAACTCTGTGGGTACTAACTTTCAAATGAAAATACAAATTCTAAACCTAATATGATTAAAAATAGATCCATATTAAATTTTATAACTCGACATTGTAAATGCTTGAAGGTATAGCATTAAGCATAGGAATTTCATTGATAATTTTCTTTAGAAGTCTAAAAATTAGGTTTTTTGCCCGTCAAGTGAGTTTTTTTACCAGAATTTAGCCATTACTTTTTAATAAATCCAAATTTTGTGTTTTTCAAATCGTGCTTTTGAATACATAAATGGATTCATCGCCCTCAAATACCCTTGAGCACTAGATTATGTAAGTTTAAACATTGTTCTTTGAGATTTTAAAAAAATCAATTTTTTTTACCGGATTCCAACGAAATGGTGCCATAAAACACTATTGATATAAGTAAAATTGTCGAACGTTTAGGATACGCGTTTTTCTTTACTGTTTCTCTTGCATTTTGTAGTCAATAAATTTGATAACGTGGATCCAAGGTATTGTACAAAGAGTATTTAGGTGCATTTACAACCATGGTCATTATTGTAACATTAACTAATACAGATCCATCTTAACTCTGGATCTACCAAGCACCGAGAGGGATCAAACCCTTGAGGTGCAAACCTTTTTTAAAGTGCAAAATTTAAAGAAAATGCTTCACCTCAAGGGATTTGATCCCTCTCTATGCTTGGTAGATATGGAGTTAAGATTGATTTATAATGACTCAAATCCATATCCAATAGCAATAATTATCCAAGCATTATTAATTGTTTTTATTTTAATTAATTGAAATATATTTCTCTTTGGTTTCTTCATATGCTATAGGTTTTTTTAACGGTGAAGCTCAAATAAGTAACTATGGTGTTGGTATTTTTGTTGAATATTAACGATGACCACATTTTTAGATTAAGGATGAATCGTAGAAATAGTTCAAATACTAAGGAAGAATTAATGGCACTCTGGTGACTTGTAAATTTTGCTTATTCATTGGGTATTGACTCTTTGAAGATTTATGGTGACTTAATGGTAATTGTGAACCGGGCCAAAAAAAAAATTTTCCTTCCAGGTCATCTCACTAAACTAATGGTGTTTGAGAATTGAAGATCTTATGGCTTCCTAAAATGATTTGAATATTGATCACATTTTTAGTGAACAAAATTTAGAAGTTGATGCTCAATCGAAGGGGGCACTTGTGGAGGTCAAAGGTGCCCTACATTTAGAGGAATTTATGGAAGGAGCTCTTGAATTCTAGAACTATGTGTTCTACTTAACTCAAGGATAGGAAGGGTCCACTTTCAACATATTTTTTTTTTGTAAGTTTAGAAGAAATCTATTAAGAGAAAATAAAAATACAGGTAAAAATATAGTTCCACGTGTTCCTTGAACACGAAATAAAAAACAAAGAAAGCAAGTTGTAAATGTAATAGTGATCCTCCTAAGAATGGGGAAAATAGATCTTACAAGACATTTTAAACTGTCTGAGTTCCATAAAAACCTAAGATCTAAAGAGCAAAGAACCCAAGAAAAACCCGTGAAGTAGAAAAAGAGATAGTGAACCTGGAATTACAACTTCTCGTATGGGACTTTAGTAATTGGGCAGCAATAGGCAGTTCCCCACTGCAGACCCTGATCCTTGTTGATCTTGGCTTCCTTACCTAGTCCATCGACGCTACTGGTGGAGCCGCTACCATTGAATCTGTCTGAGCTGTCCCTGCTGGCAGTGATGGGTTGCTTAACTGGAAAAGGGGAAGACTTCTTGGAAGGATTTCCTTTTTTCCTTGCAAAATGACGCTGAGGAGGTGGGGGGGAATTAAGGGTGGTGCTCCTGGGGGCAGGGGCGGTGGATCCACTTTCAACATATTGTTAGATTGTTAATTTTAAGATTACTTGTCTTTTTGCTAGTATAGGACGTATGTTATAATGACTCTATTTTATGTTATGAAGAGTCTTTCTTTTTGGTACTTATAATGGTGTGAGGATTTAAAACACTCTCTTATGCAGGGAGGCTTAATGATTGTTGGCAATGGGATTATGACTATGACTATTTGATATAGAGAATTAATTTGTACTTTTTTATTTTGATGAATAACAAAAGTACTATTTTTACCTTCTTGAAAAAAGAACTTTAAGTTAAGGTTGACATTGTTAAATTTTGGTTTACCTAATATTTTATTATTTTATTAAAGTGTCATGTATCACTTCCACATTGAACATGAAATTACACTTCTCCCTCATATTGGGCTGTAGAAAAGGAGTATGAGGCAAGAAATTAAATAAATAAAAATCACCTTAAATAAAATTGAAAAATAAAATACTAATAAACTATAACAATTTAAAACAAAAAAAAAACCAATAAATATAAATCCATTTTAACTTTAAATTTATTAACATTTAATAAATCCAAATCTACATTAAATTTATATTAATAATATAAATAAATCATTTATATCATAAATTACACTCAAATAAACTACAAAATTATATAAAAATTATATAAGAGTTAGTCGAGTAATTAATTCTCCCATGTCAAAGTTCATCCGTGCTACTCATTCTATCAAATGATTATGCTGGTTTATCATGTGCTTTTCATTTTTTTAAATTAAACTTTTTTTAATGACTCGATGGTTTTCTTCTACTAATATGAGTAATTCATCAACTTCTTGGAGGAATGCCAGTTTTTTTTAATGGTCTTCATTTAATTTTTTTAAATAAAAACAAAGAACATACTTATTTTTAAATATACCATAAACTACCAAAAGCAAATCAATAATATATTGTAAACTACCCCAAAGCCAATAGAAAACACAATAATGTGTGATATAGTCAAATATGAATATTTAGGCTTCTACTTTAAGTAAACATAATGTGTGATATAGTCAAAGAGGAATCCCCGGGCATCTACTTTAACTAAATTAGAAAAGGAGAATAAAATCAAAGAGACCCACCACCATAAATGGAACCCAAAGAAAAAACCAACAAAACCTTTGCATCTACATACTTTTATTAAAATAATTAGTTTGTTTCCCTATGTGAAGCAACAAGGATAAATCTTCTACACATCCGAAAGTGCTCATGAGAACCAAGTTGAATTGATGAAATACACATCGAGTTATAAACACTATAAAGTGAAAGTTTATTTCATCTTAAGCATATGAATATTTTAATTAAAGAATTGGTGAATAAATTCATGAAAAAACAAAGGTTCCATGAGATATTCCAATGGTAATGGTGTAATAATAAAGAATATAAAGCATGTATTTTTAGCAAAAAGTAGATGGATTAAGAAAATGTTATTAAGATTCAAAAGTGATTTCAATGGTAATGGATTAATAATAAAGAATATAAAACATGGATTTTTAACAAAAGTAGATGGATTAAGAAAATGTTATTAAGATTCAAAAGTGATTAAAGATTAAATCAACTTAGTAGAGAATGACAAATTAGTTGAATATATATATATATATATATATCATAATGTGATATTGTTAATTTGTTTCATTAAGTATATTCCGAAATGACATAAGAGGTGAAAACTTTCATTTATAAAGAAACATTTTAATCTTTTGCAACCCAAATTTTCTATGAGAATATGACATTGAGTCACAAACATAAGAAATAAGACTTTGAGTTATAAACACTATAATCATTATAATTAGTGTAAAGGTATATTTCATATTAAGCAAATGTATTTGGAATATAATTCCAAATTTTCTATGATAATATGACATTGAGTCACAAACATAAGAAATAAGACTTTGAGTTATAAACACTATAATCATTATAATTAGTGTGAAGGTATATTTCATGTTAAGCAAATGTATTTGGAATATAATTAATGTGAAAGTACATTTCATTATAATTAGTATGATATAAAAGATGAAAACTTCCATTTATAAAGGGACATTTCGATCTTTTGCAACCCAAATTTTCTATGAAAATATGACATTGAGTCACAAACATAAAGAATATGACTTTGATTTATAAACACTATAATCATTATAATTAGTGTGAAAGTATATTTCATATTAAGCAAATGCATTTGGAATTTTCTTGAGTTATAAACACTATAATCATTATAATTAGTGTGTCATAAAAGATGGAAACTTCCATTTATAAAGGGGCATTTCAATCTCTTGCAACCCAAATTTTCTATGAGAATATGATATCTAGTCACAAACACAAGGAATATGACTTTGAGCTATAAACATTATAATCATTATAGTTAGTGTGAAGGTGTATTTCATATTAAGCAAATGTATTTGGAATATAA
Source organism: Pseudotsuga menziesii (assembly GCA_001517045.1). Taxonomy (NCBI): domain Eukaryota; kingdom Viridiplantae; phylum Streptophyta; class Pinopsida; order Pinales; family Pinaceae; genus Pseudotsuga; species Pseudotsuga menziesii. Next base: position 342,839 of record LPNX010096267.1, read on the forward strand.
TTAGTGTGAAAGTACATTTCATATTAAGCAAATGCATTTAGAATATGTTAATGGCAGAGTTTGTGAATAAATTATGAAAAAAAAAGATTTCATAATTGTATTATTTAAGAATGTTTTTATGGTAATATTGTAATAACATTGGAAAAAAGGTATGGCCTCTAGTAGAAGTAGATGGATTAATAAAAAATTATTAGGATTGATTTTAGATGGATTAATAAATGTTTATTAGGATTGAATTTAATAAATGATTAGGATTGGATCCACTTAGTAGAGATAAGAGAACTAGTTGATTATGTGTTCATAAATGCACAGTCTATAATATAAACAGTGATAAAGTTATGATATAATCATATTTCTATAATCTTGATTGGATCAGTCAAGTATATTGTTATGGTCAAGTATATTGTTATGGACCAAATTCTCCAAAATTGCATAAAAATAGAAAGAAGAAGCAAATCAATGTTTTGAGAATGAAATAAATAGAATGACTAACAAGCCTCTTCAAGTGGATAAACTCCTTTTATAGTATATCAATTGCATAAGATGAGATGATATCTAAAACTATGTCTCCTTGGTATATAAAGGAGACAAATGGTACAATTATAATTAAAAGGTCTAGTCGGCCAATAAGGAAAACACTAATATAATAATAGAAATATAATAACTCAACATCTAAGTATTAACGTGCCCATCCCCTTCAAACAAGTGTTTCCCTCAACACTTGATTAGTTGTGGATGTTTCTACATGAAGAAATGATCTTCTTATGTTGCCTTTTCTATTGGAAAGTTTTTCTACTTGATGAGGTACTCAATAATTTTTTGATTTCATAGTTGCTTGATCCATGTTTCAAGAATTATTTCAGGTTCTAGTATGTTTTTCCTTTCTTCATCAGTCTCTAGTTAAACAGTCTGAACTGTGATCTTCAAACTAATTTCCTTTTTTAGGAAAGAAACATGGAAGACTTGATGTACACATTAAGATAGAGGCAACTCCAATTTGTAAGCCATACTTCCAATCCTTTGCAACACTTTATGGGGACCATAGTACTTCAATGATAATTTATTGTCCTTTTGTTGCTTGAGGGACATATGTTTGTATTGTTGTAGCCTTAGAAATACCCATTACCCCACTTGAAATTTCCTTCATGACTGCGATGTTGATTTTCTTGTTTTGTTATCCTATTTTGTGTTATATCCAAGTTGTCATTCAATAGTTGGAGAACCTCTTGTTGGTGCTCTAGGTGACCCTCCATTGTTTGAACCTTAGTTTTCCCTCTTAAGGCTAATGTAATGGCATTGGAAAGGGGATCAAGTGTGCAAGGTATGACAAAGGAGATGTCGACAAATGGCAAAATCAAGTTGTGCAAGGGAAAGATACCGACAAGTGTGATCGGCTCGGTCCCAAGTAGTTAGAGTTTTGGTCCAAGTTAGTTAGAGAATCGACTTATGTGGACCTTTTTGTAATGGTGAAAGCCTATGAATAGACTTAGAAGTAGGATCTATGGATTATAATTATCATTATCATCATGGGAGATCAGATCAAAGATCATCTTTATCTTTAGTCATCTTGTATCTTTCGAATCATGAGATCATATGTTGTGACCTGTTTTGTAATCTGCGGATGAATGTGTCACTAGTCTGAGGCTTTCAACCACGAGATGTTTTGAGATATTGAATTTAATATAAACCGAAAGTTGATGATGGAACTTTTGTCTTTTTTTGCGTTGAATTTGAATGATGCGATCTCAGATTTTCGTGTCTTTCTTTGAATGATGTGAAGTCTTATGGGGATTGTTGGGATAATACTTATTGATGTCTTCGTTAAAGTTGTGATGTGTTGATAAGTAAATGTTGTGAATGATGAGTTTAGATCCTAGATCCCTGAATGAGACTGCAATAGGATAAGAACAGTATGAAATCCCCCTTCCTTCTACAGAAACATGGTTCCTACAGCCCTCCCTTAAGCATATCGGGTGAGACTGTATTTTCTTCACATGTGTTGTTGGATAGGGTAGGATAGGGTAAAACCTATCCAGGCCGGTGTTTAGGGATATTGCGTCAAAGGGTGTCGAAAGACCTGTAGGTGAATCCCTGTCGACTAAATTTGTGTGTCAACAAATGGTTTCGTTGTTGGGACCATAATGAGAGTAAAAAGCGGACATGTTGTGGCATCCGACGAAACCAGAGATCCAGGTCTGGTTCGATAAGAAGGCCTGAGAATTCGCAGCGAAAGAAAACCAGAGTTCTAGATTATCAATAGAAGAGTGGCTGGGAGAATATATTTACTCTGATATTTCGAAGTATTCTTCACTGATTTTTTGATTTATCTGTACGAGTGTTTGACGCAACTCACTTTCAAGAAGAGGAACTTTCAAGGAGGTGAGCCTGATCAGTGGACCCCTAAACTGATACAACAACTGCAAAGGGTCAACAACAAGGCATCAAGAGCTATTGAAGTGTGGATCGACAACATTTTGGAATGATATATCACTTAGTTTGTTATCGACACAGTCAAGTCCTATAGTGACATAGAAAGGGAATTCTTCAAAGGACCAAGGGGGAGATTTCTGTTGTCTTTACAAGTCTGGATTAAGATGCTCATCTGCAAAAAAGGAATACTAAAGATGAACTCTGATGAGTAAATATCTGGTGTGTGGAGGTTGCAGGTACTGTGAAGACAAAGTTTGAATGGAATTATACGGGGTAAATGGATGGCAGTTACGATGAGACTATGAGGGAAGTCGAGGAAGAGTGTGGTCTCTTACTAAGCGAGGTGAGGTTTCGACAAGAGAAGAGGCATAGGACTGAGGAGAGTTTTGGTGCAAATGGAATAAGAAATTGCGAGAGGAGACAACAAGGGTCTAAGAGACCCTACAGTGACGAAGGAAACGACCAAGCTACACCCGAGCTTGAGGAAGGACTGACCCAAAGAAACAACGTACCTACACCTGTGCGCAATGCACCAAGTTTAGGAGGAAGAAACATTAACTCTTCACAAGGTTGTCTTGTGTGTCAACACAGTAGTAACAGTAGTGGATTGATGAATACCGGAAGGCGACCCAGAATGGAAGGTGACGATGTGAATTTACCCTTGTTTCAAGGTAATCGGACCAAGGATCTCGAACAATATTAGTTTATGTGTGAACCAGTATGGACTGTAAAGCAAGTACAAGATGAAGACATCAATAAAGGGCAATTAACGATGACCTTTCAAGGTCGGGCATTGGATTGGTACATGAAATTTGTACAAGTACCAATAGGGCATCAGCAAAAGACCTTGGTGCATATTCAGATTGGATTAATCAAAGAATTTAGAAAGCCAAAATCTGAGTCACAGTATATTACTGAGTTGAAGGAGATAAAGCAATATCCGAACGAGTCCATATGGGATTTTAATCAATAGTTTAAAACTATGATGGCTAAGGTCAACTTTGGGATGAGCGACACCCAACATAAGGAATGGTTTATCTCAGCCTTGGTACCACACATTTGTATGCCATTAATGTAGCAAAATATTGCGACACAGGTCGAGGCTTTGGAAATTGTGATGAAGTTGGAAGCATCACCAGTTGGAGAAACATGGGTTGGCATGATCCAAATCCAATTGCAACTGGCAAACCTTATTATTCAATTATAGGACATCAAGAAGGGAAAATAAGTCCACTAAGAAGTATGGTGCAGTCGATGTCGAACAGAGGGGAATCATAAAGATCAATGGCCAGAATTTCATGAGTACTTACAAGCTAGAGCCACTAATCCACTTAGTCAGGGTGGATTACCATGATGTTAGATCTGTCAGACTAGGGTACATCGATCCGAAGAATGTGTATACCTTCAGAAGGTAAGGTCAAAGCTACAAAGTATTTTTTGTACCTTTTATCGATTAGTTGGCCATGAAGAAAAGGACTGCAGAGCATACAACCTGCTCCAAGAAAGAACCATGGACACATATTTTATGAAGGGAGAAGAGCAGCGACTAGCTGAAAAAAAAATTAGCACAGCTGCAGTATAACCCACCGCAACCGTAGTTCATTCAACAGCAACTGTAGTTTACGCCACAACATCTGCAGTACAACCATATGCAGCAGCAGTCGCAGTATACTCAACCATAGTACACTCAACCGCATCCTAATCAACAACAACAGTTTAACCAACCGCTGTATCAGCCACAAGGGGGATTTTGCGGAGGATTTCGAGGAGGTCGAAATGGAGGTTTAGGTCAAGGAGGAGTTATAGGACGAGGTCGCGAACCTATGACATGTTATAATTGCGGAGTATTGGGGCATTACCAAATATACTGTCTGAATATACAGTCTCAATGTACCTATTGTAGCGTCAAAGATCATACTATTGAAGATTTTTCATAGTTGATTGCGAAATGGAAAGCAAAGAATGTTCCACCACCACAAAACCAGAACGCAACTTAGAATCAAGCCCCAGGATCAAAAGTAGGGAATATTTCAGTTGAACCCCAAATTTAGCCAGTGGATGTTAGAGTGATCACTCACAGAGGAGAAACTATAACAGTTGTTGGACCACTACCAAATATTCGACTAACAACTGGGAAGAAGGTACAATTCAACGTCGACGCTAATAAAGAATCTTTCTTCGATGCAAGATACATAATGAACATAAACACTGGTAAGTTGGATGTCTATGAAATTCCACCTACATTTGATGTAACAGCTATGACAGGACCATCACGGAAGGTCAATACATTGTAATTTTTTTTTGAAAGCTATATGTCGCTAGCAAGAGATCCCGATGCATTAGTAGAAATAATGAGATTGTTGTATAGATAAGAGAAAGGATGACAAGACCATGTTGTCAATTCTCTGCATAAGAAAAAAAAAGGAAAGAAATGAGAATGAATGTCCAAATCGGTGACTATGATGTGGATTCATTCATTTTGGGTCTAGGATCAGACGTCAGTATCCTAACGAAGCAAACCTGGGAGAGAATGGGGAAACCACAGTTAGTTTGGTCCTCGTTACAACTATGATTAGCGAACCAAGATAAGGTGTTGTCAATCGGTAGAGTACCCCATCTACTCATTGAAGTTGAAGGATTAAATACATTCACACACTTTGACATAATTGAGATAGTTAATGAGAGTAGCTCCTATCCTGCCTTGCTGGGAATTGGATGGGAAAATGAAAACTTGGTGGTCATCAAATTCAAGAAATGAGTAATGACGCTTGGGAATCATGACATGCAGATCATTTCTCCATTAGATCCTGCTGAAGGTCGAAGATACGTTGAAACGTTGAAAGAATAAGTTGTGGGAGGATGGGATCATGCTTACAATATTTCTAAATACTATATCAATCCCACCATGGACGGAGAGCTAGGCTAGAAAAGCACTAGCTCCGCATCATCATATTTTGATGACGCGTTAGAAAACTGGAAGAATTAGTTACACAAAGTATCGATCAAAAAATGTGGGTGGGTCACTCAGTCGTTGCGATGGGTTGCAACAGAAATCATCAAACTACCGATGTATGAAGGACTGCCCAAATTACCTGCATTTATTGACGAATTCAAGGATAAAGTATCAAAACCTCGGCGACTATTAGCATTGAATGAAGCACTGAAGGATACTCTAGTAAGGTGGTGGGATACACATAAGAGATCGATAGAAGACTGGCAGATATGTCGCAGACTGATGGAGGTTTGATTCAGGGAAGCAGAACACTACCAAGGAAAGAAATATGATGGAAGGGACAATCCCAATGGACATATGATCGCATGTCAAAGTGCCTGGCTATTAAAGCTGAAGGAGGAATGGGTACATGCATTTGTCCATATGTTGGATGAAATACCGAGGAGATGGTACATTTCAACAGAGATGCGAAGGCAAACTATGGCATGGGATGAGCTGACTATTTGTTTCAGTCATACCTTCATCTCTGCAAACAATGATTTGATCATGCATAACACACTTCATCACATCCGCAGTATTGTGTGGGATGCAGTTCCAATGGAATTGTTAACAGAAGCGAAAGAGACACCCGTAACACAGTTAATGATGCAATGCTACAATGTAACAGGGATCCTAACGATGAGGATGATCTAAGATCTATCAACATCCAAGAATCAGAGGGAAGTTGAGATATTGCAGTGCCATAAATTCCATCCGACAAAGTCAAACAACCACTCGAGACAAGGAAGGTCAATATTGGGACGACGGAGAACCCGAAGTTCGCTAACATTGGGGATTAATAGGATGAGACAACTATGTTGAATATCACTGATATGTTGCACAAATTACAGGACTTGTTTCTGACAAAAATTTCCAATATGAAAGGGATTTCAGGTGAGTTACGTGAGATGAAAATTCCACTGAGCTGGATGCGAAACCAGTGAAAGAACGACCGTATATATTGAACCTCATGTACAAAGAATGCGTTAAAGAAGAATTAGATTAGATGTTGGATGATGGTATTATCAAACCAGTTGAAGAATCAGAATGGATCAGTCCAATGGTTGTTCAGGATAAAAAGACAGGAGAAATACAAATCTGTGTCGACCAAAGGAAGTTCAATGATGCGAGTATTCATGATCCATTCCCAACACCGTTTACTGACGAAGTCTTGGAAGGCATCGGAGTACAAGAGATCTATTTGTTCACAGATGGATTTTCGGGCTACCACCAGATAAGGATCGTGAATGAATATAGGAATAAGGCCACTTTTGTCACAGAATGGGGATGTTTCCAGTATACGGTGATGTTGTCCAGACTCAAGAATGCGCTGCAATTTTTTTGCGGATAGTTGCCATTGTGTTTAAAGACTTCATTCACAAATTCCTATAAGTTTACATGGCTGGCTGGACTATATATGGGTTGGTAAAACATCATGTCATGAAAATTCTATTGATGTTAGAAAAATTTCAACAACATCAAATCGCGTTGAATCTAAAGAAGTGTGTCTTTTGTGCCCCGTTAGGGATTTTGTTGGGACATATTGTATGTAAGGAATGGATGTTGGTCGATCCTACAAAGATCACAATAATTTTTGACCTACCCATGCCAACGAAAATAAAGCAACTACGAGCAATGTTGGGTCATACTGGTTATTACCGAAAATTCATAAGGGGATACGCGACAATCATTGCACCTATGGAGAAATTGTTGAAGAAGGATGTGAAGTTCGAATGGAGTGATGAATTTCAATGCAATCTCGATACTCTAAAGAAAAAAATGGTCACAACACCAATATTAGTATTTCCGGATTGGACAAAGGATTTCCACGTTCATGTCAACGCTTCATCATTCGCACTGGGAATCATTTTGGCACAGCCAGGGGAAGGAGCAATTGATCACCCAAACACATTCTGAAGCAGGAATTTATCTACTACGGAAAGGAACTATACAACAATGGAAAGGGAAGGATTGGAAATGGTGTATGTGCTACAAAAATTACACTATTATCTGCTAGGAGGACATTTCAAAATGTTTACGGATCATTCAACACTGAAATATTTGGTCAACAAGCATGTGTTGGGGGGGGGAATTTCTCGATGGTTGTTACTATTTCAAGAATTTGATTTCAAGATAATTTTAAAGCGAGGTCGGTTGAACGCAGGACCGAATCACCTGTCAATGATAGAAATAGGAAAAGAGTCAAGTAACATCGAGGATGGCCTACCTAATGCATAGTTGTTTAAGATTGGAATGGTAGATGACCATTATGAACAAATTATTCAATTTTGATGAGAGGAAAAGCGTTGGAGGACTAATCGCGAGTTATAAGAAGTAACTGGTCATCAAAGTTGCGTATTTTCAGCTGATTCCAGGCCAACTCTACAAAATGGGTTCGAATGAAATTTTACATCGATATGTCCTACCGCATGAGCAGGAGATAATATTGGTTGAGGCGCATGGTAGAGTTGCAGGAGGACATTATGGAGGAGGTGCAACTTCTCAAAATATACTCCGAGTTGGGTTATGGTGGTCGACAATGCATAATGATGCCGCAGACTATGCTAAAAGTTTCAACGTATGTCAGAGGATAGGGAAGCCGTCAAAACAAGACGAGATGTTGCTAGTACCTTAGATCATGCTACAACCATTCGACAAATGGGTTGTGGATTTTGTGGGACCCATCAATCCTCCAGGAAAATGAATGGGAGCACAATACATCATCACTGCGACAAACTATTTGACACAATGGACAGAAGCAACACCAATGATGGATTGTATAGTTGTGACAACATCCAGGTTCCTATTCAACAATGTGCTTACTCGGTTCGGCTGCCCCAAGATACTGATGAGCGACCAAGGAGGTCACTTTGTCAATCGAATGATTAGCGCAATGATGGAGGAATTTTAGATCCAACATAAGAAGATTACTCCATATCACCCATAAGCGAATGGAACATTCAAAGCGTTCAACAAGGTGTTAGAACACGCGATGACAAAGGTATGCAACATGAATTGGTGAAAATCCATGCGATATTGTGGGATTACAGAACTACATGCAAGCAATTGATGGGGAAAACACCATTCAATATTTTCAATGGCAAAGAAGAAGTAATGTTGATGGAGTACATTGTTCCCAGCGTGCGAATATCAACAGTGACAAACATGAGTGATGAAGGAGAGCTTGGTACAGTTGGTATAACTCAAGGAAGATTAGTTCATCGCAGGATTTCACCAATAAGTGGAAAAGGATCAACAAAAGGCATGGCACAATTTCCATGCAAAAGAGAAGTACTTCCAGCGTGAAGACATGGTGCTCCTATACGACAACAAGTTCTCAAAGAACCCAGGTAAGCTACAAATGCATTGGTTAGGACCTTATGTGATACATTTCATCAATGACGGAGGTGCGGTGTAGTTACAACAACTAGATATAACGTTGATACCAAAATTAGTGAATGGAAGACAACTAAATCCTTATCGGGATAGCCAGGTGTGCACCATGACTGAGAAGTCGCGCAAAAAAAGGAGTGAAAAGGGAAAAGAAATTGTAAGGAGCAGGAGATCACAACAAAAATAAGTCGACATGAAAAACAAATCAAATCGCAGCAAGTAGGGATCTTTGTGATACAAAACGAGGTGCGCTAGGTTCACATCGGGAAATAAATGAAGCAATTAAACCTGACAGGAGATGACACACATGGACGAGATGCACATATATGGAGAAATCAAATCATTGGATTTGTAGAATCACCGATGGATTTGGCTAATCCTTGGGGGATTCGGCTATGATGATCCAAATCATTCACATGCGCACTATCCAAGCTAATGAATTTGGTCAATCCCTGGGGGATTCGACTATGATGATCGAAATCATTTGCACGCAAGCTATCCAAGCTATAAGCATCGACTATTTGAAAAATTGTGGTGATTGAACGAATGAGTGAGAGAGAAGGCAAGTGTAAGAGAGAAGTGAAGAGCGAGAGAGAGATAGATCAGTAGTGATGTCCCAAGTTATTTCAAGTGGGAGCACACAAGGCTCACCGATTAAGAGTGTGCCGATTGAGGAAGAGAGACCAGAAATCCAAGAAGTATTACCACAAATAACAAAGAAGAAGAGGGGCACAAATCACCCAAAGTATCTGCATGTTCACAGGATTAATTCAACCTAGAGTGCAACTAGGGCTGCAGAAGCAAAAGCCGACCCATTAACAAAAAGGACTCTACAGCAAGAAAAGGGCCAAAAACTGATGACATTCTCGGCTACATACCGCCTTGGAAGGCAGATGCACCACCATTTCGCATGACCAAGAATTTGAGATTTAGAATCAAGATGCCAGCAACGTCGAAAGGGTTACATGTTACCATGAATATTGTACTGCAACAACAGAAGTTGTAGTACAATGATCACGACATTTTGGCATATCCAGAATGTACTGCAAAACTGTATGTGAAGCAATTGCATGGTGAAGGAGGTTTGGTCACTAGAGTATCAATGTTGTGGGTTATGGGGTTGCAGCGGTTCGGGCTATTGGCCATCACCCACATGCCACATTTCATATGTGGGGCAGAAGTGAATACATGCATGAAGAAACTTCTAGAATTCTTCCACGAAGGATATCTTTGGCTAGATACGAAAGTGCCTATCACGATCAATCTGATTTCCCAAATCATCGGACTGCCAATGGCAGGTGTCGACCCTTCACAGTATTTCAGAGGCAAAGAAAATGATAAAATGTTAGCCACGAAGCTGGAGAATAAATATGACATCATTCGAGACAAATAGAAATATGTTATCAAAACCATCAATGACAAAGCAGTTTGAGTCACAGCAAAGCTACTGACTGTGAAAATTGTGCGAAAAAACTAACCGAACCAATGCACGTCAAGAGTGATTGCATGCGCAGATAAGTGAGCAGAAAGGTTTCATATGAACTGGTCCTTGCTTTTCTTGAACCAACTAACGAAAGACACCATGTTGGGGCAGGAGAGGAAGAGGCCATTTACTTAATAATGGATTTTGATATTGATAGCACTTGTGGGTTGAATGGAACCCAAGTTTTAACAGGGAATGGATGTGGAGGAAGTCAGAACATGTCGGAGAGTGAGGTATCAAAACCTATGGGCACTTGAAAATAAGGAGAAGAAAATTGATTGCACATTCAATTCTACTTGTATTTGGACAGACTTCGAGAAGCGGCAGAAAAGGTCTCGCGCCTCACAAAGGAGGTCGTAACAAAGTACACACAGGTGGATTCGCAAAGGGGCCACATGTGGTCCACATCCAAGAAATACGCAACACTGACAACCAATGGCTAACAATGTCGTACAAGCTGACCAATGAGGAATTAGAGACCATTATTGAGGAATGGCTGACAGAATAGAAGGTTCCAGTCAGTATCGATGAGCTGTCAGATACAAAATTGGGATCCCCACCAATAATTCCCACTGAGTAAGAGCAAGAGCAAGAAAATATATCTGAGGAAGAGACACAAGAAGAATTATCTGTAACTCTGACATATTCGGAGCTAGAGAGGCAACAAGAAGAAGGGTGGATGAAGAGAAGATCCGAACAAGGTGAAGCAAGAAACACATCAAATATGGAGGAAGATCAGGTAAGCTAGATATTGTCCGTGATTACTACTACGACTAGTGAGAGTCAAGCATAAGTAAAGCAACATTCGCCAGAGTACTTTCAATAAGTCAAGGGATTGTTGCAATCCCTAATGAATACATTTTGCAAAGAGCAGTAGAGATAAGTACCAGGAAGACAGTGTGGCTTGTACAAATTCTGTCGGGTGCACTGACAATAGGAAGTGAGGGTGTCGATGCGGCCATGCAACAATTCGACTTGATTAGCATCGACATCAATGAGATACCGATGTAGACGCTAACATGAGTACAGAAGGCAGCGAGCCAAGAAATCATAGACCGCAAGGAGATTATGGATGATCAATTAGTCAAGTTGCAAGAGAATATTGCACAAGCAAAAGCGGATATAGAACGGATGAAGAAGGCTGATTGAAAGAACCACGTATTTTAACGACCAACAAGGACTGGAGAGGGATATCTCAGCCGCATGTGAAGAGATTCCAGAAATCACGACGAAGATGTTTGTGGAAGCGAAGGTAGTGCAACTAGGCAAAATAGTCGTCGACTTGAAGAAGGAGAACAATGAACTACAAGCACGCACAGTACCAAGTACAGCGCTTGAGCAGGTAGAATAGCGCAAAAGAAAGTTAGAGGCGATGACAACACAACTAGAAGAGTTGGAGAAAGAAGCCAACTCCATTGTCGAAGCAATGACACAGTTTTGGATGCAAGTGGTTCAAGATGACCAACTGCAACAATTAGGTGCGCAACTCAATGAGGCAGAGGCACAGCTGATGGCAATACAGGTATCACTGAGAATGATGGTCCCAATTTTCCAGGTGACCAAGGTGATTAAGTTGAAAACACTACAACAACGAGTCACCAAGGGAAGGGAAAGACATCAGCGATGGACTGTTCAGCTAGATCAATTCCAGGAGGACGCAGAACTGATGGCATTGAAATTTATGGAAAGACTTGCGACCACCCAAGAGGCATGAACTAAAGTGTTGCAAGTATCTGAAGAACACCCAATAGAGCACGAGGTTGAGGAATAAGCAACGTTAAGCGCAAAGGTCAAAGAAGAGGTCAAGTAGATGCGAATAGAACATGACAACTTCAAGGCCAAACTGAATGAACCATCTATTTCCAGCTACCGTGGCTCGAGGACAATCCATAAGTTTGTGTTGGGGGCATATTAGAAAGGGGATCAAGTGCGCAAGGTACGACAAAGTAGATGTCAACAAATGGAAAATTCAAGCTGTGCAAGGTAAAGATACTAACATGTGTGGTCGGCTTGGTCATAAGTAGTTAGAGTTTTGGTCCAAGTTAGTTAGAGAATCGACTTATGTGGACATTTTTGTAATGGCGTAAGCCTATAAATAGACTTAGAAGTAGGATCTATGGATTATCATTATCATTATCATGGGAGATCATATCAAATATGATCTTTATCTTTTGTCATCTTGTAGCTTTTGGATCATGAGATCATATGTTGCTACCTGTTTTGTAATATGCAGATGAATGTGTTTTGGTCTGAGGCTTTCGACCACAGGATGTTTTGAGATCTTGAATTTAATATAAAATGAAAGTTGATGATGGGATTTTTGTCTTCTTTTGGGTTGAATTTGAATGATGTGATCTCTGATTTTCTTGTCTTTCTTTGAAATATTTGAAGTCTTATGGTGATTTCTGGGCTAATACTTATTGATGTCTTCGTTAAAGTTGTGATTTGTTGATAAGTAAATGTTGTGAATGATGCATTTAAATATTGGATCCCCAAATGAGACTATGACAGGATAAGAAAAGTGTGAAATCCCCCTTCCTTCTGCGGAAATGTGGTTCCTGTAACCCTCCCTTAACCATCTTGGGTGAGACTACATCTACTTCCCAGGTGTTGTTGGATAGGGTAAAACTTATATGGATCGATGTTTAGGGAGATTGCATTGAAGGGTGTCGACATACCTATAGGAAAACCCCTGTCGACTAACTCTGTGTGTCAACAAATGGATGGAGGATGATAACCATAAAGTGCCATAAATGGGAACTTTTTTTATGAAGGATAATATTAAGGACATCTTGTATCACCATTTTTCTAGGGGAAACCACTTAACCCATTATGTTTGTTTATGAGATCCAAAGTAATGAAGATACCCTTCTAAAAATTTATCCAAAATCTAAATTTTCATAATGGATTGAAGATGCTAAGAGGAGTTGTGAGCCAATTGAGTACCCAAAAAAGAAAATAATCTAGTCCAAAAATTAACAATGGAAATTGGATCTTTATCACTTACAATAATTTTGGGGATTCCATGTAGCTTCTAATCCATTTCCATGAATATTTCCACATGAGAAAGAGAGAGAAAAAGAGCAAAATTTATGAGTTTATCTAACACTACCACGTTGACATTCTTTCCTTCAAACCCTGATAGAACTATGATAAAATATATTGACACATCTTCCCAATGTTGGTTTAGTACGGGTAATGGTTGTAGAATACCTTAGGTCTTGATTGTATCTCCCTTATTATGTTAGGAAACCAAACAATTTATTGAAAACTTTGAACATCACTTTGAATACTTTCCTAGAAAAAATTCTTCTTGATCCCATGGCAAGTTTTTAGGAACTTCAAATGTCATCTTATGGGAGAAATGTGCAATTCCAAAAGGACCTTTGGTTTGAGCTGGGAATTCTTACGTAATTATAAGAAATCCAAATACCATAGTGAATCATTATTCCACGAAAATTTTACTAACACGCTAGGTTCCTCTTGTAGTTTCTAAATGATCTTGCATGCCTTTTGATCCTACACCCATTTAATCCTTTTATCTTCCATCCAAATAGATCACATAATGAAAATAATACAAAGTAAACCCTATGTGTCTTCTTCTTTCCTTGAAATTGCACTTGCTACCACATTTAAATTTATTTTTTGTAAATAATTAAAATTTCATAACCTAGTATCTTTGTTAGCATGTTTTTTCTCTTCTCAAGTTAAATGTTGTTCCAAGAAGTAATTGTTGGTATTAAGTTATTATTGAGAGAGGGGGGTGAATCATTAATAGCACATATTTGTATAAATTAGGCCTATTTTCATATTTAGAACAATCACACCAATAAACAAAAAAACACACAGATGTATGAGAAAAACTTTATATCTATATGTATGAATATGAATAGTTATGTTAGCACTATTTTGGTTTACTCATGAGAAGAGGGGCTTAAGCCCCAATAAGTAGCTTCAAACTTTGAAATTTTTCTAATGAGACCGTGGGTGGTAGATTGGAGGAAAAATAGAAACCTTGGCTTTCATTTTTCCCATGAACCATAGGATAAAGTCTAAAAGTGGCTCAAGGAACAACAAAAGGTGCTTGTGGTGTATAATGAAAAGTTCAACGATCCATATTTATGGAGTGGATGGATCAATAGTGAGTAAGGATTCTTCTAGCAGAAGATGCACGGTGAAATATTGGGTTGATACGGCGGTGAAATGACTGGTGGAGAAGGTTAATGGTTATATTTGATTGGTGGTGTATGTAAAAGATAGGGAAGATCGACGACGAATGTGGAATCCATTGGGAAAAGATGCACATTAAAAGGAAGGACAGGTTATCAACGAAAAATAAAGGTAAGGTTAATAGGCAGATATAATAAACGAGTCATGATGAACAAACAATCATATCAACGAAAAATAAGGGGTCCGCTGGAGGAAGTTGAACGTAGGGAGAAAAGGTTAGTGAGCAGTGAAATATGAAAAGGTAGAGGTTAAATGGGGCACATGATCGACGACCTAAGATGAATGGTGGATTAGATATACGGTAGGGATAAGTTCCTCTCCCACAAAATGCATGGGAAACTGATGAATCTTGGCCTAACAAAAATTTTACCACCTTCCACGTAGTGGGTGGAGGATCATTCCACTGGGAGAAAAGTAGTAGGATAAAACCACTCCTCCCGATTATGGAACCACCATTGCAAGGATATTATAAAGAAAAAGGGCACGTGTTCAGGGTCATTTGTCCTTTATGCATTGGAGAAGAACGTGTCTCTACATGGACAAAGCCAAGTTGTACAAATACCTTTCCAGCCACAAATCAACCAGGTAGGACACATATTAAGCCACTAATGGTTATTTGAAAATGGAGGGCAGAAGCGAAATAGAAGCACAAGCCTAGGAATTTGGAAAACTAGAGGAAATATTCGAAGACAGGGATGGTGATGTCTTCAACACTATTCTATACTTTGGTATAGACCATGAGATGAAAACTAAACTACAGGCCTTTAAATACCAAGGAACCGACCTACACGGTGTCTACCAGTTCCAATTCCACCATTTTTTCCCTGACCAAACCATAAACTTCCCCGACTTTGTTTCCTGGTGTGCGTCGAATTATTCCTCTTCTAAGAGAGTATAATGAATTCTTCTAAGTCTAAAATACTTTGCCCTATAAATTCCATTGTTATCATAGATTCCCTCGAAGTCCCACCCTCATTTACCTTGAATTAGGAATAATTTATTGAGGAAGACCTAATTCAACAATTCAGACATGCTTCCATTGTGGAGAAACAAATATTTTTCTCTAAGTTCCTTAAAATTGATGTGGCCACTACAAATAAACCTTTTCCCCTTGATGTTATCCTATTTAATGAAGAATCCCAGTTGGTTATTTCCATGTTGAGCCAATTTTTGGGTTTGGATACAGATAGATTTATACCAGAGTTATTATTGAGTTTAATGTTTAAAATGAGTATGATTCAGCCAGATTCACAGTGCAATCGGTTTCCTTGCCTTAAATTTGATGAATTGATGGTTGAGAATATCCATTCTTAGCTAGTGAATTTCCACACAACCAAACACTTCAGGTTTTAATCCTACTTAGTTAGGATGTTCTTGTTCTTGAATGAAGAGAACCTACAATTTCCAGAGATATTATTTACATAAGAGATAAGAAATAACACTTTTAATTACATGAACCTTATAATGGTAGAGATATACAGAGTGATGTTTCAAATGAAGCTACCTAGAGTTTTGCCAGAAATGCAGGAAGTATTGCAGTGTGATCTTGACAAAAGAATGGGGGCGTGGTTTTTTTCTTAAGGAACATACTATAATTGAAGTCTATGGTGTTGTCCATGAACCCTATATTTTACAAGCATTCTTAACATCTAGAATTTTTGCTCTAGAGTTCATTAGAAAGAAGATGATTGTATAAAATGAACACTTTATAAATTTTAGGAAATCTTCTGAGATTAAATTTCCATTGAAATTCGACCCATTTATCATAATGAATAAGGCTTCCCTCTCTGTGGTTGAAGATATTCTACAGGAAATAAATTTTAGGAAGGCTACTAAGGTTAACTATGATCCACAGTGGATCCACATCACATCATCTCTCATAGGATACAACTAATTAAGAATAAATCATTTGAACATCGAATGGTGGAGGGATTAGCTGGAAGGGATCATTTAATGGATTATCATTCAAATATTGAGGATACAAATACTCTATAGGTAAATCCATCTGCTATAGTAAAATCAACAACAATGATAATCCCAACTCCAAGTAAAATGGAAATATTTGGTAAGAGAAGCCATTCAGAAGTTATGGAGGTTGAAGATGAAGACTTGGAGGCACCAAAAAGGAAAAAAATTAAATTAGAGGGAGAATTGGTTGAAATTGAGAGTAATAAAAAGAAGGAAAAGGTCAAAGGCTTAGCCTTTGAAATATAAGAATATGATTTTTCAGAAATAGGAGAAGGATCCAGTGACAAATTCAAATCTAGAAATGACATGTATGATAAATATAGGAAAGATAAGGATATTTCTGCAAAATAATCTTTGAAGTTGTATTCATAAGTTATAAATATTTCAAACAAGGAGGTTTCATTAGTTACTGTCAAAGATCATGCAAGAAATACTTTGAATCTAGCAGTAGCTACCAGAAACAGAATTGTTGAAATGAAGTTGAACTTGAAATAAATTCCAGTACCTGACATGATTCACTTACATAAACAAAGTGGGGAGTTCATTTATACCGACTTAATGAAAGCTACTCTGAAGGTTTCAAAGATGCAATCTATAGTGTCTAAATAAGAAAATTAGTTAAGATAAGAAAATGTGGAGAACAAAGTGCATCAACAACAAATAAAAAGAGCTTCAGGGAGATCTATTAACTATGGATAATGAGGTAAAGAAAGGGAAAGTAACATAGAAAAATCTAGATGGAAAGGAAAACACTATCCAGTTGTTAAAAAGGAAATTGAAAATTTCGACAACTCAGTTAATTCAGGGTTCTAAATTTACAGAGTTAGAAAAAGAAAAATAATTGTTATCTCAGGAACTAAATGACTACAAAGCTAAGTTATTAAATATTATTGGAGAGAAAAATCAATGGGAAAAGGAAAAAGATTTCCTTATTGCAAAAATATATGTTTTAAATGAAAAGCAATTGACTTTGGAGAAGGAAAGAGAAGACAAAAATAAAAGGGAATCGGTACAAATAGAACAACCAAGTACAGAAACAAATACTGAGTCCATTATTTAGGTTATGCACATGTTAGCCTAAGAGACAAGGAGATAATGGCTTTGAAGAGTCAAAATTAGAACTTGGATGAAGCAGTAAAACATAAAGAGGAAGAGAGGAAGCTATTTGAGAGTAAAGAGTTGTTGGACAAGAATGAAAAATTGGTAAAACAATTATCGAAACACTTACCAGTACAAGGAACAGACATATCCTTTGGGATATGATAATTTCAGAGGCTTCCAGGATAATACCATATTTAAATTATATTCAAGATAAGGAAATGGTGATTAATGTAGCCATCCAAAGTTGTATATATTTAAATGAAGATTTGACCAGAAAACCAATAGATACAACTAGAAACACTATTATTTTCCTCAACACTTTGTCTAAAGAGGAATTGGGAACAATGGGAATTAAGGATAGGATTGCAGTAGCCACTTGGGCCATGAAAGTTGTGGGAAAGCATTATTATATTGAAACAATCCAAGCAAAGATTGATATAATGTTGCATCAAGTGAAAGCTTTCAAATGATCATTTATATTATTATTTCAAAAAGGTATGCCTTCTTTTTGGGAAGAAGATGATAAGCTAATTTCCCAATCTGAATATCAGGTATTGCTGGTTAAATTCAATATAGATCACAAGAAGTTTGAGGACATGAATCTGTCCTTATCTGGAAAAGTTATAATTGACAAGTTGGAAATGGACTTTGAGCTAGTAAATACATTCAGAACAATTGGTGCTCAACTGCCACCTATCTCGTATGTGGACCATGAGGAGTTAAGAGTGCTAGCAAAGGAGATGGAAAGTTTGGAGCTTCCATTTGGAGATCAGTGAAAGACCATAGAAAAATTTGGCAAGATGAAATATAAATTACATCAGTGAAGAAGTTCATCTTAAGGCCCGAGTTATATTGGAGACAAGCATATTTAGAATAAAGTTAATATATTTTCCAAGTGGTTAAGAAAATTATTTTGTTATGAGTTAATTGACGGAAGTAATAAGGCAGTTAAAAATGCCTATTTTTAGAATGTAGGTAGTTAACAACTCAAGGAGAAATCTTGATGTATTTAATCATTTTTTGTAATGTTATGAGGGTTGTAACCCGTGAGAAAGAGAGCTCTTTTTGTAATAGATTTTTCAAGTTAATAAAATTGGAGATCCAAGCAAGATTTTTATCAGATATTCTTGTGTTGTTATTATTACAGTATGTACTTTCTTTCCTTATTGTGAATGTATTTTGAGTTATCTTATTCATTTTGTTATATTTCATGCTTGGATATTAATCGTATAATGAATCAAAATTCATATGTTTATGCTATAGTTCTTTGATTTCAAGCATCCAGAAAAAATTTTCCTCTAAAGTTAATATTGGATTCATCTTTTGATTCCCATGTTAATGGATTGTTCACTTTTCCTCTTTACCACCAGACAATCAATGAACTGATTGTAAAAGATTAATTATCCTACCTATGTGAATAAATTATTTTTCAAATATCTGTCATTTATATATAACTTGTGATTTTGACTCCATGCCCAATGCTAGCCACTTGTTTCATCCATTACAATCCTTTAAAAGGTTTCGTTAAAGATATTTCTGGCATTTGTGTTTATTTATTGAGAGATCCCTCTCTAGTAGGAAAGAATCGACCTTTCCTCCTAAAGATTGGTTTTGTGCTTACCTTGGAATTATCCTCCAACAACAAAGGGTAAAATCCAAGTGATAACATCTTGGCACAGTTGCCGGGGAATGAGAGTACAAATCTACCCTAGGAAGAATGACAATATTTTCAAGAAAGTGGAATTTATGTGGGAAAACATGAGTTCTTACATTTGAAGTTGGTTGTGTTTTTCCCTTGTGACTTCACATTCATATTCAAGAAGGTGGTTTCAAAGATGACATCCTGGATTTCAGGAAAGTGTATACAAGAGGTAACCCTAATTCTGAACCCTTATATAGTGTAGAAGATCTAGAAAGTTTAATTAGGAGAAGAAAAGGAAAAAAACAAGAAGCTACTTCCAGTTTAAAATACCATTTTCTCAAACTCAAGAAGAATTTCTAAGCTTTCAAGATCTTGATTTGGAATTGAAATTTGAACAGTCTCTTTTAATATCTAAGTTTGAATTTTATTTAAAGAGGGTTGTAGTTGATCAAAATAGGTTTGAGTCTTATCTCTTAGAATCTCTTTGGAAAAATCTTGAAAACACTATGAAAACAAAAGAAAGACAACCAATAATCCAAACCCCTCAGTGGTGCAGATTCAGATCAACCACATCCAACCCAACCAACACCTCCAGGATCTGGTGGCTCCGACACTTAGAAAGAATGCCAAATTTTTCCCTCGAGCAAATTCCACACTAAAATTGCCTCCCTGCAATTTTTCTCTCACAACAGGATTTCCGCACGCGTAATGTGGGATGCGCTATCAACGTATCGAAGTTGCTCCCCCGCAACTTTCCTTTCCCAATGGATTTTTCGCAAGCGGGTAGTCGGATGTGGGATGCGGGATGCGTGACCAACTTTTCAATGATGGCCCACTATAATCCTCCTCCGCAACTTTTCTAGCCGTCAGATATTTTCCTACGGACTCAATCTCCATCATTCATTTTCTGCAAAAACTGGTTAAGGAAAAAGTCTGCGTGCTATGCCGATTGATCATGGGATCGATCAATCCAGCCTGCAATCTCTAAGTTTAATTAGCCTAACACTTCAACACATGAATTTACAACCTATTTCATTCATTCAATCAACAATTTAACATTTGAATCCATAACCTCATAGAAATACATAGATGTTCAGGAAACCACCGAAGCCGACCCTTCTTGGATTCATGGTTCAAAGAAGTAAATGCAACTAGGATAAATGCTCTGCAAACACACAGTTAATATTTTATTAAGCAAACACACTAACACATAGTCGGCTCTCTTCTTCAATCTATTAAAATATTTACAATCGAAATCAGACGAAGGTCTGTCCATCTCTCTGCAACTCAAAATTATAATACTGAAGAGTAGAACCCTTCTATATTCTCTAAGCTTCCCATTTAAACTAAACCATAACCTCCTACCACCCAAGTGGTTCTGCAACTGAAAACAAACAAAAACAGGACATGATGAAAATGTCTCTATCCAGAAACAAACAAACCACGCTTGATCTCCATGCAGGGAGTCATGATGCGCAATCACTCCTACAAGTGCTAACAAACTATGACTCATCACAATAGTTCAAAATATGCCACAGCATGTGACCAACTCATCACATTGCTGGCATTCCACGATGCTCCTGCATCAGACTCGCAAGGGTGAAAAATTATGAGCCCCTATTCATTAGGTCAGCTACAGTGAAACCCTTGGCTTCCAACTCTGCAACGCTCATCCAAATAGAATACTCCATTGGTCGCTTCTTCCATTTGACCAAATAATCCAGATAGTCCTTCTTCCTTGTACTCTTTACCACTTTAGTGTACGGAATGTCCTCAACTTCCAATGGAATGTCATAAGCCCAAATTTTCACAAAAATTAAAAAAAAAATATGTAACATAAATTGTCTATAGTCGCAGTTTGTTAACTGCTAGCGGTTAACGGAAATATGAAACAATTAACAAAAGTATGATTAACTTAAACACATATAAATTAATACTATGTTAATTTTGATATGTGATGTAAATAATCTGCATTCAGTTGTTTCTAGCTGTACTTATGATTTGATTTTGTCAAGTAGGTGAGAAGTTATATTCTAACTGGGGCTTACTTAGCAATTGCTAACTCAGCTGGATTTCTGGATCTTATAGGTTCAACATGTAAGTTTTTAAACAAGTAGGAGATTATTACAACGTTAAATCCAGATATACTTCTTTAGCGTTTATAAACTGCTAGAGTAAAAGTTTGCTTAATAGAGTTCAAGGATACTACGAGGTAAAGTAACTTTTCTTTACTTGTTTTGTAACTATGTCAGTATTTTAAATTTATGTCATAATGATCAATAACTTTTCCATACTGATTTTCTTTTATCAGAATGACTTCTACTTTAGATAAATCTTCTTTCCACCTATACGCTAAGTTATTTTCCAGTTCTTCATAGAGCTCATGATTTAGTATATCAACACTCTTACTAAAACAGGAGTTTACTATTGTTGCTATTTCTAGAATTTTTCAACGTTGCTTATAAGTATGGAAATAAATCTAAGGCCTTCCAAGAAACAAGCCTACAATAGAACCCTTAGATTTAATTTTAATTAAGCTTTAGTAAGGGAAAAATATCAGTTTATTATTGTACTATATTTATAAATGATCATTTGCACAATTGTCGTCAAGTTGTGATTCCTATCTTCCAAGTTTCTTCATGACATAAGTAATGTGGCGAAATTACATTACCACATTATTTATTTATAATACATAGTGATGCTATATTTATTCCTGGATAGTTTTACTATCTTTTACTACCAAGTCTAATCTAGCCTTGGTTTAATTCATTTAGAGCTTTGGTTCCTTATGGAGACCTAATGATTACAAACTTCCAAGAAGTTTATCTTACTCTATGGTACTATAGACTATACATATAAGTGTAAGAGTTATTTCAAGGTGTAAACACTTTTGATTTTTATATACACCTTGTTGATTTATAAACTAAATTCTTACCATTAGGGTTTACATAAAACTAGTTCTAACAACATAGTCTTACATTGTAATGTTTGAATAAATGATTATTATTAGAATTAGTAACTTGTGATCAAGGGCATATACCCTACTATGGATCTTTCTATAGTTGCTATTTTACCAATGAAAGATTTCAAGGTCTACATAAAACAAGGGTTAACGATGCAATATAAATCTTATTCTTTTCCATTGCTTACCTTATGGTTTATCTTTGTAATGATATGTTTTGACTTTATAACTACATTATCATTGTAGTTACTAATTAAATTATTGACAATAATTTGTTTTCTCGACAATGCAGTGACAACTATATCATTCAACCCACTATGGACTGAATAATTTGGTGGGCACGTGGAACAGCCACCGCCGTGCAATGCATGATTTAAAAGCCTACAACGCAACCCTAAATTCTCATTCGTCGTCGAGGGTTTGGTCTTGGCACTGTCTGGCTTTACTGCAGCAATGAGGGCTCGCTTGTTCTCGTCTCCAGATCCATTGTTTGTGTGTAAAGGAGTGTTGCCACTCTAGTGTGTGGATTGCGAGATTCACAGCTCGCATTTGGTTTTCTTTCTGCATGCATTACGCTGTCGTGAGGGTAGTGTTACTCTGTCAGTAGTTTTTAGTGTCAATTCCTTTCGTGGCCAATGCCAAAACTTGTATCCTGCTCCAACATCGGTGTAGTGTGTATTGTGAGCCTTGTCGCCTCTATCACAAGTGAGCATGAGGTTTTGTACTGTTTGTTGTGCTAGTTCGTTTCCTCCTTGGCTCCAGATTCCTTCGCTTCCAGGTAAAGAATTTATCTTATAAATGTTATAAATTTCAAGTTACAATTACAGTTATAAAACTCAGTTTTTAATAAAGGTTTTTGGTCTTCACTTGCAGGTTACAGTTCGCCTTTTCACTTGGAAGAATCCTCTTCACGTTTGGATTGACATCAAGACCAACGGGTAAGCCCCGGTTACAATGTGGCAACTCCTTGCTTGTAAAGATTAGGGGAAAAGGGTTTCAGTTGGAGAAGAAATACAACTTCGGTTCCTTCAGTGTTTTAAATGCTTAGCTCTGTTTTTATTTAGTTTTTGGTTATTAAAACCCTTTCCTGTAGCAGGGTCGCTCCGGCTTCGATGCCGTGACTTGTATTTCAATTTTCTTGACTTAATAATAGGTTTACATCCTTATGGATAAGTAATGTCATATTCTATTGCTTACTATGTGGAAGTTCACCTGTCTTCATGGTTTAAATGGTTCTCTGTTTCGAATACCCTGATAAATTATACATTGCCTTATAAAGGATATTACAGTAATTGAAGTTTTAATAATTTGATTGTTAGTTTTGTTTTCAAACCCTCGCCACAATGCTGGGAAAAACCGGCCTTGAGCTGGGTGAAGTAATTTGGTTATATCTTTAGCCTTTCGGCCTGACAGAGTAATACATTTGGTTTCTAGAAAAAAAAGAGATTTTAATTTCGAGCTATGTATCATTTATGCAATAGTTTATAACCTGTAAATTATGGTTCTATATATTTAGAGTCTTTCCTTCTTCGACTATTAATAATGATAATTACTGTTTAATGTTTCTCTTGTAAATAAATAAAGTTAATGTGAAGACTGTGAGCTCAGTCATAAGGTAAAATTTATTTATTTACACTTATCAATTAGGATAGAATACTAGGGTTACTGTAGAAGAACCCTTATATAAATATATTCTTAAATTTATTAGTTGTGTTGGTTTCTGTTTACCTCTTTTTCGTTGTTACAATAGTATTGAAATTATTTATCCTGTTAAAATAGTTTCTTTTTAAATAAAAGAGTTTATAAAAAAATTATTGTAAGTTCTTGATATAAGACTGTACCCAGTCTAGCGCATACTTATAGTATTCTAATTTTTAATTTTTTTATTTTGTTTTAAAGAATACTTTTATAAAAAGAATGAAAGTAGAACTAGGGTTTGACCCTCAGGTTAAACTTACACAGATTTAGAGCTTGTCTGGTAAATAATTATTTCTTGAATAAGTAAGTTCTTAGGTTTAATCTATTTACTGTTTACATTCAAGTTTACATTTGTTTATTGCTTTGTTACTTAATAAAGATTCAGAGTTATGTAATGATTAAAACATTAACTCTGTAACTTTGATTATTTCTTTATTAATAATGTTTGTAAACACAATCCTATTCTACTACATATTAATAATAGTTTATGATAAAGATTTAATTGTGTTTAATACCTTGTTGGATACTTAACTGTATCCCTATAATTTTTATTGTATCAGTATATTTCTTTACTATAACTCTATTGTAGTACTACTATTTCTTTTCCAACATTTTTACATAGATATGCTCATTAAAACAATAAACATAAATAACCAGAACACTGTTCTTTTTAATAATAATTTACACACTAAATTAAATTACTCTACTATCTACAGAATACAGAACCATATCTATTATTTTCAATCTCTTGTCATTTTATTTCATCTACTTTAAATATTCTATCTGTGCTGCAGTACGACCTGGTTTTCCAGGTGTGGAAAAACACAGTCTATAAATTATTTCCATTCTAACACATTACTTTTCAAATTCATTTCTTCAATAATCTAAAAAGACTACTAAATTCTAACATTTTACAAACTGAATATTTAACATTCATATAACAGTTAGAATCAGATTTATCTAACTAGCACAGTAAAACAAAATAATGTAGAACCTGTTTGGGACAGACAACAGCAGCATTAGGAGGCCGTTCCTCCCTACCAATCTTTTGGAGAGCGCTCAAACAACACTTCCTCAAGATCCCCGAGCCTGTTCCTGGTATTCTTGGCTGAGAACTGGTGGAGAATGCAAACAGTAGACTAGTCCAATATCTCAGTAACACACTTCTGCTCTCAGCAGTATGATCTTCAGCTTAAAAGCTGCAAGTAGATCAATCAACAGCTATCCCCTCAAACATTTTCTAGATTCTCTTCCATTGAATTTCTCTGGAGTACATTCATTCAACCTGAATGATCACCTCTCTAGAATGAGCAGCCTCAGTTCTCTTCAATGGGAATTTTTATAAATATTTCCTAGGTCTTTTGGGTCAATTTTCATTAATTGAGCCACCTGCTCTTATTCCACTTTCTTGGGGAATCATGACCCCAAATGTAGGGAGGTTGCCACCTGCAACAGTTGGAAGTAGTTTGAGGATGCTGCCACATGTCAGTTTTCTCTCCACCAAGTCTCCTCCACCAATTTGACCAGTAAACACTCTTTTAACAGCTCTCTTGAGCTGTTGTCTCTTCCTTTATTTATTTATAAATAAAATATTTAGAATTACATTAAATATCCTTGACTCTGCTGAGTCATCAATTACAACTTAGCATAAAATTTAACATATTGTCCTCAAATAATATCAAATAATATAATTTTTTTTTTTGCAAAATTGGGGCATGTGACATACACTCCCCCTTAAAGCATAACATCATCCTCGATGTTATTTATTCTTCGTCCTCAGAATTCCCCTGGAACAAAATTGGATATGCATACCGCATATTACTTTCCAATTCCCAAGTGGCTTCTTTTGGACTAAGGTGCTTCCATTGCACCTTCACCTGACCAATGGTGCGGTTCTAAAGTGTGATCTCCCTCCGCCTAAGGATACAGTCCCGTTCCACCAGAAAATATCCTTCTAGTTCCACCTGTGCATCATTCCAGTTAACAACATGAGTAGCATCATGAACATATTTATTTAATACTGAAATGTGAAAAACATTATGTACTCTTAAATTTGGTGGTAATGCTAATTGATAAGCTACTTGTCCAATCCTGGACAGTATTTCAAATGGACCATAGTAACAAGGTGCTATTTTTTCACAACTACCCAATCTCATAGAGCTCTTTTTGGGCCTCACATTGATGAACACATGTTCACCTACCTGAAACTCCTTTGGAGTTCTTTTAAGGTCTGCTTGACTTTTCTGTCGATCCTGCACAACTTTCAGATTACCTTGTACCTATTTTACAATTTCTTCCATTTCCTTCAATAGTTCAAGACCTAATACTAATCTATCCACCGGATTACTCCAAGAGATAGCAGTATTACATTTCCTTCCATACAAGATTTCGAAATGACTAAATCTAGCTGACGCTTGATAATTATTATTATAAGCAAATTCTACCAGATGCAAATAATCCTCCCATTTACCTGGCTGGTCTTTCACATACATTCTTAGTAAATATTCCAGTACTTGGTTTACTCTTTCAGTATGTCCATCTGTTTGAGGATGGAACGAAGTACTAAAATTTAGTGTAGTGTTTAATCCTTTAAACAAAGATTCCCAAAAGTTACTTGTAAATTTAGGATCTCTATTGGAGATTATAACTTTCAGTATTCCATGCAGTCGAAAAATTTTCTTTAGAAAGATATCAGCTATGTTTGCAGCTTTATACGTAGTTTTAATAGGTATAAAGTGGGCTGCTTTACTTAATTTATCAACCACTACCATGATAGAATCATTTAAATTATGATTTTTAGGCAGTTCAGTAACAAAATCGAGACTAATTATCTCCCATTTCCAGCTAGGAATGGGCAACGGCTGAAGTAATCCAACTGGGTGTTGATGTTCAGTTTTCACCTAGTGACATTCAAAACACCTAGCAATATATTTTGCTAGTTCAGTTTTCATGTTTGGCCAAAAATATTCTTTTCTTAACATAGTTATAGTCTTTTGATATCCTGGATGACCTGAGTATGGATTTTTATGCATTTCATCTAAAATTAATAACTTAACTTTAGGTACATTAGGTACATACATTCTGTCTTTATATAGTAAAAATCCTTTTGCATTCAAACTGTACCCTTTACTTAATCTTTTTGTTGGATTTTTTTTCATTTTAGCTTGTAAGTTTTGGTAAATTTCATCTTGTTCTACCCCCTCTTTAAGTTGTTCATCTAGATTTGTTGTATAAGTGCTGATAACTGCTGTAAAGTTCATCCTTGCATTCCTACTTAATGCATCAGCAACTTTATTTTCTTTACCTTTAATGTGCTGAATTTCGAAATCATACTCACTTAGAAAAGCTAGCCACCTAGCTTGTCTGAAATTTAGATTAGGTTGATCTAACAGATATTTTAGTCCTTTATTATCGGTCATTAGAATAAATTTTCTTCCAATTAGATGATGACGCCACATCTTTAGAGCATGTATAACAACAGCTAATTCCAAATCATAAGTTGCATAATTCTTTTCATGAATTTTTAATTTCCTAGACTCATAGGCAATAACATGCCCTTCTTGAGTCAGAACACTGCCTAAACCATCATTGTAGGCATCAGTACACACTACAAATTCTTTATTTGGATCAGCTATTCTTAAAATAGGTGCGTTGGTTAATAAATTTTTTAACTTTTAAAAGCTTTCCTCACATCTCTTGTTCAAATCAACTTTCTTTCCTTTCTTCTGCAAAGAAGTTATCGGATTCGCGATTCTCGAAAAACCTTCAATGAACCTCCGGTAATAAGCGATAATTCCCATGAAGGATTGAACATCAGTTACATCTTTAGGAACCAACCAATCTTCGATTGCCTTTATATTTTCTGGATCGACCAAAATCCCTTCCTTAGTCACCACATGACCTAAGTACTGAATCTTATCCTTAAAGAAATCACATTTACTAAACTTTGCAAAGAGTTGATGATCTCGTAGCTCTTGCAAAACAATTTTTAAATGTTCTTTATGTTCTTCTTCAATTTTTGAATAAATTAATATGTCGTTGATAAACACGACCACAAACTTATCTAGATACTTATGCATAACGTTGTTCATTAAACACATAAAAATAGTTGGGGAATTAGTAATCCCGAATGGCATGATGACAAACTCGTAATGGCCATATCGAGTTCTAAAAGTTGTTTTAAAGATGTTTTCATCTTTAATCCTAACTTGATGATATCCAGACCTTAAATCAATTTTTGAGAACATCGTGGCTCCACGTAGTTGATCAAACAGATCATCTATGCGAGGCAACGGGTATCTATTTTTTATAGTCATTTTATTCAACTGATGGTAATCTATGCAAAGTCGCATGGTTCCATCATTTTTCTTAACGAAGATGACAGGTGCCCCCCAGGGAGACACACTAGGTTAAATATACCTTTTGTCAATAAGTTCTTTTAATTGTGACTTTAGTTCATTAAGTTCAAGTATGTTCATTCGATAAGGGGCTTTTGAGCTGGGTACTGCACCAGGTACCAACTCAATGGTAAAATCTAGTTCCCTTTTTGGAGGTAGTCCCGGAATTTCTTCCGGAAATACATCAACATATTCTCTTAAAACCAGTATGTCTTCCAATTTTAATTTGTCTGTCTTAATTAGATTTTCCTCATTAGTTATTGTTACTACATAAGATTTACAACCCTTCCTAACATCCCTCTTAAGTTGCAGAGAAGAAATATGCCTTATGGTGGTTCTTCTAGGGATTCCCTTTACATTTATTGATTTTCCATCATTATTTATACACGTAGAGGTTGTATCATAACAATTTAAAATTACCCTATGTTGTTCTAACCAATCCATACCAATTAGTAAGTCATAAGAACCAAGAGGTAGTACATTAAGCTTTACAACGGTTTCAAATTGATCCATAACTACTACACATTTCTTTACAAAACAAGTTACCTTCCTTTTTGCACTAGTGGCTAACTGAACCAACCAAGAATTTTCAAATTTTTCAACAGGTAGCTTACATTTTTCTACCATTTTAGATGAAATATAACTGAGACTAGCTCCTGGATCAATTAAAATAGCTATAAGGATTTGATTTATCATACCTTCTACTTCCACCATGGAAGTTTGATATTTTGCTTGTCAATTCTCCAAGGCTGCATTGATTCTGGGCATAGTATGAATATGAATATTACTGACAGTATTTTTCCGATTAGGAAAGACTGAGGCATAATGTGGGCCATTACACTCCCAACACTTTATAGGTTCTTTGCGTTCAAATTTCTTTGTGTAATTACCATGATTAATAGCAGACTCTTTACCCTTTGGATTGTTCTGATTGCTTGGTAAATTATTCTTATTCCCTTGGAAATTCTTGTTAGGAAAACTTCTGGCCTTATTGTTTTTATAATTCCGGTTGGGCACAAATTCTTTCTTCTTTTGATCATAATGGTTGTTATTCTTCTTGGCCTTCTATTTGGCCATGCTCTCCTTCTTCTGATTCTATTCATAACAGAAATTGGCTTTCCTCATATCTTCTTCCAGAGTTTTTGAATTGTCATACTCAATCCTATCCTTGATATGATAAGGTAGACAGATGAGGAATCGTTGTACTTTTGGTTTTTCATCTACAAGGTATGGCACATACCTAAGCAGACTTAAAAACTTGTTGTTTAAATATTTCATGGTCATTGAACCTAGTTTAAGCTCATAGAATTCTTTTGCTCTCTCTTCATAGTACTGCTCAAACAGAAATTTCTTTTTAAAGTACCTCTTGAAGGTACTCCAATTTACGTTCTTCTCTTTTATTCCCTTTACTCTCTTTAGATATTGCCACCAAATATCAGCCTTCCCTAAAAGATTGTAGATAGCCATTCTAGCCTTTAATTGGTTAGAATAGTTATAAATATGAAATTACTTCTTCATCCCAGATAACCAAGATTCTGCTTCCTCCCCATTCTCAGTCTCTCCATTGAATGTTGGTAATCTTTTTAAACTCCCCAGAAATTTTCTCATAAGGTTTATATTTTCTCTTTTTAGTATAATGGTTGTCATCACTACTATCACTAATGGAATGAAATTTGCGTTGATCACCAAATACCTCTGAAGATGAGATGCTTTCATTTTTAGTCTATTTAATCTTTTTATTTTTATGTTGATGAATTGTATCTTCTGAATCAGCTCTTTTACCCCTTCCCTCAATTTGAAATATTTCTGTTAGGATTTGATTCAGCTCCTCCTGAGCCCTCAGAATCCTTTCATTCTCTCGCTTAACAGATTCCATTTCTGATTTTAAGTCTTTTACTGTTTGTAAAAATTCTGAGGAATTAGTGGTTATGTCTTCTTGTATAGGGTCTCTTGGTAAGTTTTCTTGTTCAGTAAATGGAGATTCCTCTTCCGCATATTCCTCCATCCTTTCCATACCTGTTGTTAAACTTCAGAAACAATTTCTCTATTTAATAACATTAAAAGAAAATAACATCAGCAAAATAATTTAAATTCACTGTTTCATAAAAATCAAGTTGGGCTTCATCAAGGCCTAGTGTTTGAACCTTGTGCTCTGATACCACATGTCATAACCCCAATTTTTCACAAAAATAAAAAAAAAAATTGGTGTAACATAAATTGTCTATAGTCGCAGTTTGTTAACTGCTAGCGGTTAACGGAAAAATGAAACAGTTAACAAAAGTATGATTAACTTAAACACATATAAATTAATACTATTTTAATTTTGATATGTGATGTAAATAATCTGCATTCAGTTGTTTCTAGCTGTACTGATGATTTGCTTTTGTCAAGTAGGTGAGAAGTTATATTCTAACTGGGGCTTACTTAGCAATTGCTAACTCAGCTGGATTTCTGGATCTTACAGGTTCAACAGGTAAGTTTTTAAACAAGTAGGAATTTATTACAGCGTTAAATCCAGATATACTTCTTTAGCGTTTATAAACTACTAGAGTAAAAGTTTGCTTAATATATTTCAAGGATACTACGAGGTAAAGTAACTTTTCTTTACTTGTTTTGCAGCTATGTCAGTATTTTAAATTTATGTCATAATGATCAATAACTTTGCCATACTGATTTTCTTTTATCAGAATGACTTCTACTTTAGATCAATCTTCTTTCCACCTATACGCTAAGTTATTTACCAGTTCTTCATAGAGCTCATGATTTAGTATATCAACACTCTTACTGAAACAGGATTTTACTACTGTTGCTATTTCTAGAATTTTTCAACGTTGCTTATAAGTATGGAAATAAATCTAAGGCCTTCCAAGAAACAAGCTTACAATAGAACCCTTAGCTTTACTTTTAAATAAGCTTTAGTAAGGGAAATATATCAGCTTATTATTGTACTATATTTATAAATGATCATTTGCACAATTTTCGTCAAGTTGTGATTCTTATCTTCCAAGTTTCTTCATGACATAAGTAATGTGGCGAAATTACATTACCACATTATTTATTTATAATACATAGTGATGCTATATTTATTCCTAGATAGTTTTACTATCTTTTACTACCAAGTCTAATCTAGCCTTGGTTTAATTCATTTAGAGCTTTGGTTCCTTATGGAGACCTAATGATTACAAACTTCGAAGAAGTTTATCTTAATCTATGGTGCTATAGACTATACATATAATTGTAAGAGTTATTTCAAGGTGTAAACACTTTTGATTTTTATATACACCTTGTTGATTTATAAACTAAATTCTTACCATTAGGGTTTGCATAAAACTAGTTCTAACAACATAGTCTTACATTGTAATGTTTGAATAAATTATTATTATTAGAACTAGTAACTTATGATCAAGGGCATATACCCTACTATGGATCTTTCCATAGTTGTTATTTTACCAACGAAAGATTTCAAGGTCTACATAAAACAAGGGTTAACGATGCAATATAAATCTTATTCTTTTCCATTGCTTACTTTATGGTTTATCTTTGTAATGATATGTTTTGACTTTATAACTACATTATCATTGTAGTTACTAATTAAATTATTGACAATAATTTGTTGTCCCGACAATGCGGTGACAACTATATCATTTGACCCACTGTGGACTGAATAATTTGGTGGGAATGTGGAACAACCACCACCGTGCAATGCATGATTTAAAAGCCTACAACGCAACCCTAACTTCTCATTCTTCGTCGAGGGTTTGGTCTTGGCACTATTTGGTTTTACTGCAGCCATGAGGGCTCACTTGTTCTCGTCTCTAGCCCCATTGTTTGTGTGTAAAGGAGTGTTTCCACTCTAGTGTGTGGATTGTGAGATTCACAGCTCGCATTTGGTTTTCTTTATGCATGCATTACGCTATCGTGAGGGTAGTGTTACTCTGTCAGTAGTTTTTAGTGTCGATTCCTTTCATGGCCAATGCCAAAACTTTTATCTTGCTCCAACATCAGTGTAGTGTGTATTGTGAGCCCCATCACCTCTGTCACAGGTGAGCATGAGGGTTTGTACTATTCGTTGTGCTGGTTCGTTTCCTCCCTGGCTCCAGATTCCTTCGCTTCTAGGTAAATAATTTATCGTACAAATGTTATAAGTTTCAAGTTACAATTATAGTTATAAAACTCAGTTTCTAATAAAGGTTTTTGGTCTTCACTTGCAGGTTGCAGTTCGCCTTTTCGCTTGGAAGAATCCTCTTCACGTTTGGATTGACATCAAGACCAACGAGTAAGCCCCGGTTACAATGTGGCAACTCCCTGCTTGTAAAGAATAGGGGAAAAGGGTTTCAGTTGGAGAAGAAATACAAATTCGGTTCCTTCAGTGTTTTAAATGCTCAACTCAATTGTTATTTAGTTTTTGGTTATTAAAACCTTTGCCTATAGAAGGGTCGCTCCGGCTTCGATGTCGTGACTTGTATTTCACTTTTCTTGACTTAATAACAGGTTTTCAGCCTTATGGCTAAGTAATGTCATATTCTATTGCTTACTATGTGGAAGTTCACTTGTCTTCATGGTTTTAATGGTTCTCTGTTTCGAATACCCTGATAAATAATGCATTGCCTTATAAAGGATATTACAGTAATTGAAGTTTTAATAATTTGATTTTTAGTTTTGTTTTCAAACCCTCGCCACAATGCTGGGAAAAACCGGCCTTGAGCTGGGTGAAGTAATTTGGTTATATCTTTAGCCTTTCGGCATGACAGAGTAATACATTTGGTTTCTAGAAAAAAACATATTTTAATTTCGAGCTTTTTATCGTTTATGCAATAGTTTTACAACCTATAAATTATGGTTCTGTATATTTAGAGTCTTTCCTTATTCGACTATTAATAATGATAATTACTGTTTAATGTTCATCTTGTAAATAAATAAAGTTAATGTGAAGACTGTGAGCTCAGTCATAGGGTAAAATTTATTTATTTACACTTATCAATTAGGATAGAATATTAGGATTACTATAGAAGAACCCTTACATAAATATATTCTTAAATTTATTAGTTGTGTTGGTTTCTGTTTACCTCTTTTTCGTTGTTACAATGGTATTGAAATTATTTATCCTGTTAAAATATTTTCTTTTTAAATAAAAGAGTTTATAAAAAAAATATTGTAAGTTCTTGATATAAGACTGTACCCAATCTAGCGCATACTTATAGTATTCTAATTTTTAAATTGGTTTATTCTGTTTTAAAGAATACTTTTATAAAAAGAATGAAAGTAGAACTAGGGTTTGACCCTCAGGTTAAACTTACACAGATTTAGCTTGTCTGGTAAATAATTATTTCTTGAATAAGTAAGTTCTTAGCTTTAATATATTTACGTTTTACATTCAAGTTTACATGTGTTTATTGATTTGTTACTTAATAAAGATTCGAAGTTATGTAATGATTAAAACATTAACTCTATAACTTTGATTATTTCTTTATTAATAATATTTGTAAACATAATCCTATTCTAGTACATATTAATAATAAATATTTAAGTGTGTTTAATAAATTGTTGGATACTTAACTGTATCCCTATAATTTTTATTATATCATTATATTTCTTTACTATAACTCTATTGTAGTACTGCTATTTCTTTTCCAACATTTTGACATAGATATGCGCATTAAAACAATAAACATAAATAACCAGAACACTCTTCTTTTTAATAATAATTTACACACTGAATTAAATTACTCTACTATCTACATGAGAATGCGGAACCATATCTATTATTTTCAATCTCTTGTCATTTTCTTTCATCTACTTAACAGTAGACTAGTTCAATATCTAAGTAACACACTCTGCTCTCAGCAGTATGATCTTCAGCTTAAAAGTTGCAACTAGATCAATCAGCAGTTATCCCCTCAAACATTTTCCAGATTCCCTTCCATTGAATTTCTCTTAAGTACAATCATTCAACCTAAATGATCACCTCTCTAGAATGAGCAGCCTCAACTCTCTTCAATGGGAATTTTTATAAAGATTGCCTAGGTATTTTGGGTCAGTTTTCATTAATTGAGCCACCTACTTTGATTCCACTTTCTTGGGGAATCATGACCCCAAATGTAGGGATATTACCACTTGCAATAGTTGGAAGTAGTTTAAGGATGCTGCCACATGTCAGTTTTCTCTCCACCCAGTCTCCTCCACCAATTTGACCAGTAAACACTCTTTTAATAGCTCTCCTAAGCTGTTGTCTCCTCCTTTATTTATTTATAAATAAAATATCCAGAATTACATTAAATATCCTTGACTCTGCTGAGTCATCAATTACAACTTAGCATAAAATTTAACATATTGTCCTCAAATAATATCAAATAATATAAAATTGTTTTTTGCGAAATTGGGGCATGTGACATGTGCCACAGGCATATTCCCCACCCATTGTAAGTCTTCAATATGATCTTCACCTTCTATAAAGGTTCTAGTGTCACCTGCTACATAACTCATAAGCATTTGCTGAGAATTTTCTAAGTATTCTGCAGCGTCCAATCTTTTTCATCTTCGGCTTGTTATACTCTCCTTTTGGAAATATGTCTCTCTTTAGATATGCGAAGACCAAGTCCCCTAATTCATAGTTCTTCTCTCTCCTTTTAGAATCTACTCTATCCTTGTAACTGGTGTTACTCTATTGTAACCTTGCTTTCACTTGCTCTTGCAGTTCACTGATCCTCATTGCAAACTCTTCTCCATCAACTCTCCTTTTCTCCAATTGACCTAATTCACAAATTTCACACACTTCTCTTGGATGCATTCCATACAGAATTTGGAATGGACTCATCCCTATACTTATGTTTGGTGAATCATTATAAGAAAACTCAGGTTGAGGTAATACTCAGTCCCACTCCTTAGGACTTTCTCCAATCATACTTCTCAACATGTTCCCCAAACTCCTATTAACTACCTCTATCTCTCCATCAGACTCTGGGTGATATGTTGAACTAAAGTTCAGTCTGGTACCGAACTTCATCCACAAGGTCCTCCAGAAATGACTTGTGAACTTCACATCTATGTCTGATACAATCCTTCTAGGTAAACCATGTAGCTTTACAACTTCATTGAAAAACAAGTTAGCAATGTGTGTAGCATCACTAGTCTTGTAGCATGGAATGAAATGTGCCATATTATTGAATCTATCAACAACTACAAACATAGAATCATGTCCCTTCTAAGTTCTTGGCAAACCCATAATGAAATATATACTCACGAAATCCTGAGGCCTAGTTGGAATAGGAAATGGTGTATACAACCCTGTGTTATGGCTTCTTCCTTTAGCATGCTGTCATACTCTGCATCTACTTACAAAATTCTCAACTTCAGACCTCATCCTTGGCCAAAAATAGAAATGACCCAACTGTCCAAAGGTTTTATCACTTCCAAAGTGACCTACCATACCCCCATTGTGTTTTTCCTGTATCAAGTTCTCCCTCATGGAACACTTTGGTACAC
This sequence comes from Pseudotsuga menziesii, assembly GCA_001517045.1. Taxonomy (NCBI): domain Eukaryota; kingdom Viridiplantae; phylum Streptophyta; class Pinopsida; order Pinales; family Pinaceae; genus Pseudotsuga; species Pseudotsuga menziesii. Next base: position 378,617 of record LPNX010096267.1, read on the forward strand.
ATAGTTTACTATTTTTAAAGAGTAAACCATCTTGTAGTGCATACTCCATCCATGGCTCTCTTTCCACCTCCACTGGATTCTTACAGTCCCTGTAAGCTTCCTGGAAATCAATGTCAGTCTCATACAAATCCCTTAAATGTTCAAATCCCAAGACTTGGATCTGATTCTCTTGCATTATAAACAGTCTTCTACTTAAGGCATCAGGTACTCTATTTGACTGTCCACTTATGTGTTTCAACACAAAGGTAAATCTCCGTAAGAACTCAACCCACTTGACATGTTTCAGGTTCAACTTAGGTTGCTGCATAATGTACTTTAATGCATGGTTATCATAATATAGCAAAAATTCTCGAGGCATTAAATAATGTCTCCAATGCTTCATTGCTTGAACAATAGCATAAAACTCCTTGTCATAATATGAATACTTCTTCTTTGCATCATTCAGCTTCTCACTGAAATACGCTGTAGCTATGTCCTCCTGACTGAGTACAACTCCGATTGCTACTCCACTGGCATCACACTTTACTTGGAAAGGGTGTTTGAATTCGGGAAACTTCAATACTGGTTGTTCAGTGTTCTTCTTCTTCAAGAACTGAAAACTCCTTTTATCCTTTGCTGTCCATTGAAATGGTTTTCTATCCTTCTTGATTGTCTCGACAATAGATGCAAAAATACCACTGAAATTCTTTATAAATTTCCTAAAAAAATTTCCAATCCATGAAAACTTCTTACCTCAATTATGTTCCTAGGTGAAGGCCAATCAATGATTGCTTGCACCTTTTCTGGATCCATCTTCAACCCATCTATTGAGATAACAAAACCTAAATATACTAGCTATGGATTCATGAATGTACACTTCTTCACATTTACTAGCAACTATTCCTGTTGCATCCTCTCTAAAACATATCTCAGATGATTCAGATGCTCTTCTTTTATTTGGCTGAAAACCAAAATCTCATCAAGGTAAACTATCACAAACTTACCTATGAAATCTCTCAAGACTTTATTCATCAATCTCATAAAAGTGCTTGGTGCATTGGACAATCCAAATGGCATGACCAACCACTCATACAACCCCTCATTTGTCTTAAAGGTTGTGTTCCACTCATCTCCTTCTCTGATCCTGATCTGATGATACCCACTCTTCAAATCCAGTTTTGAAAATCACATTGCCCCACTTAGGCAATTCATCATGTCATCCATCCTTGGTAATGGAAATCTATATTTGATGGTAATCTTGTTAATTTCTCTAGAGTCAGTACACATCCTCCACTCACCATCCTTCTTTGGTGTCAATATTAGTAGTACTGCACATGGACTCAGAATATTTTGGACCAATCCTTTGTCCAACAATCCTTGGACCTATTTCCTCAATTCTTCATTCTCTTGAGGTGTCAACCTATATGCTTCCTTGTTTGGTAAACTAGCTCCTGGGATAAAATCAATTTGATGACTTATATCCCTCCTTGGTGGTAGCTCATTGGGTAAATAATCCACCACGATGTCACTAAACTCACTCAGCATCTCCTGAATCTCCTCATGTAGATCTGTGACGTTAGTCTTCATAGTCACCACTCTCGGTTTGCATACCACAGCATAGATTAACTCATCCTCCTTAATCTGTTGCAAATATTCTTTTCCTAACAGCATGAGAACTTTGGGTGCTGACTGTCCTGCTGTACCACCTTCTTGCAAAGGGTGAAGTACATGTCTTATCCCATTCTGCTCAAAACTATGACAGTTACTCCTACCATCATGATTCACTCTCTTATCAAATTTCCATTATCTTCCTAACAGTATATGACAAACATCCATAGGCATAACATCACACAGAATCTTGTCCTTATATGGACCTATTTGGAAATCAAATTCACACTGCTCACTTACCAGCATTCGATGTCCTTTATGTAACCAAGATACTTTGTATGGAACAAGATCCTTGGTCCTCTTCAAACTCAGCTTCTCCACCATCTCTGTGGAAACAAGATTGTCAGTACTCCCACTGTCAATCACCATCTTACAGCACTTCCCTTGGACTTTACACATGGTCCTGAATAAATATTTTCTTTGAGCAGGATTTGCTTGCTCCTTCTCAGGTTTCAACAAGACTTTATTCATCATCAATGACTCTCCTGTCTCTGAAAAAAATTCAGCTACTGTCGAATGTTATTGCTACTGCTCATTCTGAGCTACATAGGCTCCCCTCTGTCCTACATATTCATTCTCTGGACATTCAAACGATCTATGCCCCAACTGGTTGCATTTGTAACACCTATGGATAATTCCTCTACCTCTACCTCCTTGGTAAGGTCCTCTTCTGCTAGAGTCACCTCCTCTACCATGCTGCTCTTGTTGGTTATAGTTACTGAACTCTCTTCTCTGGACTCCAAATCTTCCTCTTCCAGCTGCTTGTCCTCGTCCCTTGGTCTAACCTCAACCTCTGTTGAAGCTCTTCTTCCTCACTATCTTTTCCTCTGCCCTTAAGGCGCATTGATACGCCTCCTCCATTGTTCTAGGTGATATCATGCTGATCTCTTCTTGGATATCCATCCTTAGACCATTGACATACCTAGCAGCCTTCTCTGTTGATTCTTCCACATATTATGCCCTTAGGTTTACTTTGTAGAATTCTTCAGTGTTCTGCCTCACTGTTAACAATCTTTGCCTAAGGTTCTGTACTTGTCTGTACATAATTAACTAGTAATATTTGGGTAAGAACTTGGCCCTCATCTTTTCTACCATTCTATCCCATATCTTTATCAACGACTTATTCAATCTCCTTCTTTCAGCTTGCACACTATCCCACCACAAGGATGCAGGGCCCTTTCAACCTTGTCACAGCCAATATGACTCTCTTGTCTTCTTCAACCTCGTCGTACTCAAAGTACTTATCCAACTCACTGATCCAGTCAATGAGATGCTTAGCAATGAGACTTCCATCGTAGGTCGGCAAATCAAGTTTCGGCCTTGACGCTGCTCCTAGAATCGATCTAAAATACCTTAACTCAGGTGTTTCCTGCATAGGTGCAGCTTCTTCTCTTTGCTCTTCATCCTCTAGTTCACTTACATCCCCTACTTCTAGGTCTCTTCATCTGTCTGTCTCCATGGCTTCCAGACATGTTCGTAGCTCCCTCACTTCCTCCATAAACTCTGTGTTCATCGTCGGTCAACATCTGTCATGGCCTCGCGCTCTACCTATGCATGCAACCATCCTCTTGCACTAAGCATCTGCAATAACAGTTATCTTTCACAATGTTACAATCTTACCTCTCCAAGCACCTTCTATGTACTTGGTATTTTGGCAACGTGGTTCTCGATCTCGAACCTCTTGAGCACTCTTCTTTGCTCCTTCCAAGATTCTACTACTACGATTTTCTCTCACACGAGCTTCTCCTCGCTCGGATACCGAAATTGGTGCAAGGTCAGATCAACCACAGCCAACCCAACCAACACCTCCAGGATCTAGTGGCTCCTACACTCAACAGGACTGCCAAATTTGGCCCTCAGGCAAATTCCACGCTAAAATTGACTCCCCACAATTTTTCTCCCACTGCAGTGCTTCCACAACTCTGCTTCCACAACGGGATTTCCGCACGCGGAATGCGGGAGGTAGGATGCGCGATCAACATCTCAAAGTTGCTCCCCCGCAACTTTCCTTCTACAATGAATTTTCCACAAGAAGGTTGTGGGATGCGGGATGCGCGACCAACTTTCTGACAATGACCTGCCACAATCCTCCTCCACAACTCTTTCCTCTGCAACTTTTCTAGCCGTTATATCTTTGTCTGGGGACTCAATCTCCGTTGTTCATTTTCTGCAAAAAATGGTTAAGGAAAAACTCTGCGCATTGCGTCGATTGATCATGGGATCGATCAATATAGCCTGCAATATCTGAGGTTAATTAGCCTAACAATTCAACACATGCATCTACAACCTATTTCATTCATTCAATCAACAATTTAATACTTGAATCCATAACCTCATAGAAATACACAGATGTTTAGGAAACCGCCAAAGCCGGCCCTTCACGGATTCACAGTTCAAAATAGTAAATGCAACTAGGCTAAATCCTATGCAAACACACAGTCAATATTCTATTAAGCAAACAAACTAACACACAGTCGGCTCTCTTCTTCAATCTATTAAAATATTTATAATCGGAATCAGACGCAAATATGTCTGTCTCTCTGCAACTCGAAATTCTAATACTAAAGAGAAGAACCCTTCTATCTTCTCTAAGCTTCCTATTTAACCTAAACCGTAAGCTCCTACTACCCGAGTGGTCCTGCAACTGAAAGAAAAAAGAAACAAGGCATGATGAAAATGTCTCTATCCAAAAACAAACAAATCGTGCTTGATCTCCATGCAGGGATTCATGATGCGCAATCACTCCTATAGGTGCTAACAAACTACAATTCAACACAATAGTTCAAAATATGCCATAGTATGTGACCAACTCATCACAATGATAGCATGCCATGATGCTCCTGCATCACTCAACTACAAATGTATAGTACTTTCCAAAATCCTCTAAGAAATATGGATGCTAGGTTTGTTGCATTAGATTTACCAGTTGTCTTGCATGACCTTCCTCAGAATTATTCTCAAAGGATAACATTGTTTGATGAGTAGGGAAATTTTACAACCAAACAACATGTTGATATGTTTGATGATTTTATTGATCTAGAGAAGGTAGATTATCATGATGCAAAGATGAGTTTGTTTGCACAAAGTTTGTCAAGAGAATCAAAGAAGTGGTTTAAATATCTTCCTGCAAGATCTATTGCTAATTTTAAAGATTTCCAAACTCTTTTATGGATAGGTGGGAAGATAAGAAGAACCCTCTACAATTTTTATCCCAATACAATAACCTGAAGAAAGGAAATTTTGAGTATCTGCAAGAGTTTTCAAGAAGATTTATGAGGGTGTATAATTCAATCCTTGCCATCATAAAACCCCTTATAGGAGCTACAAAGTTGCACTTTGCTAATGCATTTGACAGTGATTTTGCTTTACTTTTGAGAGAGAGAAAATATGTTAATTTTCCTACCATGTTCAAAGATACATTAGAAGTGGAATCTAACTTGATGGATTCTGGAAAAATGAAACAAAGAGTGGAGGTAGACAGGAGAAAGATCAGAAAAGAAAATCAACCATCCACCTCTTCTTCCAAAGATGCAGAATTTGACATAATGATGAAAACCATGGAGAGGTTGATGGATAGATTAGCTTTGGATAATATGCCCCCAAACAGAGATAATCCTGAACCACAAATCAAGAAACCTAACTTTAGGAGACCTCCTCCCCCTCAGATTAGACAAAGAGAGAAAATACATCCAAGAAATGCTAAAGACCAACATATAATACCACATTTTTCCAGAGAAATTTGTATATGAAGAAGAAGAAAATGATCCCATGGAAAATCAGATGCACCGTTTTGATGATGTGGATTCTGAAATCTACCTCACAGAAGAAGAGAATAATATGTTTTCTCAGCAAGAGGAGTGTAATACCTTTGAGTTGGAGACGAAGCAATACCAAAGAGGATATCAATATGTTGTCAATGATCTCCAAAGGAAGTTGAATCTGAGAAGTAGAGGTGTAATTGTAAATAAAGGAAGGATTACTACAAATCATCCTTCTAGCAGTCAACAAAATAAAGCAAAACAAAAAGAGAACATTGTACCAAAATTTCCAGAAAACAAAAAAGAGATATCAAAAGAAAATAAAAAAGAAATACCAATAGAAAGTGATAGAACATTCTCCTTCTTTAGTTTGCATAATCAAATATCAAAAATAAAAATTTCTATCCCTTCCAATGAATTATTGAAAAAAAATAAATACGAAGAAACATCACCAGAATGGTTAGAACTGATGGAGAGTGATAGCCTGATATATTAGAGTTGACTGATGATTCACCAACTATAGTTCTTGGCCCCAAAATAGAAGATACTAATGAGAAGATGTTCCACCTTTCTATTCCATTCTAAATGTTCATGATATGATTTTACACAATGCCATGTTAGATTCAGGGGATTTACATAACCTTATTCCAAGAGTGGTGGTTGAAAGTATGGGATTAGAAATTACAAGACCCTATAAAGATTTATCCTCTTTTGATTCCAAAAAAGTTAAACGTTTGGGGATTATCAAGGACTTGGTATGTTAATGCAAAAAATTGCTCACCTATCTCTATATGATCTAAACCACATGCATACGTCATTTCCCTAGCATTTTTCCTTACCTTTGAACTTCACAACTATGGTTTACCTTCATTCTCTCTCAAAAAAGGCCAAAAACCCCACAAAAGGGCCAAAAAAGCTCACAAAAGGGCTAAAAACCCAAAAAAAGGGCTAAAACAAAAAAGAGAGCTTAAAACCCTAAATAGGGTTCCGAAACCCTAAAAGAGAGAAAATGACAGAAAAATTATAAAATAGTGTGGAGGTCTCCATCACAAGATTCACTTATTCTTTCTCTCGTTATTCTATTTCGTGAGTACGATGAGAAACCACTATTCTCAAAGTACTCACATCATTTTTCCAATCATTCCATAGCCCCACCATCTCCCATATGGTACATTGAGGCATCCTCCATACTGACCTGCCTGTGCAGAGGCGACCCATTTCCAAGTTAGGGGCACGGTGGCCCTTTTTCAAGAAAAAGAGAAGGTATAATTGTCACGTTTTTTGTTTATTTAGTTTAGTTGTATTTGATTACTGGTTTTTTGTTTACTAATATTATTGTTTGTTGTAGCTCCTTTTCCACGAACTCTACCCTTCTATCTCATTGATAGAAGGGAGGTGCTTTTGCACATAGCAAGGGTGAAAACCCTGCTACATGGTAGTTACTCTTGCACAGATTATTGCTAAGAGTATTATCATGGATGTGGTGGTGGTTGAAATTCCTCCTAAGTTTGGTATGTTGTTATCCAGGTCTTGGGCCTCAAATCTAAAAGAGACCCTACAAATGGATATGTCTTATGCAACAATTCCATTGTTTGGTTAGCATATAAGATTATACAAAGAAAATTGATTGGCATATGTGGTAAGTAGTCAAGAGAAGCCCGATAGTCATCCCATATATTCTATTGATACTGATTTGGGGTCCTTTGTTTTATATAATTATTTTCATATTTAAGAATATTTTCCAATAGTAGATGAACAAAAAGCAGACAAGGAATTTGCTAAAATACAAGAGGCCTTGGAACAAAAACACAGAGAAGAAGGGGTTTGGACCATGTAATTTGATGGGTCAATAAGTAAGGAGGGAGCTGGAGCAAGTCTCTAGAGTAATTCTCCATACAAATATTTTGAATTTTATTCTTTCAAATTAACATTTGAGTGTACACATATTGTAGCATAATATTGGGCTTTGATTTTAGGATTAAATGCATTGAAAGAGTTAAAAACAAATATAATGGATGTTTATGGAGAATCGGAATTGGTTATAAATAAGGTGAATAGAAGCTATGAGACCAATCATCCTAGAATGAGGACATACAAGACTGAAGTTTGGGATATGATTGGAAACTTTTTTAATGAACATAGGGTGATGGTAATTCCCATAATACAAAACAAGATAGTTGATTCTTTGTCCACTCAGCTGGAAACTTCAAAATTCCTATCTATTCAAATAAAAAATAGAAAATTGAAGTTGTAAATAGACCTTCCATTCTTAACAATTCTAAGTATTGGCAAGTTTTTCAAGATGATTTACAAATAAAGAGATTCTTAGAGATGTCAAATGAATTTTCCAACACAGAGGCTTAATAAGGAGAATCAAAATTTGGATATTGCCCAAGAAGATGAAGAATTTCCAGAAGGAGATGAAGGACATAAGAGTTTGCAAAATATGATTGGAGATGAGCATATCATTCAACTCAAGAGTAATTTTATCCCCAAGGGACTTGTTATCACTCCAGGAAACTCCTCTAGGTTGCGGCTCAAGGATGCCTGGTAACTTAAATGTTTTTATGGTTTTCTAAGTGGATAAAGTCAGGTGGCTACAAGACCTCACACTCTCAAGACATGCATCAAACTCAATCAAGGATAAGGCTTCTAACTACCACTGTTCATAGGTTTGATAATATGGTGCAGAGATGGAGAACTTATCATGCTAGCAGATTCATACATAAAATAGATATATATAAATGGCTAATCATAACAAGGAAAGTACTTATAATTCAAATCATCAACATGCAGATAGGATGACAGCTATCAGACATCAAATAACATGAATAAACATGAACAACACATTCAAGCATAAGCACAGAACAGACAAGAAATGGAAGCTAAACATATGATAGCAAAAGAGCTTATATTAGGTCATGAGCAATATGAGAAGCTTGATAATAGTAATGTTATACAGGTCCCCAAAGTCGAAACTTTTCTATAACATAAGTCTTAGGCTTTATAGCCTTTACAAAAATATTCAGATCCTGAAAAATTGGATCTGTTTTATTAAAAATAGGCAAAATTAATGTTTTTGCAAAATTAGGTCAGAAACCCTAATTTAACTTCTAGTTTAACTAACTCTAACACTTGTTCACTCCTTGAAAATTTTGATGACTGCAGTGAGTACTGGAGGAAAGCTGTAACTGGTCTTATGATGGATGAGCCACTGTTGGTTAAAATAGGTAGGGTTTTGTGACCCTCTCCTCTTTGATGTATCCCCAAAACTGGAACATGCCTCCTTTGATGGTGCACTTCATTAACTTTCAGCTTTTACACTTCATCCTGCTCTTGCCTAGGTGTTGGTGAATTAAACTCTTCATTTTTCTTGTGTAACCTGCCCTGTTAGGTCAACTTTTGCCCTAAAAATTTGGCCAAACTGCTGAAAACTGGGGCTCAAAGATGCATTTGGTTCTCTAAATATGTGATACCTGTGTATAACTGAAAGAGGTTTTTTTATATTGTTGTTTCTTGAGAAAAAACCTCTCTCAGTTTCTTGAAATTTGTTTCCATTTTCCAAATATCTGTATTTCAAAACAGAAGTGTAAAATAGGGAAATTCTAAGATCCGAAAATTAGGGCTCGGAGATGGATTTGATTATCCAAACATGAAATACTTGTAGAAAAACTGAGAAAGGTTATTGTTCTCTGATATGTTAGCAAAAAACGCCTCTGAGAGTTTTACAAAATGACTCTCTAGTCACTCAGAATAACCGTTTTAAAATGATGCCTTTTCATAGCAAAACGCCAATATTGGTGGCTTAGAGCGCCCTAAAATTTCGGTCTTAGCTGTCGAAAGTCTACTTTTGGTGGCTTAGAGACTATTTTGAAACCACGCTTAGCCACGGAAACCTGTGTTTTGAGTTTTTTGAGTGGGTCCTCCTCCCTGCACTTGCAAAATTTAAATTCAAACCCTAGGGAAGGATAGGGTTTAGATTTCCATTAGTCTTTTGAGATCAATAACGACTTCTTAGACATCAACTCATGCTTTACTGCAATTCCCTGACCTTTTAGGTGGTTGATCATGATAAATTATGACAGGCCTCATGCAGACAATCGTTTTCACTTTTCATCATTTTCGGTTGTTAAGAGACTTTAGGGTTTAGTTCGATAGCTGCCGAAAGCTGGGTTTTCGGTGGCTAATGAACCACCAACACTTTTCCCTAAGCCACCAAAACTGAGTTTTTCTCCAACGTATTTCATTTTCTTTCAGTGGTCAACGTCCTCTGGAAAACGCTCATTAAGCTGTCGAAAAGTGAGCTTTTCGGTGGCTAATGAGCTATTGGAAAGCTCGCCTAAGTCACCAAAAGTCCTTTTACCGGAATTTTAACCAATAACATAATGAGCAAGCTTTCGATGGATAATCATGGTCTTGCATTAAACTATTAGCTGCCGAAAGGTGAGATTTTTTATGTCTAATGAGTTGTTGAAAAACTCGCCTACGCCACCGAAAGCTAAAACTTTCAAATTTTATTAAAACAAATAGAACATCAGATATCCCAACCTTGTTAGTCATTCCAATATCTTTCATAATATGACCTGAAACCCTCATCACTGATCAAAAAATAAATTGTTCTGAGTGAACTTATTGAAAAATTTATTTAGGAGATAACTTTTGGCTCCTGCTCAAGGATGGGAACCTCCCTGTGAGGTCCCAAGAATCCCAGACCAAAATACCTTTCCTGAAAAAGAATAATTAAAGCTATATTCTATGGTTCTACTGGGCATGGAGTCATTTGTCTTTTATAACTAATCTGCTGCAACCTGCCTATAGCCCACTTTGCTTATTCATGAAAACAACTGAAAATGACCTAGCTACTCGTATTAAGAGCTTATTTTCCTACCTATTCCTACTCCTAATTCTAATCAGTAAAGTCTTCTTATCAAGTGACATCATGCTTCCAGTGAAGCCATGTTAGAAGCTGATCTGCTGAACTTATCCTTGATCTTGACCCCAAAAATAAATGAAACACTAGCATGCAACAAGGTAGTTTCAAAGGGTGACAGAACCAGCTATAATCTGACAAAACTATTTTGATATCTATGCTGCTCATAAGTTCTAGATAGTCAGCAACAGGGTCATAAAACCCAAATAGAAACACCTTTTTATGCTGCTGATATTTTCCTTCACTAATGTCAATGTTGAATGTGGACTGCTCAACCTTTGTCGGATCAAAATGAAAGCTCAACAGCTGATCTGAACCTTCTTGTTCTTTTATGATCCGATATTGATCATCAATATTTAAAATTTCCTTTTGAGAATAGTGCTCACAATCAAATGATAAAACAGGGTTTACAGCATATGAATAAAAATCAGTTGAAAACATATAATTTCCTATACAATCATCAGTTATCATAGGCTAATCCTAGTTTGCAAACTGATCATAAAATCCAAATTCATACCTGTCTTGAGAGTACTTTGCAAACACTGAATAATCTGATTCTAAATATGAAAGGAGCTCACATGCTTGCTGATGTTCTAAATCTGCTTCAGACTCATAATCTTCCTATTCAAAATCTAAATCATACTGATGTTTATCTGGCTCAGGTAGATGATGGTTTTCAAAATCAAACTGCTTTGGGATTCTCCTTGAAGCACAAATGTTTTCCTCCACCTCTAAAGCATATTCAAACAGAATGCTTAATGATGAAGATTTCCTTTCTAGCAGAAGAAGGGCAAGTTTTGAATGTAGTCCCATCACATAATATATCATGGTAGCTGTCTCTGTGGGTCAAATCTGCAAAGGCATATCATGATAAGTGTTGTAGAATCTTCGATTGAAGATAGGCAAAGTTTCATCTTCCTCTCTCTTCAAAGCATAGAAATCAGCGAGATACAAATCAAGAGATTTGTTCTCACCCCAATGCTTCAAAAAGGCATCAGTGAATTCTATCCAAGAGCCAATGGAGTCATCTCTTAAACTCTTGAACCATATAGCAGCATCTCTAATCAACAATTTAGAGAAAAATATTATGATTACATCCTCATGAACAATCTGAAAACGATCAATAAATCTTCGAAAGATTCCAAGTGCCTTTCAGCTAAAGCTTGATTCTCTCCAGAAAACCAAGGGAGATATTCATAACAGTAAAGAGGATAAGGATGAAGATGAGAGGGTAATTTTAATGGCTTAAACATCTTCATCCTGATTTTGATTTGAAAGGCTGTGGGCTGATCATGAGGGATAACAATCTGCTGACAAGGTTCAAAGGTTATGGCAACGAGTGTTGAGCTCTGCATAGGTTTTGAACCAGTTTTGGTTTCTTCAAGGTTACATGGCTGATCAGATTTAGAAGGAATTTGGATACAGAGGTTATTTTTATAAATGAGGTATGGCACAAAGACTAATTCACCTTCTACAATACAAGCAGGCTGCAAATATTCTTCGACAGATGGATTTATAAAAGATGGCTGATAATCTTTAGAATATATAAAACATAGGATAATTCTTTTAACATGTGAAGGGAAAAGTATAAAAGAGCTGATAAAAAGTAACAGCAGTTCATAAAGTAAACTGATGAACTGGTACCTAGATTTTGAATTTAGCCTCTTCATCTTTTATCAATCGGGTCCTCCCTAGTGGAGATTTATTAAATTCGGATGGATCAAGGAAATAGAAGTCTTTGTAAATCTGCCCTAGCAACAAGGCTAGTTTTTCTCCTCCCTCTACCAACAAATCTGATCTAGATGTCCTTGCTGCTCTGGAGGTCTGCCTTAGCGAAACCCTAGCTCTTCTTAGAATCTCTTCTAGATCTGAAACAGGTGTTACTGGTGGCCCTTTAGGGATTGCTCTGGTACTTAATCTTCTTGAAGCTACCTTATTCCAATGGAGTCGCCAAATAGACGATTACAACCAGAATAGTGTCCAAACTTTGTCTATCATCAAAGCAGGATCTATGTCATCTCCTAGGGAAGCTGAGCTTCAGTCTCATCTCCCTGGCAATGGCACCAATTTGTTATCACTCTAGGAAACTTCTCTAGGTTGCAGCTCGAGGATGCCTGGTAACTTAAATGTTTTTATGGTTTTCTAAGTGGATCAAGTCAGGTGAACTATAGGACCTCACACTCTCAAGACATGCATGAAACTCAATCAAGGATAAGGCTTCTAACTACCATTGTTCAGAGGTTTGATAATATCATGCAGAGATGGAGAACTTATCATGCTAGCAAATTCATAGATAAAAACAGATATATATAAATGGCTAATCATAAAAAGTAAATTACTTATAATTCAAATCATCAACATGCAAATAGGATGACAGCTATCATGCATCAAATAACATGAATAAACCTGAACAACACATTCAAGCATAAGCACAGAACAGACAAGAAATGGAAGTTGAACATATGATAGCAAAAGAGCTTATATTAGGTCATGAGCAATATGAGAAGCTTGATAATAGTAATGGTCTACAGGTCCCTGAATTCGAACCTTTTCTATAACATAAGTATTAGGCTTTATAGCCTTTACAAAAATATTCAGATCCTGAAAAATTGGATTTGTTTTACTAAAAATAGATAAAATTAATGTTTTTGCAAAATTAGGTCAGAAACTCTAATTTAAATACTAGTTTAACTAACTCTAACACTTGTTCACTCTTTGAACCTTTTGATGACTGCAGTGAGTACTGGAGGAAAGCTGTAACTGGTCTTCTGATGGATGAGCCACTATTGGTTAAAATAGGTAGGGTTTTGTGACCCTCTCCTCTTTGATGTATCCCCAAAACTAGAACATACCTCCTTTGATGGTGCACTTCATAAAATTGTAGCTTTTACACTTCATCCTGCTCTTTTCCATGTGTTGGTGAAGTAAACTCTTCATTTTTCTGCTGTAACCTGCCCTGTTAAGTCAACTTTTGCCCTAAACATTTGGCCAAACTGCTGAAAAATGGGGCTCAGAGATGCATTTGGTTCTCCAAATATGTGATACCTGTGTATAAACTGAAAGAGGTTTTTGTATATTGGTGTTTTTTGAACAAAAACCTCTCTCAGTTTCTTGAAATTCGTTTCCATTTTCTAGATATCTGTATTTCAAAAACACATGTAAAACAGGGAAATTCTGAGATCCAAAAATTAGGGATCAGAGATGGATTCGATTATCCCAATATGAAATACCTGTAGAAAAAATGAGAGATGTTATTGTCCCATGACATGTTAGGAAAAAAAACACTAAGCATTTTGCAAAATGATTCTCCAGTCGCTCAGAATCATCTTTTTAAAATGATGTCTTTTCATAGTAAAATGCCAATTTCAGTGGCTTAGAGACCGTTTTGAAACCATGCTTAGCCATAGAAACCTGTGTTTTGAGTTTTTTGAGTGGGTCCTCCTCCCTACACCTGAAAAATTTAAATTCAAACCCTAGGGAAGGATAGTGTTTATATTTCCATCAGTCTTTTGAGATCAATAACGACTTATTAGCCATCAACTCATGCTTTACTACAATTCCCTGACCTTTTAGGTGGTTGATCATGCTAAATTATGACAGGCCTCATGTAGACAACCGTTTTCACTTTTCGTCCTTTTCAGTGGTTAAGAGACTTTAGGGTTTAGTTCGATAGCTGTTGAAATCTGGGTTTTCAGTGGCTAATAAACCACCAACACTTTCGCCTAAGCCACCAAAATTCACTACAGAATTTGAGGCCAAAATTTGGCGGCTACCATGTCTGAAATTCGACACTAACCTATCGGGTATTCGACACATACACCTTTTTTTTGCCGTCGGTGGCGTAACGTTGGATCTCTGACTGTTGACTAATAAGGGTCAAAGCTCTGACAAGCCATTGTGTCGCATATTCGACCGTTATTCCTTCTGAAGTGCCAACCAAAATTGCATAAACCGTTGGAAATCCGACGTCATCCGACCCCTGAAGCATCGGTCGTCCAACAGACAAAAGTGTCTGAGAAATGGTGGTGTCATCGGTTTTTAATTCAGACAGTGTCGGTACTCTGACACTAGAAGAGTCAGCCTACCGACGCAGTCTGACACTTTAACCGGCAGTCGTCCGATGAGAGGAAGCGTCGGAGTCATGGCACGGCCGTCGGATGGGTTGACCGAAGTGTCGGAAGAACGTCAAAAAAGCGACGCCTGTTGATGGATTTTTTTTAAAAATCCAAATATTTCACTTATGGCCACATGGTTTCAGCCTAGAATTTAACCACTGAAGGAAGCCTGGTAGCAAACTAGAGGATTCTATGCGAAGTATATATTTCATCCTTGCACATATAGTTATCACAACTACTTTACTTTTCGCAAAATAGAAAACCCAATATCCTCAAGAGAAGCACCCTCCTTTCTCTTTATGGAATAAGGAAGAGAGTAATTACAAGCAAACCCTGTACTAAGTCTACAAGTGGACCACTTCACAAGACAAAGTCCAATCTAACCAATCCATGAACACTCTAAGAGAATGTTCCTTAACTAGAGACATTACATGTGCTAAGGGTAGGTGATTACAACACAACTTCACGGTAGTGTGAACCACATGTACAAAGGTCACATAATCCCATGCCCACGTGTTCCAACTTACCCACTTAGAAATGGCCTATGTGACTTGGCTTTCAAGAGAGTCGGAGAAAGGTTGCTTGCAATCAAGTTTTCCTAGTTGAACACAATGC